>OZ010581.1:78180640-78225640 GCA_963932145.1 Acanthosepion lycidas | reverse complement strand
AAATGTATAGCTGATTTTTTTTTTTTTTTTTCAAAAATGTATAGTTTGCTCTGATTTTTTTATGGCATTTCAAGCTCAATGGGTTATTTAATGCTGACAAGATTTTTATTGCTGGTAATATTTTTTCTCAGAAATGTATTGCTGGAGATTTTTTTTAAAAACGTGTAGCTGATATTTTTTTCTTCAAAAATATATTTCTGGTAATAATTTTTCTTGAAAAAATTTATTGTTGGTAATAATTTTTTACATAGTCTTTCTGGTATTAAAACCTATTTTTGCACTTGCATAATGTTTTAAGCCCAGTTTGGGTGTTAACTACTTACCCATAACTGGGACCCTAAAATGTGCTACCACCTCGGGTCAGGGTGGACCTGGGAACATCAGCAATTAAGAGGTGGTTCCACATTCCTCAAAACCTCCTGATCAGTGGCCTTGCTGTTGGATGTAATTTATCGTTTTACCCAGGACGTGGATGTAGTTTATCGTCATACCCAGGACGGTTAGCATATAAGTAAGCCCAGCACTAATCTTAGTATACGATCTCCGATCAAAAAGTAACGGGACAGTTGCTATAGTAACAGATCATGAAACTGATTGGCGCAGATTGACATTAAACACTCTGGCGCATGCACACTAAGATCCTATTGCTCAATTCCGTTTTTCATAGCAGTGTTTGGAAGAAAAGTGTGTAAAGTGTGACTGCCTCACACCACCACAGAAAACATTTTGCAAACGGTCATAACAGGGTTAACTTATGCTTCACTGGAATACCATAACCTCTCTGAGACCGAAGAAAGCACAAATGAGCCGAATGGGAAAACACTATTGACAGTTTTCTTCGAATAGTGGATTGTTCATCATGAGTATGCTCCATTCTGGTCAGTGGAGTAGTACCGTGATGTGTTGCAGCCTTTGTGGGATGGTGTTCGTCGGAAAAGAATAGAACTGTATGCGTCCATTTAGTAGCAACTCCACCATGACAACTCACCTGCCCAGTCAGCGCAGCTTGTGTAGCAGCTTCTAACCAAAGCCAACATTCCCCAGGTCCGGCACCCACTATATTCCCAGATTTTGCTTCTTGCGACTATGCGTGTGTCCAAAAACCCAATTTCACTTGAAAGGAAAAATATTTCAAGACGTAAAGGATATCCAAGTGAATGCGGCGAGGCAGTTGCTATTTCAAGAAAGGAGTTCCAGGAATGCTTCCATCAATGAAAACGATGCTGGATAAAGTGTGCGGATTCAGAAAGTGACTACTTGCAAGGGGATTAAATGCCAAAATGATGTTTTATACGGGTTTTTTTATACAATTTTTTTTTTATAACACCAGTCCCGATACTCTCTGATCAAATATATATCAAAAGAAACATTTAGCTTTTTTTTTTTTTTCTTTGAAGATATTTCTAAAAGCTGTTTGAATTTGTAATTTTGTTAATAATTTGGAACGTCTGCAAAGTACACGTCTTTTTTTCTTCTTCTTCTTCGGGCATCATTTTATTCATCATCAATATATCTTGGAGTGTTAATATGGTTAATCTCAACTAAATTTTTATTAATTTCTTCTACTTGCAATCTAAGTAATTTTCTTCCAGTGAAATCCATGGCAAATTTTATTAACATGACGTCTATTTCTTTTTTTCATTCACATTTATGCCACTCGAAAGTTCAAATAAATGAGGAAACGAAGTGACCATTGTTGATCTAGCATTAGTTAAATTCTTTCGCACCAAGTTACACATTAACCAGTCCACTTATCTCTCATTGATTTAATTTGCAATCGACTCCTCTTGATGCCGACTGGGTTAACGGTTGCTCAAAGTGAAGAGATCTACCCCGGACGGGAAATATTGAAATAAGAACGGAAGGAAGAATACCAAAGATCTTATTTTTAAAAGTGATTAGGAACCACCTGCCTACTTTTCAAGATTTCCCGTGGCGTCAGTAAGCGTATAAGTCTTGTCAAACGTTAAAGAATTCGGTAAACGGCTGTCGGTTTATTATATTGCATTATGCTTGATGCTATAGAAATACGTCAGAGTGTAGATGCATTTGTTTACAAGAGTAGGGCGTAATTAAATTCTCGAACTCACTTTTCCCACCCACTGCCCAAAAAAGTATCATAAACATTATACGTGTCCTCTCTCTCTCGCTCTCTCTCTCTCTCTCTCTCTCTCTCTCTCTCTCTCAGGCACATACACACACTACCCCAATCACTCACAAACACACACAAGACAAAGACTGACCCGTTAATATTACATATTTTAAAAATATATGAATTCACACATTGCCAAAATACACAGAGTTCGCCTGCATTTGTAAAAATTATGAATTAAAAATCTTTGCATTTACATGAATTCATTTCAGACTGCAGCTACTATTCGCTACTGTGAGAACCAACAAGCTGACTTAATAATGAATTAACTAGAAATGAGATAGATAGATAGATAGATAGATAGATAGATAGATAGATAGATAGATAGATAGATAGATAGATAGATAATGAACGAACATATAGATATATATGAAAGGACTGAGATAGATACATACATACAAGTATACATACATAGGTAACAAACTGAGACAGATAGATAGATAGATAGATAGATAGATAGATAGATAGATAGATAGATAGATAGATAGATAGATATGAAAGTACTGAGGTAGATACATATATACTTATATACATACACACATAGATAACAGACCGAGATAGATAGATAGATAGATAGATAGATAGATAGATAGATAGATAGATAGATAGATAGATGTGAAAGGACTGAGGTAGATACATATATACATGCACACATACATACATACATACATACATAGGTAACAGACCGAGATAGATAGATAGATAGATAGATAGATAGATAGATAGATAGATAGATAGATAGATAGATAGATAGATAATGAACGAACATATAGATATATATGAAAGGACTGAGATAGATACATACATACAAGTATACATACATACATAGGTAACAAACTGAGATAGATAGATAGATAGATAGATAGATATGAAAGGACTGAGGTAGATACATATATACTTATATACATACACACATAGATAACAGACCGAGATAGATAGATAGATAGATAGATAGATAGATAGATAGATAGATAGATAGATAGATAGATAGATAGATAGATGTGAAAGGACTGAGGTAGATACATATATACATATATACATATATACATGCATGCATACATACATACATACATAGGTAACAGACCGAGATAGATAGATAGATAGATAGATAGATAGATAGATAGATAGATAGATGGCGAAAATCAGGAAGGGGTTTCAATATTTAATAATTCATTTCTTTTTTACAATAGTATAACCACGTAAACAATACATACATACTTATCAGTAGAAAAAAGGATTCGTTACAAAGATGAGGTCTTGGGAATGCACTAATCTCATAAATAATAGTTGTTGAAGACATTAGGTTTATAATACCCAGAAATTAATACCCAGATGTCCTCAATCCAGATATCCACTGTGCCATGTGTCTTCAAGGACATATGGCACAGTGGATAAAGGCGTTGGTTAGGACCCAAAGAGTGTGAGTTCAATACCCGGTTAAGTCAGTGGAGAATTTTCAGAGGGAAATTAGCAGGACAACTGATAACTGACATCCATCAAACATGGCACGTGGAACTAGAACTGTCTACCCCAGTGAGCGAAATAAAGGGTTCACTTCGACATTCAAGAAGGCATGAGCGTAATAAATATGGCGACAAAGATGAGGGCACTAGTCCGAATAATGTAAATGATGTACATAATACCTCATCTCAGAAATATAGACAGCATCTCTCAAGGTTCACTTCTCAATCCAACCCTCTTTCTACTCTATTTGAGCTGCTGAAGTGTATACTCCGATCATTTTTGAATATCTATGTTGATGATACAACGGTATATGTGCTCCTCCATAACTCACGATGATCACAGATTGGCATTTGATCTCCCTTCTGACCTAACAACCCAGGTCATATTAATACCTCAAAAAATAGTTATATTCCATTATCGCCGATCGGACCCTGAATCACGATGAGCGGATGTTCCCTCAGTGAGGCCCCGTACTTTGAGCGCCTATTGGGACGTAAACTCAACCCAGACCTCAAGTAAAACTCGTACATATGATTCATTACTAAAGATGCTAAAAAATGCTCGTTTCCTGTACCGCTCCAGGAAGTACTTCACTCGTCCTGCTATCTTCTAACTTTACAAGAACTAGATCAGGCCGAAAATTGTGTATTGCTGACATATATGGATAGGAGTAGCCCACTCTTCACCTTTCAGTCTTCACTCTAGTGCAAAAGCGTCTCCGCTTCCTTGTGAGTGAGGAATTATTTTCTACCCTACAACCCCTTTGTCACAAACGAAGCCTACCACAAACCTCACAAGCCTCTTCTCTTCTCTATCGCTATTTCCATGGAAAGTTTTCAGACGAACGACTTTCCTTAGATTCAGCAGTTCTAACCTTCACGGCTAAGACCAGCCGCGCCACTCACATTGTTGCAAACCAGCCTCATTTCCTTCGTATTCTACTGGTGAGATGTAAATTTAACTTTAGCAACTTCTTTGCGGAACCAATTCCCAAGTGGATATTTTCACGATCGCAACAATATCCTGTTCAAGTCTAGGGTTAACAGTTATTTCCCCGCGTATCAGCATAAACTGTTTGTAACCCTCAAGCTCGAGTGGCTTCCGGGCCTTGTACAGGGGGGGGAACAGCACTGAGGAAAAAAAAAAAACATGTTGAAATACAATAAAATAATTTTCCAGAATATGTCCTTCTTAAGTAAAAGTGCGTCTAATATGGCCGTGTATCTTTTATGCCAACAAAATCGTTATGTTCTGCTTTCAAATCTGGGTCTCTTTTCCTGTACCTTTATTTTTACTTTGTTATTAGGTTGGTGTAAAAATAATGTCGGTTTTTGACGTTAAAAAATACGACATTATTTTTGCACCAACCTAATGTTTTCTTTTCTTCTTCATCTGTCGTTTTTTTTTAAGTTCGTAGTTAAATTAATTTATTTTATATTGTTTTTTTTTTTTTGTTTTTTTCTCTCTGGTTCATTTTTTAATTATGTTTTCCTTTTTCTTCGTTTTATATTTGATTATTATAAATATATATGTCTTGTAAATATTCCTTCGATTTGAGCATTTCATTCTTCTTTGTGGTTTCTTATTTGCCGCCCGTTTATTTACTATTTCTCTTTTTAGTCACCGTCTTATTTCTGCGCATTTCCCTCTGAGCTGTACTTTTTCAGTTCTTCCACGTTTGGTTCTTTATCCATCACAGTTTTCATGACGACTATAATTACAAGCACTTTTTCTCTTCCTACTCCAAAGACTACCTCGGCAATTGCTCTGTCTATTTCTTCGATTTCTTTTACCTGCTTTTCATCTAATCCCGTTTCTTCGTCTCATTCTTTGCGAAGTGAACATTGAATATGAGCTGACACTCTGAAGGAGCAATCAATTCCCAAAGATCACAGAAACCAGAGGCGACATGCTTCGAGTTAAGTCTTCGCGCAAACTTCGGTCCGGCTCTCAAGGAGCACACTGCTCGCCATAAATCTTTTGATCAAAAGCAGACTGTGCGCATGCGTCAATATACATGGACACGCGCAAACCGTTGTGTGCATGTATAAGTGGGTACCTGCCCAAGAATATGCACCTGTATGTAAGTGTTCCTAGGCGGCGCCAACATACACTCATACATACATATAAATAAATACACACACACACACACACACACACACATATATATATATATATATATATATATATATGTATATATATATATGAAAGTTTCATTGAAAACGACTGACGCAGTGCATAACACTTGCATAAAACAGGGATTGTTGCCCAAATACACAATTTATATATATAATATATATATATATATATGTGTGTGTGTGTGTGTGTGTGTGTGTTTGGTAAATATATAAGATAATTTGGGAAACTTATTTTAACATGTTTCGCTTATTAAGCAGCGACATTACAGAAATGGATGCTATTTCAATCAACTCTACATTGGAGAGAGAACGGGACTCACGTTACTCATATCGGAGTTGGAATTTTATTTATACTTTTTACTTTATTTTATTTATGCTTTATTTTATTTATTTTATTTATACTTTATTTTTTTTATTTATACTTTATTTTTTTATTTATACTTTATTTTATTTATACTTTATTTTTTATTTTATTTATATTTTATTTTATTTATACTTTTTTACTTTAATTCAGTTGCTTTTTATTATATTTTACTAATTTCAAATCGGTTCTTATTTATATATTCATTTTCTAACTCTTTTCGTATTCTACATTGTTTGAACATCAGTTTAGTAAGAAGACACGATAAATTATTACATAGATTACCATTCTTACCCTCTGTTCCTGTAATTAAAATTTATGTATAAAATCAAGTAAATATGACATCCGTCGATCTCCAGATACCTGGATCTCCGCCTAAGGAGTTATACCTCAGCCGTTGCTGGCGGCACAGCATCTGTTATGGTCGTACAAGCCAACACAGTAGTGACAGTCTTGATTGTAACCAATGCCTGTGAAGACGCTCTCCCTTGATATCATTATGTTGTTTTCTTTCCTTCGAGCTCGCTTCACCACGGCAGCAAGACTCCGTCGTTTTTTTCTAAAGCTCTAGTCCTTAGCGTAAATCGCGTCTCAAATGTAAATGATCTTGGCGACGTCTTCCCAATTGTCGATGTTCATATCCATCGCCCTCATGTCACTTAAAGCGAAGTCGAGGTTCTCCTCGTGCCCCCTTGTCGGAGGTCAGTTCCCCATACAAAAGCACCTCCGAATTCCTAGCATTAGTAGACTGTTGCTTGCCGTGCTTTGCTGTCGCGGTGAGGCGACGTGGGGGTGTCCTCTCCAGGGGCACAAGCCTGAGCAGGAGAAAAATAATGTAATAAAAATTTATCCTGAAAACTGTTATTTTATGAACTAACAATTTTTAGTATAATTTTTTATTACATTTATGATAAAGGCATTATTTCTTAAATCACCTAACAGTAACTGATTCGTAGTACAGGGTGCGGCAGTAATATATCCCATATTTTAAACTGTCACCTCTTTGGTGCTAGCGAACTTAGGAAAATGTTGATAATGTCTTCATCTAGCTAATGTCTAACAATTTGTTTTTTCATACTATCAGTTACTATTATAGCTTCGATTGGTGTGGGCACCTCGTCGCATTTTAACGGTTAGCAACCTTGTCTCACTAGAACAATTACGACTGAGTAGTGAGTTCGAGCCTCACTAGGTGCCGCATCTAAACTATTCTTAGAAAATCACCATAGCATGAACCGGTGTATACCCTGCGTTTGCTGTTTAAACATTTTTTTGTTAAAGACTGGTGCATGTGCAATTGCAACACAAACATGTTACATCTGAATGATGGAGTTCCGGATAGAAAATCGATACGGCTATAGGTTGAAAAATTCAGTGTCACGGGTTCATGACTTAAAAGATAGTCACCTGGAAAACCTTGAAGCGTTCGAACTCCCGGGTGATGGTATACTTTAGAAATCGTCAACAAAAATGCATAACGATTAGAGGCCACCATTTGGAGGATGCCATTTTTAAAATCAATGAATAAAAACTGCAGCCCTTTGTTTAATTAACAGTGGACTATTTTTATTTTGGTCTTCTTGGTGACCTTTAAAATGTATTTCTGTCGCAACCGGAATAACACTTACACTAAACATCCCGCGTGTCACATAACCGTAAAATTAATTTAGGTAAAAATGGTACAAGTGGAATAAGAGAAAAAAATAATACAGCAAACTTTGCATGCTACTTCATAATGCAAATGCTGAGCCATTAAAAATGTTGTCACCAAGGATGGATCGCCCTTCCCAATCCCTTCTAAGCTTTCAAATGCTATGACATCATCTACAGCAATGGTTCTCAACTTTGTTTTACCCATAGACACCTTTCCTCTTCTTTTTTACTTGGTGGAACCCTTTAATAGCTATTTGACATAAGACAACAATATTCTATTTTTCACTAATAAAAATTTTGAGCTTTAATTAATCAAAGAAATATTATATAATTAAGCTTTATTTTTAAATGAAAATTAATTTAATGCAAATAAATTATTCTACAATAATAATAATAATAATGATTTTTATTGACCAATATCTTGTATTAGAATATTACAATGTTTCTTCCATGGCCAAGCACATGGGGAGCAGAGCTTTTCAGGCAATTGAACGTCTAGGCACTATAGCGAATACCTCATCCGAACAATTACCATTTATTTATAGAAAAGACACAGAGGCAACCTTACGGCGATGGGAAAGCGACCGAAGCCGATCCGCCAGATCAGGACCTATAATATTGCTGATTATTCTATGGATTTTATCAAAGAACTCAAGGTAAATAGCAGGAGCACTGGAACATACGTGACAGCAATATTCTAAGCATGACGAATTGTAAACTTACATATATGTACATTATTTACATTATTCGGACTATTGTCTTCATCTTTGTCGCCTTCTTCAGGTGGTTGGAATGTCGAACTGAACCCTTTATTTCGCTCACTGGGGTAGACAGTTCTAGTTCCACGTGCCATGTTTGATGGATGTCAGTTATCAGTTATCTCCTGCTAATTTCCCTCTGAAAGTTCTCCACTGCGTTGAACTCACACTCTTTGGGTCCTGTCACTGGATCTAACCAACGCTGTCCAGGACACATGGCACAGTGGATTTCGCACGAAACAGTGAACCAACTTTCTTATCAGCTGACCTAGCAATGCATTCAGTATAACGTTTCCAATTTCTGTCAGCTGATAACGTTAGCCCGAGAAGGGACTACGGGTCACTTTCCTGCAGGTTAGTATCAGCTATCTATCTATCTATCTATTTTCGTCCATTCATGGATAGTCATTGATTTCGAATATATTTATATACAGTAATGATTTTCAAAATTATCACTTTTTCCACAAATAATTCTAAGTAAAATACAAGAAGAAACGATAAAGAACTTAAATATTTTGAAAATTTTTCATGTTATTTAAATTGAACTCTAACATTGAACTCAAATATGATTTCTTTCATTTCAAAAATACTAGGACGGAAAATATGACACAGAAATCCGAAGTCAGTGCGGAACAACGAATGATGCCTTCATAAAAAAAATCAAAAGCAAAAAAGCAAATTATTAAGAGATCGAAAAAATTCGATAAAATCAAAGAAGAGTTCCGAACAACTGTGTCGGATCTATTCTTCTATATGACAGGGAATGTTTCCATATAGATGAATTGATTCGAAGAGACAGAGATGTGCTTCTTGAGAGGGACGTTGACAATACCATGGACATATCTTTAGAATATACAAGTGATTATTTTGGAGATCACTTGTATATCCTTTGCTAGACCCAGCTAATGCTCTGCGATGGAGCAGCTAAGGGTCAAAAAGCAGTCGTGGCTCTTGGGGTACTCTTCTTAAGTTAACTGAATACTTGGATGAGTATCGCTGCGGAACTGAGTGAGTAGCGGTGCTATATATATAGGCCTAGTTTGCGTCTTCTCTGTCACAGAGCCCCGTGGTTCAGTTGGTATGACGTGTGCGTTATATCGAAACGGTCCGGGTTCGATTCTCGGTAGTGGATGCGCACTGCTGATGAGTCCCTGATAGGACGAAACTTTCTGGTTGATTATTCAAGGCTCGACGAATTACTATATTATATATATATATATATATATATATATATATATATATATATATATATCCGAACAAGTTATACATGATAACTAGTCTGATATATAAATCGTTATATCCTTGTTGACGTTTCGCCTTTATCATAAGCAACGCAATTGGAAAATTCCGAGGAAAAGATATCACTATGGAAGCATTTCTTTTAAAGCCCATACGGTTGATTAAATACAATATATTTTATTTTTTAACGCATTTATGAACACAAAAGAACAATAAAAATCGGGGATGGATTAAATTCTTTATTTGCCTATCGACAAAATAGAAACCATCCTTTCGATTTTACAGAATGGTTAAATTTCTTTATCATAATTTACCGAGAAGAATTATTGGTATCATAATTTAATGAGAATCTAGCAAATACATTACTTGAAATTATATCAAAATAGACAGTATTTAAACATTATCATAAAATGGTAATTAAATTTTATACTTTCCTTAACTACTAGCTAATATTTAATCGGAAATCTTGGACGTTCGTGCCATCAAAATAACGGATTGTCAAAAGGTCACCGCAATTATATTAACTACTTTCACTCCTCAGAAAAGTTTATAGTTTTAAAAGGCGATGATTAGAATTTTAATAAAACCTAAACAAATGAATGTGAATTTATACATTACAAAATTATGAAACACTTTATTTATTAGACTGTTTTTGAAATGGTTGTCAAAGCATCGGCTAATTGCCAATTGATTCGAACTTAATAAAATGGTAAATGATAAGGTTGGTTCACATATTTTAATAATTTATTAAATGTTTATAAATGTATGAATAAAGAATTGTTTTAGTATTTATTGCTTTATAACTTGGTAACGGATAAATATTGCATTGCTTCAGTTTTAAATGTTTTAGTTTTAGAATGTTGTAAATATAAAAATATTCTTGTAAATAAAAAACCTTATAGTGCTTAATATTTTTGTTTTAAATTCTGAAGAACAAAAAAAAATGGATGAATTCACTTTCATCGTGAGTTTAGTTTTTTATTCTAATTTTAATCATCGCTTTTTAAACAATAAATATTGCCGAGGAGTAAAGGTAATTAAAATAATAACGGCGTCAAGGAAAAAAACTGTCCATCTGTCAATCTATTTGTTTGCAAGAACGAATGTCTAAAATTGTCGTATAATGATAAATTATGTTTGAATTATAAGTATTCATTATTTTCTTCGGAGATACATATGTCTATTATTCTCAACAAATTTTTCTTACATTCCTTTTAATGTCATATCGCACATCAATATATTTATATTTCATATTAACATATTTTCTATGTATAAATCTCATTGATTTTTTCACGGATACAATTTTAAATGCTATTATCTGTTTTTTTTTTTTGTTTGTTTGTTTTTTGTTTTTTTTCAAATTGACCACACCGCTTTTAAGTAGCATGATTGCCACGGTAACGACGTCCTTTAGTTTTTTGATAATGCTCATGTGAAAGAAGCGAAACCTTAAGAAGGAAATAAGAATTTTAAACAGCTAAATAGTTTCCCCGTATTCCCTCTCATATATATATATATGCATATATGTGAGGATATATATATATATATATATATATATATATATATATATATATATATATATATGAAGAATTCTGAAATGGCAAAACGACGAAACTAAAAGCTTTTGACAGGCAATAAAGATGGGAGACACTCAAAGAAAATAATCGATAAATCGGAATGAATAGTGAAAGTAAGGGATTATATGAATTTTTGCAAAGTTATAAAATAGGCATATTTAGAAATATACTTGGTCTTATTAAGATGAAGGTTTACAGTAGCCGAAGATTTTATGGTGACAAGAAACAACCTCAACAGCGGATCTAATGTGATGGACCTCCATTATAAATTAACGATTCTTGAGCATGGTAAAAATATTCACATTATCAAAATGCCACTGAAGTAAAGAAAGAACGCAAGCAGATATGAAGTAACGAACGAGATATTCTAAAATCCAAGAATTCACATCGGCGTCAACAATGGCGTCTTGCAGAGAAAGGTGCGGTAAAAAAGCTCAGTAACCCTTACGCGCATGCGTATAATGCGATAAACCATAATATGAAAAACGCTTAGAGCTTTTTCATGGGTAGAGAGCGGGAATTAAAACAAAAAGGTAAAAAAGAATTGCAAAATATTGTTGGCCAATAGAAGGTAAAATAGAGCTGAGATACAACAAGGAAGAAAAACGAGAGAGATTTTTTTAAGAGATGACGAGAAAGAGAGAATTAAATCCGAAGGGGATATTTTTGTGTTCTTTTATTTATTTATTTTTTTTTTAATTTTTTTTTTTTTTTTTGTTAAATTCCATCTAGCTTGTATGAAGAAACAAATTCGGTGGTCATAGATTCTTGACGCCATATTTTAGGGCACATCGTCTTTATCTTCTCACCCTGCAGAAAAGACAAGCGTCTCTACGTCTCGCTTCCACTATTCCGCCACCTGCCTAAGATCTTTTCTTCGAATCTCAAAATCGCATGATCTTCCTTTTCCATTTTCCTGATCTCATTTATTACATCCACCTTTTCTTTTTTCCGCTTCAAGTATGTACAGACACACACACACACACATATATATATATATATATATATATATATATATATATATATATATATATATATATATAATGCCCGGGTACTCTCGTTTTCTGAATACACCCGTCTAGCCAATATTCGCCTTTATTCAACACTCACATATCCGATATGTAGCTAATAATACACCTATGCTAAGATCGGTCACGATGACATGGGACTTAGAGCGAGCGAACAGTTTCACTTGCCCAAATTCACACACAAGGATTAGGTTAAAGTTCAGGTAATTTCCACAGCGACCAAACAATGAGATCGCTTCCCAGACCGATAGCATCAGGTCACTTCTTGAAAAATCAACCATGATGGGATTAGAACCAGGTTGAAACTTCTAACCATTCGTACACATAATTTGTATGGGTCTCTCTCTCTCTCTCTCTCTCTCTCTCTCTCTCTCTCTCTCTCTCTTTCTCTCTTTCCCCATATATATATACGCACACACATATATATATATATATAGAGAGAGAGAGAGAAAGAAGGAGAGAGAGAGAGAGAGCCATATAATATATATAGAGAGTGAGAGTGAGTGAGAGTGAGACCCATATAAATTATGTGTACGAATTGCTAGAAATCACTCTCTCCCTCACTACACACACACACGCACACACACACACATACATATATATATATATATATATATATATATATATATATATATATATATATATAGGTATCAATATGGATAAATCAAATAATAATAGTAGCAACCGTATATATTTATTAAAAGAACTTTTAATTGCTTTTATAAATAACGTATACTGTGGACACTGATATCATAAGAAAAAATTGTTTTCATTTTTGTTATTTTAATTATTATAATTTATAAAGATTTAAATCTTTTAAAATTCACTATTAATTTGTAGCGGTTAGGTGACATTGTTATTAAGTAAAAACTACATTACCTAATTATAAATGGAAAAGCTTACGACAATTCAGCGACCTCCAATATTTTAAAAAGAATTTTGAATATTTTGTATGGCTATAAACGTTCCGATGTTTGTAAATACTAACGTCTATAGACGAAATTATCGAAAATAAGATCGGTAACTATAGTGAAATTGAAAATTTATTGATTGTTTTCTAACATTCCCTCATCAAGCGTCTTCGTAAATAAAACTATCACGCCAAACTACTTTAATTAAATTAAATATCAAATTACATCGAATATTTTCCTAGTTTTTTCTTAATTACTGGGTAGATAAAAAGAGTAGTAGATAAAGAAGGCACATACGTTATATACGCCAAGTCATTTAGAGAGTAATCTCCCTTGTAGAAGAAATTCCCAAGCATAAGTCTATCGGGGGATTTGAAAACACTAGATGAAAACACCCGCTTGCGATTTAAAAATACTTTTTCGCAATATTTTAAGCTAAAAGTAAGTAATACCTGTTTGAAATCAGATTAATTGAATTTTAAATCCGCTAATCTTTCTCAAATAAAGTTTCAGAAAAGTATATTTAATAAAGAGAATCATGTTACATTGATAGATTCGCTAATATGACTTGTTAGCAATTTTAAGGATAAACGTTCCAATCAATTTAAATTCAGTTTGAAATGCAACTTACGTGCCGCTTTTCTTTGAAGGTACCTCCCTATCTCTCTGAATATGTCTCTCTCTCTCTCTCTCTCTCACTCTCCATCCATTTTTCGATCTATCTATCTATCTATATATATATATATATATATATATATATATATATATATATATATATATATATATATTAAGACATTTTTATGTTTATACATTCTTTTTATAGATACAAATATTTAAGTAAATGTTGTTTAATATTGTTTATTATAAAACAGAGCATTTAGTTAAATATTTGTATCTATAAAAAGAATGTATAAACATAAAAATGTCTTGAAATAATTGTCGGACTTTGTCCATTTCATAACATATATATATATATATATATATATATATATATATATATATATATATATATATACAGCAGGTCTCAATCTTCAAGACCTACAAACATATCACAAATGAAATGGGAAAATATTCAGGGTTAAAAACAAGAAACATTGCTATCTTCTTTAGAGAGTGAGACGGGGGAAAAGGCAGAGAGTGTTGACCTATTTTGACACACTGACCTCAGTATATCATTTGAGGATAGTGGAAGGGCTTAAAGTGTGAATCTTAAACAATCCCGTCTGTTTCTGTCGATGGAAAAAAAATTTCAATTCTGACATATTTCATTCAACAAATTATTTGTAAATAATATTAAAAGAGAACATTTTTCAAGATTTCGAAATTAGCGAAAAAGTTTTCATAAGCTTTTTATATAATTAATCAAGAAATTTAAATTAAAATACTTAAGAAAGTTGAATTAAATGATTATTAATTATATTCAAAGAAACATATCTATATCTAGAGTATCTTAGATGTATTTAATAATATTTAACAGGATATGAATGTACTTTGTTTAAACTAAGAAAAAGTTAGATCGGGGTTAATTCCCCGATATTTTATTTCAACAAATTCTGTAAATAATATTTAAAAAGTGTCTGCTTCGGAAAATCTTTTAAAAAGTTTTCCCAAAATTAGTGAAATTTAAAAAAAAAATAAATGTAAATTAGTATAAGCTTTTTGTATAATCAACCAAGAAATTTAATTTAAAAACCTAAGAGATATGAATTAAATGATTATTAATAAAATTCAGAGAAACATATTTATATAGGTTACATACCTAGAGTCCTGAACTTTTATGTCTTAGATGTATTTAAGATTTAGCAGGATATGAATGTACTTTATCATAAGGTAAAGTTAAATCGGGGTTTCATACCCTAGTGTATATCTATTAAGTTTATGAGTAAGTAAAGAGGTATTGCACATTAATTTTAAGGAGAACCGTTTAACCCGATAACAGCGTAGCATCCAATTGAGTCAAAAAAATGCATGTATATGCACGCATATATATTTTTTCTTTACCCACAATACATACACTGCAACAAGGATAGTCATAATGGACATATCATGAGTATAAAGAAGTAAACAACATGAAAAATAAACATGATGGAAAACATAATAAAAATAATATAAAGTAATAAATAATCCATAACATCCTTGGCTAACAATAATTTCAGTTAGCATCATATATTCTCTTATTACCATGTATACCTCCTTACATATATATATATATATATATATATATATATATATATATATATATATATATATGAAGTCTGGGAACCAGAGAAAGCAGCTCATCGGAGCAGTTACCAAAAAAGTATTTGTAAAAAAGATGGCACAGCACGTCTGTGAGAGAGCGACTGCAGACGAAATGCCAGATCATCAATTGCATTGCATATCCATCTCTGGATTTTATCAAGAACCTTGAGGCAAACAGAAGGGGCTCCAGACCATATATGACAGCAATACAAATGGTTGATTTGTAGATTTGAAGGATCGACTCCGGCTTGAAAAATTCCCTGGCGCGGCACAGAGAGCCAACTTTCCTTGCGGTGGACGAAGCTATTGACTGAATGTATTTGTTCCATCTCAGGTCAGCGGACAATGTGAGACCGAGCAGTCGCAAAGAAGTGCTCTCGTGGAGTTCTAACGGGGGGGGGTGAGGGCAGGGATATATATATATATATATTAGGTTGGTGCAAAAATAACGACGTAATAATGTCGTTTTTGACGTTAAAAATACGTCAAAAAACGACATTATTACGTCATTATTTTTGCACCAACCTAATATATAAATTGCTGCCTAAAAATACAATATATATATATATATATATATATATATATATAAATATACAATATATATATATATATATATGTGTGTGTGTGTGTGTATATATATATATATATATATATATATATATATATATATATATATATATATATAGTTAAAGCACAAATTACAGAAGATGAATCACCGCATCTGTTTTCATCCGTTCATATACACATACCCACACATATATATATACATACATAGACATACATCCATGTATTTCTCTCTAAACAAAATATTCTTACAAACCCATTTATATGTAACAAGAAACTCAAAATATGCCCATACACAAACACCCGCGCACATCTATATATATATATATATATATATACATATATATATATATACATATATATATATATATATATATATATATATATATATATATATATATATATATATACATATTCACACACAAACACATTTTCCACAAGCAAATCAATTAATAATACATATTATTATATACACATACATATACATACATATCACATCCATAAATGTCAGATTGGATAAATATTTCGATGAGAACATATACTACAACATTAGAGTATTATAGGTACAAATAGGAATGTAAATAATGCAAGAGAAAGAGTACTTTTCGATTTTTTAAAGCGGTGTTTCCGTCTGCATTGATAAGTGTAAATTCTCCTGGTTTTTATATTTAATTATAAGTATTTTCTCCAGCAGACAAAGGTTACAACGGTCCGTGAAATTCTTAGGAGTTTGAGCTCTAGATATGAATTTCCACTCCATTTGCGGTGTGAGACCTTTGTCAATAAGGCCCCAATAATGTCTGGATAAAGCTGTTTGGTTTTTGAGAGACCTATTAATTTAATTAATAATAATTTTGCTCTGTCTTTTGACATAGAACTCTCCCTGGATCTATATCCTCCTGGAAATTCCATATGGATTACCATATTGTATCATTACTTTATATATATATATATATATATATATATATATATATATATATATATATATATATATATATACATATACAGTGTAACCCGGATATAAGAGAGTTGTCGGGACCGGATAAGAAGTCTCTTATATCTGGGTTTATCTTATATCCGGGTTTGGTCTATTTTGTTTAGGTAAGTATGGCTCTAATTTGTGGCCAGAGAAAATCTCTCTTATATCTGGGTTTCTCTTATATCCGGGTTACACTGTGTGTGTGTGTATATATATATATATATATATATATATATATATATATTTATTTATTTAAACTTTATTTCAATCCATTCATGAGCTTCCGATTCTTTGCTATGATTAATTACCGATGAAGATGTCAGTTTCGTTTATGATCGATTTCATCAAGATTTTTCTGTTAAGCTTAGAGAATAATTATACATTCTTATTGCTCAAAGTAGAGTCCAATAGTGTTGTAAAAACCTCGGAGAATTTCATTATTACATTTTTAATTTATATTTATATATATATATATATATATATATATATATATATATATATATATATATATATATATATATATATATATATATATATATATATATATTAAGAAATGGACAAAGTCCGACAATTTATTTATTAAAGACATTTTTATGTTTAACGTTCTTTTTATAGATACAAGTATTTAAGTAAATGCTCTGTTTATAATAAACAGTATTAAATAACATTTACCGGCCTGAATGTCTGAGAAGTTTTCATAGAAAATATTCGTCTAAATGGCAGTTCCGTATAGGATGCGGGTTCGAATCCTGTCAAAGGACGAATATTTTCTATGAAAATTTCTCGGGCATTCAGGCCGGTAAATGTTATTTATTACTGTTTATTATAAACAGAGCATTTATAAAAAGAATACCCGCTCGGCCCGGTGGCTACGATCAACGTGTAGTATCTGCGCTTTGTGAGCTGCCGGGTCGGGTGTCTGTCGAACTCTCTGCTTGCAGAGAGGAACTCGGACGAAGCTCCGCCGAAGGGTAGGGTTTCGTTGGGGGAGGTTGACGGAACTGAACCGCCTCAGCGGGTTTGGATGGTTATTTATTCTTGGCTGGGCCTACGGGCTCAGAGATACCCACATTAAAAAGGCGTGGGTGGATTGATAAATACCATCTATAAAAAGAACGTTAAACATAAAAATGTCTTTAATATATATATATATATATATATACATATATATATATATATATATTCTCATGCTATTTTATTTCTTTCCTTGTGTTTATCTTTCTTTTCTTTTTCACCCCCTCAACATCCTATTGTATCACTTCTTTCCCCCTAAATAACTTCTTTTGCTGTGTCTGTCTATATTTCTGAGATTTATTTTATAAATATGGCGACAAAGATGAGGATAATAGTCCGAATAATGTAAATAATGTTCTTTTTCTGTCTTTTTTTAAATTCTTTTCCTCTTTTTGTCTCTTTCTTTCATTTTCATTTTATTGGATATGCTTTTCTCTTTGACTGCAAAACGTTTTCTTTACATACCATTTATTAATTTAAGTAATTGGAAAATTTTAATCACCAATTATTTTTATGACTATAAACATTATTTTCGTGGCTACTCTTGTTTTAGTCGACGTCTCCGTTATTTGCAACAGTGAAATTAATGTCCACTATATCCAGCACCATTAAAGAAAATATACTTCTCCGTAGGGACTGCACTTGCATTTATCTTTATCCTGAGAAATTACCTTTTAGCCAGGTTTGCTTTACTGGTCTCCACAAAATACTCTTTTTATTAAATATAGATCTCTCATTGGGAGTTGTCATTGTCTGTATCTGTTAACTATATATTTGTACTCGAAACACTTAATTATGTACTTCTAAACATTTTCTAAAAAAGAGCATCCCCAAACTTGATAAAAACAAGGTTTTATCGTAAAAATGTTTATGTTATTATTAAGAGAAAAAAACATTTTTTTTTTATTATTATTATTTTTTAATCCTTTCTAGCACATTCGAATTTTCGTTAAAAATCTTGTTTTCAAACGCCAACGTGTAGGTTAAACATTAGTAGGAGAAATTTAGCGCCTTTTTGCTGAGGTAAACAGATAATTTTGGGATTTTAATGAAATTTTCAAAACTTATTCACAAATGAATTAAATTATTTTTTATTTATGTTTTTTTTTTTAGAAAATCTTGGTAAAAATATTTTTTTTAAATCTGATACCTCTACTTACTTAATTTTATAAACTTTCGAGAAAATTAAAATTCCATGGTCTTCGCATTCATATTAGTTAAAGGCAGTTCTTGAGAATTTAAATCATCAATTTGTTTTTCTCAGACAGAAAAACCATTTACGAAAAATCTGCTCTTAATCGTAAAATAAAAAAATGTAATTAATCCATTGCCTTATTCAATTAGAAAAGAGTTTGTTTTTTTGTTACTACTGTCTGAAGATTAACAATTTTTCGATAAAAAATGAATTTTTGCAATAACTGTTTTCAATTTTTTTTAAATTTTAATTCGAATCATTTAAGTTTTAAATCTTTTAAAATTCTGTATTAATTTCAACCTTTTAGATGATATTATTATTAAATCCAAACTATATTTGCTAATCATAAATGAAAAAGCTTAATGCAAATCAGCAAACACTAATATTTTTAAAAAGAATTTTGAATTTTTTGTATGCCTATAAACGTAGCGACTTTTTTTGTAAGTACGGTAGACCACCATTGACGACATTATGAGAAAATAAGAGCGATGACTACAGTAAATTTGATGTCCCGGTTTTTCATCAGAAGTAGATGTTTATCCCTTTTTTCTTGTTTAAGATTGTGTTTCTGGTTCCTTCTAAATTCAACTTGATCTCTATATTTCTAATGTCTCTACGTAAACTCAGAAATTATCTTTACTATTTTTTTTCCACAATAGTAGATAGGTTCGCCTGTCGTCCGGTTCACACACCTTCCGGGTCTTTTGAGCGTGGGTAGAAATTTATCCCTTGTTTGCTGTTTAGGACTGTGTTTCCGGTTCCTTCACCAATTTACTTCTAATGTCTCCGCCTAATCCCTGGAGTTTTATTTACTATTAATTTATTTTTCTTCAGTAGGAGTAGATAGGTTCGCCTATCGTCCGGTTCACGCTCCTACCTGGACTTTTGAACAGGAGAAGAGGTCTATTCCTTGTCTAATGTTTCGGATTGGATTTCCGGTTCCCTATCAAGTCTTTTACTTCTCTTTCACTACGAGTAGTCCATTGACTTATTCCCTTTGTTTAGTGTAAATTGTTAAAAAAAGAAAAAGAAAAAAGTCTGTCTATATTTCTGAGATGAGGTATTATGTACAGTATTTACATTATGCGGAACATTGTCCTCATCTTTGTCGCCATATTTGTCACAACGTTTCGGCCGTTGTACGCTCCGGCCTTCTTCAGGTGGTTGGAATTTCGAACTGAACCCTTTAAGGCAGTGGAGAACTTTCAAAGGGAAAATTAGCAGGAGATAACTGATAACTGACATCCATCAAACATGGCACATGGAACTAGAACAGTCTACCCCAGGGATCGAAATAAAGGATTCAGTTCGAAATTCCAACCACCTGAAGAAGGCCGGAGCGTACAACGGCCGAAACGTTGTGACAAATATGGCGACAAAGATAAGGACAATGGTCCGCATAATGTAAAAAAAAACAACTACTCAGTTTTTACTTTCATTGCAGTTTTATTTTCCGATTTCGATTATATTTTTGATATCGCCGACTGTAGTTTAAAATAACATTTCAATATAGGTAATTTCTTCGTGGACATATCTTCATAGATAGGTATATATATTTTTAGTATCCAAATAATATTTATTTTAGGATTTTTTTTTTATTTTTCCAAATTTAAATAAAGTAGGTTTGACTGAGTGAAAAAAACATTAACTTATTCTTCTTATAAAATATCCTTTTCAAAAATAAATTAATTCAGTAATAAGTTCTGCTTTTATATCCCATGCTCCTTTAGGGCGTGGGATATAAAAGTGGCTCTCCACAACTTCCTATCTTTCGGAGCTCTAAACAAGGTTTATCCTTTTATTTGTCCTCCCACTCCCTGTTCTACCATCCATTTACACAACTATTTTAGCTATGTTTTTCGCTTTTTCACTCTTGCCTTCAATATTTCATGTGAGTGTCAATTTCTCCAAGCCCTCTTTCTTTATTATATCTTTAAAGAAATTTCAACGGTCTCTTTCTGATGCTTATTGTCCTATTTGTTTTCATTTTTTCGAAAACTTCTCCATTGTTCACATGTTCTGTCCATAGTATTCTCAAAATCCTTCTTTATAAACATTTCTCTATTGCTTCAAGTTTCTCTAGCTGTGATGAAATTGTCCAGCATTTCATATAGAATGTTGATATTACTTAGAAGTTTAAAACTCTTTTCCTTGTTTCTAAATAAATTTCCTTGGTTCTTAATACTTTGTTTAGCTTCAGTCAGTGTATCACTTATGTGCCATACGTGATACATGCGTAGGTGATCATGTTTCTTTCGATACATGACTGATGAGGCAGATTTTTCCCCGCAGTAGGTTGCCATTTCTTTCTGCGATAGACCAGTAGCTATCCAAGGCTATAGAACCCAGTTTGTCCTGCTATTTACTTGAGGGGGCGAGAAGAAAAGGAATCATACCTTTCCCAAGGGTATTAGCACGTAAGCGAATGTAATGGATTCTACTTTCGAATATCAAAAGATACTTGATCGCCTAAGCGTGTATCACGTATGGCACGTAACTAACTGACTGAAGGAGCGAGTACAGTAGAAGAGTAATCAAGAAGACAGTAGATAACGATTGACATTGCATTTAAATCTTTCGAGATCAAAGTTTCTGGAAAGCATGACGCCAGAAGAGAGATCCACAATCGAGAAGTGTTAGAAAAAAACTTTTAGCATAGAACTTACGGTTGCATCTCGCCAACTCAACTGTAAAATGATGAGATCTTGCTGCCAATCTGTTGCTGCGCTTCAATTCCAAAAAGTCTCGGTGCCATAGCGAAGAGCTTACCCGAAATATTATCATGAAAGGCACAGGGAAGTAACTTTACGGCGGCGGGAAAGTAACTGAAGCTGAGACGCTAGTAATATTGCTGATTAGGGATTATTTCGCTATTCCAATGCATCTTTGGATTTCGGTGTTATATCTTTCGTGGTCTCTTATAACAATTCCCAGATAATTGAATTTCTATTTTTGCTTGATTTTGATATCTCAAATTCGTACCTCGTATCTTGGATTATTTCTCTTGTTACCGACCACGTATTCTGTTTTCGACCACATATTCTGTTTTCGACCACGTATTCTGTTTTCGACCACATATTCTGTTTTCGACCACGTATTCTGTTTTCGACCACATATTCTGTTTTCGACCACATATTCTGTTTTCGACCTCATATTCTGTTTTCGACCACATATTCTGTTTTCGACCACGTATTCTGTTTTCGACCTCATATTCTGTTTTCGACCACATATTCTTTTTTCTTAGAATTGATGGTTAGTTCTTTTTACTTGCTTTTCCTTGCTGCCTTGTCGAGGAATTTGTCTTTTTTCTCTTTATATTCTTTATTTTAAGTCTTTATCTCTTTACTTGAGTCTCGCTCTTTCTTTCGTTACATTTCTAGTTTGTTTTTTTTTTTGTTTTTATTTCTGTCTCTTCTGTGTCTTTTTCTACCTTTTCATATTGATTTGTCCATTTTGTCTCCTGGCTTCTATAGTTTTTATTCCTTTATATCCCTCCTCTCGTTTACTATTCATCTCACACTTTCCCCCCTCCGCCTTCATTCCTGTTTTCCATTCACTTCTAATCCCATCACCGTTGTCACTTTTCACCGCAGGCACCAATTCCCGCCATACGGCAAAGGTGGCAGAATTGTGTGCTTCGCTGACTATTTCATTTTCATAAATCATTTTTTGCGGTTCAACGAAGCGGTAAACGATAATATAATAATAATAATAATAATAATAATAATAATAATAATAATAATAATAATAATAATAATAATAGCATAGTATCATGTTGATAATGAACGTAACGTTAATATTGCCATCACAGCAATCATAATACTATTGCCATAACTACCTATTGGTAGTTTTAAAGATTCAGACGATAATGGTTGCAGTAATCATTATCATAATGACAAATATTAATAATATACTTACACATCAAATATTAATAATATACTTATTAGGTTGGTGCAAAAATAATGACGGTTTTTGACGTATTTTTTAACGTCAAAAACCGACATTATTTTTGCACCAACCTAATATATATATATATATATATATATATATATATATATTGGATTGGTGCATAATTATCAGAAGTTTTTAAACAATATTTATTATGATAAAAGAAACATAACAATTCAACAATAACATTTTTAAATGAGTATGAATATCGACACGCATTTTATAACCTGAAAATAAAATAATATTTTTATTAAAAAAGTAAACAAAACGGCAATTTTTATTAACAAATAACGCGCCTACAAAAACGCCTGATAATTATGCACCAACCCAATATCTATATATAAAAAGGGGGTAGAGAGGAATACAACAAACGCTAATTACAATGCACATCGAAACGTTAAAGAAACAAAGAAGCTTATCTAAATAAATGAAAATGGGTGTCAGAGCATGTACTGAGAGTGGAAGAACAAGTATTGCTTAGGACTGAAAGGGATAGGAAGTTGTGAAGATCCATAATTTTTTATGTCCTGAAGTACTTTCAGGACACGTGAAAGAAAATTAATTTCATCTTAAACAAAATCAAAGATTATTGTTTAGTGTTGTTAGAAATGTATTCCTGTTGAACATTATTACGAGTCCAAGCGTCTTTTAGTGTCTGATTTCGTGTCAGACTTAGCTAAACATTTTTTTTTAATTGTCTTAGGAAATATGATTATAAAGACATAAATTGGCAGATATATTTCCTCGTTTATTTATATTTGATATTTATTTTATTTTAGTTATGGTATCATCATTTCGCTATGTACCAAGCTACAGAACAAGCTGCCCGGCCCGTTTTAGGATCAAAGTGTAGTATCTGTGCTTTGTGATCATGCGGGCTGGCTTCTGTCGAACTCTCTAATGCAGGGAGGAACTCGGAGGAAGCTTTGCCGAAGGGCAAGGTTTCCTTCGGGGAGGTAGACAGGACCTGAACCCGTCCAGGCGGGTTCAAAGGTCATATTTTTGGCCGAGCCTACGGACTCGCGGGCAACCCACATTAAACCGGCCTTGTGCCACATTTAATCCTCGTAGGTGGGTTAATAAATACTAGCTACAGACCAATCTGGACGACCGTCTCAATTCAGAAGGTCACTGAGACGTTGTCATCCCCAAATCTGCTCAATTTCTTTTTTTTTCTTTTTTTTTTTTTCAAACGGTTTCTTCTTGGTTGGGTCGAGAACTTCTCTGCATTCTCTAGTATTTCTTGTCCTTCTTTTTTTTTCTTTTTTTTTTTTTAATCATTTCACTCCAAATAAGGTAATAAAACCACAAAGGGCGATAGAAGATAACAAAAGGGAAAAGATTAGTAAGGAGAGAAAACAGGAAAAATGGTGACAGAAGATGACGATTGACATTGCATTTAACCTTTTTAAAGATCAAAGTTGACTGGAAAGCAAGAAGAAAGTAGAGAGAAGTGTGAGTAAAGAAACTGTTACCATAGGAATTACTGTTACATCTAGTCATTTAAACTGTACAAAGATGAGACCTTGGCCCGATCTAGCACAACACTTAAATTCATAAAGTTTAGATACCAGAGAGAAAAGTTCATCAGAACATATTTATAGAAAAATCACATGCGAAAAGGAAAGGTATGAATCCTCTTGTTTTTTGTTTTTTTTGTTGTTTTTTTTTTTCTTTTGTATAGAGCCAGGGTGTATATTTACTGTAGATGAGCTTGCGATCAACACACTCTCTCGAGGACATCTTCAGTAAATTTGCGCCCTGACTCTTACAACATTCCACCATTCCTGGCAGAAATTCTATTATAACAGTGTAGGATATCTAATAACAAAAGTGATGGAAAGAAAAAGAATCTAAGAGAAATCGTCTAGATATATATTTAAAATTCCCATCATCCTTAATGTATACGCATGTGCAGTCGAACCTACATAAAAAATTTAGTCCGATTAAGTCCTAACACGCGCCACAAGAAAACATTTTTCAAATTTGTCATACATTTTCCCCCCTTATTGTTCTTGATATATAAAAGTATGCATCATTATCTCATATATATATATATATATATATATATATATATATATATATATATATATATATATATATATATGTATTAGGTTGGTGCAAAAATAATAACGTTTTCTCAAATAGTAAAATATGAGAAAACGTCATTATTTTTGCATCAACGTAATATATATATATATATATATATATATATATATATATATATATATATATATGAAGAAAAATATACGGAAAAAACAAACAAAAATCCTTATATGCAATAATGCTGTTTTAATGTTAATATGTCAACGTCGGACGTTTCGGTTTAATAAACCATCTTCAGGACATATTCATAAAATATAATATATAATTAACATCAATTGAATATGTCCTGAAGATGATTAATTAAACCGAAACTTCCGACGTTGACATATTAACATTAAAACAGCATTATTGCATATAAGGATTTTTGTTTGTTTTTTCCGTATATTTTTCTTCATACAGTCGGATCTATATCCATATATTTGCTTACATATATATATATATATATATATATATATATATATATATATATATATATATATATATATATAGCCGGGTGTGTAAATATAGGTAGGTATATGAGCGTGCGATCGTATGCAAATATAAATATAAATAAATATAATCCCAGCACTTGAAACTCGGAGTTGTGCAGTTAATGTAAGATATCTATATTTCTTAATATATGTGTGTGTATGCGCGCGTGTGTGCGTGTGTGTGTGTGTGTGTGTAATTTTTAATTGTATATATGCATGCAGTGGGTGTATATCTATCCACACACTCACTCAAATACATACGCACACAAACACACACACACAAAACACACACACACACACACACACACACACACACATATATATATATATATATATATATATATATAATTATATTTTATATTAGGTTGGTGCAAAAATAATGTCGTTTTCTCACATGTGAGAAAACGACATTATTTTTGCACCAACCTAATATATATAATTATATATATATATATATATATACACACACAAAAAAACACACACATATATACATATATATATAAATAATTAATTATATATATATATATATATAAATATATATATATATATATATATATATATATATATATATATATATATATATGAAATATATGGATTTATACAATTAAATAACGATGTTCACAAAACCGTTCTCATAATCCTCTTTTAACCAGAATCTATTAATATCTTTTTACAATCCGATAATTCTAACATTCTTTTTACTCCTTCTATCTTAGCCTCGATTATTTCTTTTTCCATCTTATATTATTCGATCATTTCCTCTCTTCATTTCGTCTTTTAGTTTCATGGTACTATCATGGACACACGTTTTTTTCTTTTCTCCATATCTTCTCTCTCTGACACTCACTCAACCTCATTCTTTCTATTGAAAGTGACGTTTCGTCATTTTTTTTTCTTAGAATTAACCTCCTCAAATTTAATTTCCCCTTCATTTTTATTGAACATTTGTGTCATTCTCATCCATTTCCTTTTTTCATTCTTTCTTTGCTTACTTAATCAATTTTATAACTATTATTTGGTATTGGGTATCATTTGCCAAAATGTCACTAACAGCTTTCAATTTTAAATCTTTCCCATTTCGTTTCAGCGTTCCGTTTCTTCCTTTCAGTCTTTCTTTTGCTTTCTTTCATCACATATCTTTTTTTCTCTTTGCCTAATTTCTTTATTCACTCTCTTTTATTTTCCAGTTCTTTTCTTTTCTTTCCATTTTCCGATTTCCAGTACTTGCTACATTCACCCTGTCTCTCTTTATTTTTTTTTATATACTTCTACGAAACAATGTCCTTGAGGATCTCAAACGGAGTCTTTCGATGTCTATTCCATACGTCATTTTCTTCCCTCTTCTCTTTTTTTTTTCGGCTTTCTTCATGATCACTCAAGCAGTTTTTTATTCCCTCTTCAACTTCTAAAGGTATCCCCGCACCCCTTCACGGCCACTCAACCATTATGAGTCCGATGAATGCAGTTCTTACATTTATAACACGCAAGAATCTATGAGAGAGCAGTGATGCTCATAGCTAAGCTGAGGTCCCGTTGATTGTCTAAGGAAGGCATAATGTAATGTCAGGAAGGAGTAAATACTGGAAGACTCTTAACAGACATAGCATATATATATATATATATATATATATAGGCGATAATATATTGTATTTTATAGGTTAATTTTTTTTTATTTCCTAAAATTACAGAGAATAGTTTCCAATAAAAGCTGATTAGCGCGCTCTCTCCCTTTCTTTCTTAAGCTTTACGATAAAATCAGGTGACCATAGTAGGTCCTGTGTGTATGGAACGGGTCTGCTTAAAGACACTCGGAACCAGAGGAAACTATACACATTTATACCCAAACGTCCAACACGCTTCATATTATAATGATGCGTGTACCTCCTTTTGCATGTCTACTGCGATCAGCCATTACATCTGATAAATAATCATGGACCACCCCGTTTTGAATCCGGGGAAGGTGAAAATAAAAAGATATATCAGAGACGCTATTCGTTTTAGAGAGAAAAAGAAAGGGTACATAATATTAGGTTGGTGCAAAAATAATAATGACGTAATAATGTCGTTTTTTACGTTAAAAAATACGTCAAAAAACGACATTATTACGTCATTATTTTTGCACCAACCTAATAATTGAAAGAAAGCGTAATATAAAATAAGATTATCTGAATGCTATAAGAAAGAAAGAAAGCGTGTAGCGTTATCAAAATGCTATAAGAAAGAAAGAAAGAAAGAAAGAAAGAAAGAAAGAAAGATTAAGTGCTTAATGTCTGCTTCAACGAAATCGAAAAGTTTGAATTTTTTCATTTGTACTCTCTTACTTCTTTAAATAAAGACATCCGCCCTGGGTATGCCGATAAACTACATCCGCGTCCTGGGTAAGACGATCAACTACATCCAACAGCAAGGCCTCTGATCAGGAGGTTTTGAAGAGCATGGAACTACCTGTTAATTGTTGGTGTTCCCAGGTCCACACTGAACCGGGGTGGTAGCATCTGTTAGGGTCCCAGCTATGGGCAAATAGTTAACCCCCCCAAACTGGGGTCAAAACACTATGAAAGTGTAAAAATAGGTTTTAATACCAGCAATACATTTTTGAAAAAATATTAACAGCAATGCATTTTGGAAAAAAAATATTACCAGCAATACATTTTTTTAAAATATTACCAACAACAAAAATCTTGTCGGCATTAAATAACCCATTGAGATTGATATGCCGTAAAACAAACCAAACCAAATTAAGACATGCGTTTAAGATTATGATGGCTACTTTGTTAACAAAATATTGAAAGTTGTTGAACTTAAACATTTAGCAAAGGCTTAATGGAATTTCCAATGGAATATTTCTTAATGGAATATTATCAATCCTTAATATAATGATATTATAGAAACACTTCCTGCGATTTGATTATTATGTATAAAACCAATTGCACGACCTTGCTGGGCAATCTGTTTTCTTTTCATAATACAAATCGTACATAATCTAGTACCATTTTTTATTATTCATCAGAAAATCCCAAAACAGGAAAACCGTGAAATTTATATATCAGTATGCGTCACTGTATATCCATAATTTAAAATAAGTAACAGTGCGGAAATATTTTTTTTAAAAATACATTAGATTTTAAAGGCTTTCTTTTATTATTTAAATTATTCTTAACTAATGAAAACTAAGTTTACCTTTTTTATGCAGATCGGGTACCGAAATTTGCTGAGTTTTTGAGTTAAATATTACAAAAATTGATTTCCAACTATTATTTTTCTACCACTAAAAATATATTTCGTGCGTTAGCACAGAAAAGGATTAATACTGGACGGTGGGGAGGGTAGAGTAATTGTAAAGACAGTGGGAATTGATAAGAATCGTAAAGCTTCTTTTTTTTATTTTGTGTTCCAAGATCAAATACATTTGGCACTAAAAAGCACAGAGAAATGTTTTTCTTTTAATGACTGAACTGATATTTTGACAGATCTGTTTGCAAAAGCCTACCTTTGATATCCCTCGTTGTAGAAGTAATTCTCCTTTCATATGACATATATTTTCAGCATAGGGACGAGAGATCGTCCCTGTAAGCAACTTTTAACCTTGTATTATTTATATTTGTCCTAGCTTGTTTTTGTTTTTTTTTAATTCAAAATTCGTAAAGGAGGTTACTTGCTTCAATATGTCCGTTTTGCTAAAACTTTCAGCTTGCACTTTGATTTTGTTATCAGCAGTTTCCTTGAGGTTCTTTTTTTCCTTAAACCTTTAAAGTAAAACACATGTCATGTTTATATTATTCTTATCGTCGTAGATCTGTGTTAAAATACATTCTTAAATTAGAATCACCTATTAAAGGATTAAACAGAGATTTGGGTTTACTCAGGGAATATAATTTCCACAGGATCACTCTAACCAACAAACAACATTGGCCAGAAGAGTGAGTCTCATTTCTTTGTTTATTCTTCTTCTCGTTGAACAACGACACAATCGTGTCCAAAGAATCCGACTTTAAAATATTTCTTTTCGTGCTTCAATTTAGTCAAAAGGCATACAAATATATAATAAATATCATCAATCTTATTGTCAATATTCTTATCATTTTATTGTATTTTTATTTACCAAATTACATTAACAGGCCAATTAAATGTAGAGAGAAACAAATACACACACACACATGTACATACATATAGATAGATAGATAGATAGATAGATAGATAGATAGATAGAGAGAGAGAGAGAGAGAAAGAGAAAGAGACAGAGAAAGAGAGATCTTTTATCGCACGGATTCTTCTCCAGGCCAAGGGGAAACTATCGATTTACGTAGTCTGCTTGCTGAGGGCACGTCTGGCCAACACGGCTGAAGTGCAACTTGATATTTGTATAAAAAAAAATGAAAAAGGTTCATATATAAAATACACCCCCAAATATGCTCATTTCTCGAAATAGAGGTGACCTTCACTTTTAGCTGTTTAATAGGAACCGGGTACTTGTGCGAACGTGTTTAAATAAAACAATTCCAGAAATAAAAGAATGCAGGATATATATATATATATATATATATATATATATATATATATATATATATATATATATATATATATATATATATATATATATATATATCCTGCATTCTTAATGTGTGTGTATAAAAATAATATTCTGTGATTTTTTAATGTTTTTATTTTATTTGTACAGGGTATATTAAAAATGCTTTTACAAATTTTGGAAATGGCATCCTCGCATGAAAATAAGACAAAATTACATGAAAACATACGTCTGCGAATCCTTCATTTTTTGCGTTATTGAGTGTGAAGTTTACGGTAGACACTGTTAAATGGACAATTCAAGATAAAATCCAAAAATACATTCGCAAATTTTGGTTCGGGTTTCTGATAGCAAAGCATATGCCGAAAAAGCCATCGTTATACCTCAATACAACAAGCCATAAAAAATCTTCGAAATGCCCTGCGCTTGCTTCTACACACGCATATACCGCCAGATCATTGACTGGCGGGCCCTTTCAAACACTCTCAGACGGTGTGGAATGGTTTCCCAGGCCTCATGACACGTTGATGAAATGTCTCTGCATTATTAATGTCTGCTACATAAACCAATTGTTTTAGGTGGCCCCACAGGTAAAAATTCAAAGGATTGAGGTCCGGGGAGTGTGCAGGCCATGGAATCGGTCTCCCTCTACTTATCCATCTTTCATGGTAGATGTCAGCCAATGCATCGCGAACAATGAGACTAAAATGTGGTGGAACCCCTCCATGCATGAACTACATGCGTCTTCATATTAGCAGGCGTACGTCCTCTAGCAGGCCTGGAAATGTGTTCGAAATAAAGTCGCCGTAGATAGAGGAGGAACATATGGACCTACTAGACAGTCACCTATAATTCCAGCCCACGCATTAATCGTAAACTGGTGTTGGTATCTAGCCTGTATTTTACCACAGAAAATCAAAAACGAAGGATTTGCGAACATATCTTTATATGGACTCTTGTCCTTGTTTTAGTGAATCCGACCCCAAAAAATGTAAAAACTTTGTAAAACTATTTTTGTTACACCATATATATATATATATATATATATATATATATATATATATATATATATCAAATATCTTGTGCAGTTTAATTTATTTTACAATGAATCATTAATACAATAAAGCAAAAATTTTAAAGATGTATTAACCTACTAATCACTCGATGAATGTTATGATCCCTGTTATTTAAAATTATAAACTGTATTAGGTCTTTCTTAAATATGCAAGTGCTTTCGACGGTTCTTCCGGTCATCCTCAGTCATGGAAAACTATTTTGTTTTTGATAAAATTCAGTTTTTTTTTTTGTTTTTTTTAAATGTGTTATTGATAACAGATACAAACACGTGGAGCGTGCAGTCGCAACGATAAGGTTTTTCAAAATTATTTTATTTTCAAAAATTCAACCTTAGCGTTACGACTACATATATATATATATATATATATATATATATATATATATATATATATATATATATATATATATATATATTAATTAAGTTTACCCCAAGGAAGGCAATAAACTCACAAGAGGTTACTCGGTGTGGAAGAATTAGAAAGCAGAAACATTACTAAGGAGTGAGTACAGAAGAAGAGTAATCAGGAGGACAGTAGGTAGTGATTGAAATTTGAAGATTTACATTTTTGAAGATTAAAGTTGTCTGCAAAGTTGGCTTAAACTTTTTAGCACATCCTTCATATAGATATGTCGGTGACATATATAGATATTGACAGTTATAGTCGTGTACACATGCACGTGTACAATCTGTGAATCAAGAATCTACATGAATATAAAGATGTATTATATTGTACTACTGATTAGCATAAACATAAAATAATCTCGTTTTTTCAGACAGCGACAGGCAAATTATTTATTTATTTATTATTATTATTATTATTATTATTATTATTATTATTATTATTAATATTATATGAATAATCAACCTACTCTATAAATATGCCAAAATCAACTCATTTCATAACAGATTTATTATTTTTGGTTGTTTTTGTTACTTTTGCGTTTTTTTGTGTTTTTTTTTTCTTTTGTTTAGCAACATATCAACACCTCCATGGGTTATATAAGGTCGAAATCTAAATATGAAAATTCAAACTTTATAATTAATTCAAGAGAATGATATGTTATTGTTGGTCATTTTACTATAAAAATGTATTACTGCTAATGTTATTTTGGTCATTTTGTGATAAAAATGTACGCGTATTGCTGGCAATTCTATTATAAAAATGTATTGATGGTAATATTTTTCTAAAAATTTATTGCCGGTATTTTTTTTTATAAAAATATTTTTTTTATAAAAATGTAATACTTTTTCTTTTACTATCGAAATACATTTTTATACTTTCATAAGTATTTGCCCATAGCTGGGACATTACAGGTGGGCCTGATAACAATAGTAATTAAAAGGTGGTTCCACGCCCAGCAAAACATCCAAGGTCCAGATCAGAGTGCTTGCTACCGGATATAGTTTATCGTCATAAACAGGACGACCAGTATATCAGGAGATAGAAGCGGAAATATCAAGAAAATAAAAGGTCTTCAATGATTAATAGTCACAGTTTGCTACTGTGACAGAGACAGAATCAGCTGTGAAAAAAAGTCTTTGTCCGCAAGTAAGGATATTAATATTATTATATACAAAAACAAGTATAAACTTCTCTCTCTCTCTCACACACACACACATATATATATATATATATATATATATATATATATATATATATATATGAAATAATAATAAGAAAAACGAAAGAATATTAATCTACAACCCAGTGTGTCTGAAGATTTTAATTTTTTAATATTTTTTTATTTTTTATTGTTCAAAAAAAAAATATACATATATATATATATATATATATATGTGTGTGTGTGTGTGTGTGTGTGTGTGTGTGATGCGGCAGAATTACCTTCCACACAATGGTAAGACAATAGCAAAATGACGACACCACTCATTGCCACTAAGATCTTACCATTATGTGGGAGTTATGTATTTCTAAGATGCAACGGTTCAGTCTAACAATCGGACAATTTTGCTGTTACACAATTTGGACAATATTGCTGTTACACAATTTGGACAATTTTGCTGTTACATCCGGTACAAAAAAAAAATGATTTATTTTCCATCAAGATTTCTTCAAAGTTTGTTAAAATTGTAATATCCTGTACCTCTCAGTAATATTGAACTTCTTTCCGTCGGGATCGAATCAGTAAAATGTCATGCCTATGAAGCTTTCGCAAAAGATCAAAAGATGGTTTAATTTACTAGAAATAAGATGTCTATACGTTTAAAAATGTATTTTGTAATATTTCTGAGACGATTAACTGACAATATATTTTTATTATTTCGAATTAATTTTTTTTTTATTTTCGTTGATATACATGTTATTATCAACACAACGTTTCGGCCACATTCACTCTAGTCATCATCAAGTGCCCATTGTTTTGACTGATATGTTGATTATTGAAGTCACGATCACTAGATAACAATAAAACATTTATAATCAAATTCTATAACCCAAAAATACATTAGTGGCGTGTTTTTATATACAATTATATTTTTTATATCCAATGTCAGATGATTTTTGAGATTTGCCTATGATAGCGAGATGTTGTGACCAAGTAAATGGTTAAGTAATAACAAAAACTAGGTTTGTATATATATCGTATATTAAACAGTAAGTAAAGCTGAAGAGTAGTGAGAGTGTATCGAATGAACTAGTTCTCAGTCTATTCACAGTTCCCTGTTCCCCGAACCTTCTCTCCTGCTAAACTTATAGTAGGCGGAAAAGTCTAACATAGACTCTTCAGAGGGAGGACACCACAACAATATATATATATATATATATATATATATATATATATATATATATGAAATCTTCAGTATTCTCCGTTAGACATTCTAACCAATATATACGGATCTTCTATCGTTGATCACCTAATAAATAAGCATAATTGGTGACGCTAAATTCCGTGTAAACTCATTCTCTATTCTTAGTAAGTCATATTTGAATTACCACTTAAAAATATTGGAGGCCATATACATTTTGTCCTTGAGACTTTTGTTATGCAAACAGAAGGATTTTGTACTGGGCTTCCAATTAATTTCTATTTAAGTTTTTTTTTTTTTTCATATATATTGTTCATCCCTTTTATTGATAATTCTATATTTATTAAACTCGATTTAACTCTGTTGAACGAGGTTCGAAACCGGTTAGCTAGCTCGTTTTTCAATTTTACTTTTACTTATTATCATGAATGGTAATAAATACAAATTTTGTCTTTTCATAGTGGTCATACATTTATATATATATATATATATGTGTGTGTGTGTGTGTGTGTGAAGATGATTATTGCTAATACGACAGAGATAATGAAATCTGGATTCACGACTTTTCTAGACCCATGAAAATGTGTTTGATAATTGCAGCCTCAACCTGAATTCGAACTCGGTCTGCAGATTCTCTTTTCCTGTTTGATAAGCGTTATTGCACCGCACCTTTTCATACATATAAACAACACAGGCTCTTACACACACACACACACAGGCTCTCACACACACACACACACACACACACACACTCACACTCGTGCGTCTATATGTATTTTCATTGTTTTGTAATAATGTTATTATTTTATAGACAAAAAAAAGATATTTTGATTTTCAATCTACTATTATTTCTTTGTCATTTCTTATCTTAATAGATAATTCTTTTTGGTTCAGTTCTTTGTTATCAATATTCCACTCTGTTTATTCGATCTATTTGGAAGCGTCTGCGATTTATTCGCTTTCATTATTATTTACTGATTTATTATTATCGATTCAAAGCAACTTGATTCAACCATCTTTGGCACAAGACAGCGGCCAATGAGTTCGTTCTTTTCGTGGTCAGTGAATATATTTAGAGCTTTCTTCTTCTATACGTGCCATAACCTCTTAGGACGTGGGTGATCAAGACTCTCCACAATATTCTGTCCTTTGTAGAAATTAATAAATTTTGTCTTTCTGTTATTTCTCCTAAGCCACGTTCCATTTACTCAAGCTCATGTTATGCGTTGTTTTCCTCTATCCCTCAATCTGCCCTGTGAGTATCAGATTTTCCAAGCCCTCTTTCCTCACTATGTGCCCTAGAAATTCTAACTATCTCTTCGTGATGTTAAGTATAAGTTTCCTTTTTTACCGTTTTCTCTAAAATCTCATCGTTGCTCACATATTCGGTCCATGGTATCATCAGAGTCTTTCTGCAGAACCAGATTTCTGTTGCTTCAAGCCTCTTCTTCATCTTTGAGTAGACCATCCGCCATACGCTGCCGTATTGGAGGAGAGACATCACGCAACAGTTTAGTGCTCTTTGCTTTGTTTCAAACAAATTTGTTTCTCTCTTTTGATACTCTGCTTAGTTTTTGAAATGCATCTTTGGCTATCCCAATGCAACTTCTGATTTCAGTGTCGCACTTTCTGTTAGAACACATCCCAGATATTTAATTTTTCGTATTTGTCTGATTTTGGTATTTATATATATTTGTAATTTGCATTTTGGGCTCGTTCTTTTCATAACAATCATGTATTCTCTCTTCTTGCAGTTTATGTTTAGCTCTGGGTATGACGATAAACTACATCCGGCAGGAAGGACACTGGTCGGGAGATCGGAGGTTTTGTGATGCGTGGAACCACCTCTTAATTGCTGTTGTTCCCAGGTTCACCTGATCCGGAGTGGTAGCACCTGTTAGGGTCCCAGCTTTGGGCAAATAGTGAACCCCAAACAAAAACAAGATATTATGAAATTATAAAAATACATATTTATATAAAACAAAATCACCAACAATACATACTAATAGTAAAATTACCAACAGTACCTATTTATACTAAAATTACCAACAATACAATTTTAAAGCAAAATAACCAACAATGCTTATTTATAGCAAAATGATCAATAATATAGTTTATCTGTACTTGAAGGCATACAATTGCGTTTAAAATATATTTAGTGGAAGCTTTAAAATTGTTTTCGAAATATTTAGATTTTTTTTCATTAAATAATCTATAGAGGTCGATATGCCGCTAGACGAGATCAACCAATGAAACAACCAACATGAAAGAACTCCATATAATATCCTAGAATTTCTTAAAGAAATCAAACTGTATTCTGAAATATAACTTTAACAAAACTATTATACTATATAAAACACACATATCAGCACTTCTAGCAATTATTTCCACACAAACATGTATATGTATCCAAGTTGAGTATCATCTACCATGTACTCAATTGTGAAAGTATAATAACACATATCATATTTTTATTACTTCAAAGCTCCCAATAAAATTAAATTTCGGCATTAAATCACCCATAATGAATTAATATGCCATTAAACAAATCAAATCAAATTTAATCAGTTATTTTTAATTCTTCTCGTTTTTTTTGTTTGTTTGTTTTTTTGTTTTTTTTTTTTGTTTTTGTTTTTTTTGTTAGTTTTTTGTTTTTCTTTTAACTTCTTTAGAAGTTTTCGACATTTCTTCTCGTGTCTAGGACTTATAAAAGCAGTTGTAGCTTTGGCTCAAAGGTAAATGATCTCTTTATTTTCCGTATTTCAAGTGAAAAAACTTTATTATAAACTGCTTAAATCTAAATAAATCAGTTCTCTGGAATGCTACATTGAGCAATTGGCTTGTTTGAATTCAAACCAGATGATGGTTCTTTGGAAGGGAATTGCTATTCGGTCGTGGATACTTCTGATCAGTTCTTCTTATGGTGAGAAAAACTCTCATTCATCTGAAGCTATATAAAAATGGTTATTCATAGAGTGCAGATTGTATATTTGTAAAAACAAAAACACGATAGATGTCAACAGCTACTGATGATCTCATTGGATAGCGATTATTCAGAATACTGTTGACATCTACAGACATTAGGCCTAAGTAAGTTTATAATGATAAGTGATGATGTTTCTGTAAAAGTGACACATGAAAAACAAATTATTTCTACCTGCATAAATGAATTTTACCTAAAGGATTTACTGCGTTTATGTCTTTGTGTATGTCTGTATAAGAAAACTGTAAATTATAGCAAGTTAGAGTCTCTATAAAAAAAACACTCAGCTATCTACATCTGTACAAAGGTGTTTATTTATACAGTGCAGAATAGATTTCAACAATTATGGATGATGCCACCTAAGAGAGATTATCCAGAATGCTGTGATTAATGGGTACTGGATTTATGAATAGGTGTGACAAGGATCTAGTAAAAACCACTCTTCTCTGTAATTTCTGGATTTCAAATGAAAAGTCTTTAGAAAGAATTGATTAAATTTGAACAATCGTTTTCTATAGAATGCTGCATTGGACAATTGGCTTATTTGAAGATTGCTTTGAAAGGGACTAAACTATTAGCTTATCATTCATTTTGATACTTAACAACGTCCATATCCTCTAGTTGCAAATTTTATATTAAAACTTACGCAATTTGGTTGACGAGTTCTGCCACATAAAACGTATTGTCAAAAACAGAACATTTATGAGGGAAAACTCAACTGGATTTGCAATTAGTTTAACGTTTTGCGCCGCGGAAAGGTAAATCGGTGAATTTTAGTTCGAACTCATTATCTTCAATTTCGCACAAATCAGCTTGTTAAAAGTTTGAATCCATCTCTTTCCCTCTAGTTATGCACAGGACAGATTGGACTCTCTAAGCTTTTAATTGGCAACCAGTCTACAAGAAGTAAAACTCTGAATTCGAACCTAACGGGTGCTGTTTAGAAGGGAGTTCCGATTCGGTCGGGGATACTTCGGATCAGTTCTACTTATTGGGAGAAAAACTCTCAGCAACCTGAAGGTTATTCATAGAATGCAGATACTATTTCTGTAGAACAAAAACGCGATAGATTTCAACAACTATGGATAGTCCCACCGGATAGCGATTATCCAGATGCTCTTAATACCTGTAGTCCTAAGTAAATTTTATTATGATAAATGGTGATTTTTCTGTAAACGTGCTCTATGAAAAGCAAACTGCTCCATGTTTGGTAAAAAGTCCCGATTCGGTCGTGGAAAAAATATCAGCTTCACTCATGGTAAAAGAAAGCTCTCAGCCATCTTCAACTGTAAAAAGATGTTACAATAGGAGTACTCCATCTCCAACATGGAGCACTGCTATTATAGCATCTTTTTACAGCTGAAGATCTTATAATAGGAGTATAGAATATCTTATAATAGGAGTACACCATGTTAGAGATGGAGTACTCCTATTATCCGTTCTGGATTATTTTAACATACTTTCTGAACAGATCTAGCTTTTCTAGCAATTCAAATAGATACTTAGCCATCTACTTCGCCTGTAACACCCCCCCTTAGCCTAAATAACAAGGATTGAGTATGTGGCATGGAACTTACGATAAGCCTTAATTGTTCTGGCTATTTTTCTATCCAGAAATGTTCCATATCATTCCATACCGTATATTTCTGGTTGTCGAAAGATACTTTATTGTTGGTGAGGATTATTATTGTTGGTAAATATCTAAATGAATCGTAGTTTAATTTTTGATATGAATTTAGGCGCAGATTAACATTTAAGATTATTGAAAATAAGGTTGGAAATAAGAATTATAAATTCTAATTTAAAGTGATCAAACCAGATACCCATTATTAGCATAGGAAATAACCCAGCGTGTTGCCACAATATACGAAGTTATAAGATAAAAGATTTGATGAAATCATGGGTAGATTGAGAGATGAAAAAAGAGATTAACAAGTTTATCGTGAGTTCGATTTTCACTTGGTGTTCAACCACTGGTCTTTTTCACAGATTAAACTAATCTTCATAAATATTAACTTTCATGACTCGCGTGAGGGGGTGCGTATAATTTAAAATATAACATTGGTAATATATATATACATAAATAGAAAGTGAATATATATATATATATATATATATATATATATATATATTGTATTAACCATTATATAATATGGTTAATACAATTTTCTGTATTTATCTGTGAAGTGTACCTAACATCGAGAATAGAGTGTGAGCAAAGAAATCCACATTGCCCGGTGACAGTGATTTTCACGCCCTAAGTGACTATCAGTCCATAACCGTTTATCTCTCTCTCTCTCTCTCTCTCTCTATATATATATATATATATATATATATATATATATGTTTGTTGAGGCTGTCACTGAAACATAGTGACTATTAATTCATACATGGATATGCATAGCATTGTACAAAGAACGCAGTGAAATATTCAAAATACGCACCTATGCTGTGTAAAGCAAAATAGCAAATCGTATTCATTTACAGTTTTAACAAGCAAACATAGGAAAAAAGCCTCCATTTCAGAAGAGTGTGAATCTAAGGATGAAAATTATTCTGACAAACAAGCTTCTACATGATCCATAATTGATAAATTGGTAATGTGGCCAATTTTGTTAATATTTTGTGATTTTCTTTTTTTATCATCAGAACATTATCAATGGAAATGTGCTCTCCTTTTATTGATAAGAATGTGTGTTCATGCTTTTCATTTCGAAATAAACCAAGATATATATATATATATATATATATATATATATATATATATATATATATATATATATATATATAATGGAACAAGACTAAGGAAATATTTTTGTATATTCTTTGTTATATTTCCTTTTATTTATACCTTGTAATTCTGTTCTCAATCTCACAGCATCGTTTATTACTCATATACTTACATACGTAATCTGAAGTGCCAAAAAATATTACAGCCACTGGACACTCTCGCCCTCCTTTCATACGTTGTAATGGATTCAACAGGCTGCCATATTTGTGACATAAACATCTAATATTGCAGCCAGGGGACTTAGAAGGGATTTAGCATCTTTCAACCGCTGAATGGTTATTGAATTAAGGTTGTTTTCTCGAGCAACAGTAGTAACAGTTTACTAGAAAGTCAAGAAAGATAACAGTGGCACGTGAAAAGATTGAACGCCCACAAGTGATGCCTGAAATGAACAGTTAACAACTGCCAGACCAGAAAACAACATTGCTACTGGAGTATAGAAGTCTGGCTCCACGTCTCCTGGTCAGACAAGCTCTTTCGATTAAACGGTTAAGTCCGTGCGAAAGGTGGAGGGGTGGGTGGGGTGGAGACTATATGAAGCTATGAATCCCGCCTGAAAGCAGGATTGCTCAGTTCTTTGAAGGTAAGTCTTTGAATAGCTTGATATGATGATCAAACTTAATAGCTGTAGATATCCTACATACACTGACTCAAAGTTGCCCGTCAGCTATAGCTCACTTTATGCTAATTACGTTATATCTATCTTTATGCTAGTTACATATTAGCTAAACCAATCCCATTATATCTCCCTGAATCTTTTAGGTTTCACGCCCTATTGGATCTACGGCTTCTTCTATATCCCCTCCACCTCTCACTGGTTTCACGAGTATATATATATATATATATATATATATATATATATATATATATATATATATATATAATACCTTGCAAGGCTCTGAGTTTCATGTCGACGCAATTTTCAAGTGCTCATGTTTTGGTAAGGTAACACCGGGTTTCTGGTTATCGCAAGATACTTTATTGTAGGGTTTGATTATTATTGTTGTTAAAATATTTAAATCAATTGTAGTTTAATTTTGGACTTGAATTTAGGCCCAGATTAACTTTTAAGACGGAAAATAATGTTGGAATTAAGAATTATAAATTCTAATTTAAAGAGACCTAACCAAATACTCATTATTGACCGAGAAATAATCATGACGAACCCATCGTGTTGTCACAACAATACACTAGGTTATAAGATAATAGATTTGATGAAGTCATGTCCGATTTCGAGAAGACAGTTGAGTTCCTGCATTATGCAAGGGGTGGGGACAATTTGAAGCTATGATTCCAGCCTGAAAGCAGCGTGCTGCAGGATTGCGCAGTTCTTTGGGGACACGTCTTTTAATAGTTATAACCTTTTTCTAAGAGACAGGAAGTTGTGGAGCGCAACGATCGCCTACATCCTACACGGTACATAAAAAGAACCCTTTTCTAACTTGTTCTCATTATCATTTCTTTTCTTCAGATAGATGATGGCAAGAATGAAGCTAACTCAGAAAATGAAACAACATGCTGTAATCATTACCTTATATACAAGGCATATTGATTTAGAGAGTTCTCGCTTCCTGAATGTCGTACGGCCATTTGCAAGCTAATGACGGGAATTCTATAGCGCGATAGGTAAACGTAAACACTTGCTACGTGTCCTAATAACATCAGAACACACAGATTTGTACGAAAGATGCAGAGAATTATTGATAAGAACCCCTGAAAGTTAACTAACCATAACACTATTGCTAACATTGGTTTCAAGGCACTCTATTGGAAGACTTGTACATGAGGACCTTCGATACAAGTCATATGTCTTCTGGAGATGACAGTTTATATCTGCAAAGACAAAAGATAACCGTCTGATCTGCGCTGGTTGAAGCATCAAGATCCTGGAATGATTTGCTTTTGCTATATAAGAATAAAGTGTTACTGCAGACACTTGAGTTTGAACATCGATCGCCAGTGAACAAGCACAAGCGATTCCATTAATTAAGTAAACCACGTGACCATAGAGGAAACGCATGAGTAAGAATTAGCTTGGCGTCTAAATGATCGCAATTTTTGGTCTATCTTCTATTACTATACGGATCACCATTTCTAGCCTATCCTCTATTACTATACGGACCGCTATTCTCTACTCTATTCACTATACTATTTCTCTATTCAGATCACTATACGAATTACTATTTGAGCGAGTATTATCGAGCAAGTGCTATTAGTGTGGGTGATATTCGAAGTTGTCTGACACCAGTATTGTTCAATGGCGTACTATAGTTGTATCTGCGATTACAAAGTCTCTACAACAAAAGAGACAACTAGTATTCGTTGACATCACAAAACTGTTTTCTCTTATGATAAAAACTTTGATCCAAACTAAAAGATCAACCGAATGAAGGACAAGTGCTTATTCAGAGACTCTAAGGACGTTGCAACAGTCATGCATACAAATTTTCGTGTAACTGTGATGGTTTTGGGATTCGTACAACATCACCTTTTTCGTCGGGAATTAAGGGCAATGCTCGTAACTATAAGGAGGTGTTCGAGATGGCTTTAAGGTCATAGGTAGAAGAACGTGAGTAAGGAAGAACGTACACCTATGATCAATCGTTATCTATTGTATTTAACATTTTGAAGATCAAATTTGGCTGGGACGGGAAAGAGTTCAACAGACGAGAAGTGCATGAGAAGAAACTGTTAGCATAGAAATTACAGTTACAGTTACATCTAGTCAATTCAACTGTAAATTGATGAGACATTGCCGCCGATCGAGTACTGCGCTAAAATTCATAAAGTACCATAGCGGAAAGCTCATTCAAGCAACTACCATGAAATTATTTATAGAAAAGGGAAGCTATATTACGGCGTTAAGAAAGTGAATGAAACCGAGACGCCAAGTCAGGACCAATAATATTGTGAATTCTTCCTTGGATTTTATCAAGAATCTCTAAATATATAGCAGGAGTACTGGACCAGATGTAGCATCAATATTCAAATCATAAACTAATGGTAGACTTATAAATATGCAAGGTAGATTCTGGAGAGAAAAGTGAATGAACTTTCTTAGTAGACCTAGCAATTGATTCAGTATAGTCTTTCCACTTAATGTCAGCCAAGAATTTAGCCCGAGAAGGCGCAATGAGTCATTCTCCTAGAGATTAGCCTCATCTACGTTGAGTATGATTAATAGAGAAAACTTTCGTTTTGGAGGCTTTAAAACTAACAAGTCATTCCTTGCCCGAGTTAACAATGGATTGTAGTCCATTTTGGGGATCAACTACCAATTTGACTTTACCGAACTGATCAGACTTAATATCGAGACAGGAGTAAATAGTTGCGTCATCAGCATAGATACCAAGTTAAAAACTGATGTCATCAGGAAGGCCATTGATAAAAATTAAGAACAAAGTAGATCCAAGGATAGAACACTGGACGTACCTCCATTAGTACAAAAAGAGAAGAGTGGCCGACCAGGACAACTTTTATTTCGAAATTTTATGAGAAATACTGAAGCAGTTCAAAAATTCGTCCAGCAATACCATTTTTTAACTTGTGAAGAAGACCGGGTATGCCAAACCCTGCCGAACGCTTTCGAAATATCAAAAGCAACAGCCTTAATTTCACCATTCTTATCAAAAGCTTGCTGATCGACTCTTTCAATAATAATCGTTAATACATCAGCAGTTAACGTAGAGAAGCGAAAGCCATACGACTTTTAAGAAAGAAGGTCCTACGATGTGACCAGAGGCCTTAATTAACTCTGAATTTGCTAAGATGCTTAACCAATTCAGAATTAATTAAGGCCTCTGGTAGTTTGCTAAAAGGAGGCAGAAGATTTGTATGCCGATGGCTAGAAGTGTCAGATGCTTCACCGGATTTCTTAGTGACTGGAACAATAGAAGAGGATTTCCGACAAGGAGGGGAATGCAAGAGGCAGGGCGGCATTTATTATACAGCTTAAAGAAAACAAGAGCCGGTTCATGAGCACATTTCTTAAGAACTGTCACATGGATACCATAGGGTCCGCATGCTTTGTAGGGATCCAGATTAGAGATGATAGCAGAAACCATGGAATGAGTTATATGCATATCACTCAACATTCTGATTTATCAGATGTTAACACCTCAAAGTGGATGAAGAGAAGAAGAATATAAAACTCTTATTACAGAGCCGCCAGTAGTAACGAGAACCAAAGTTGTTAAAGGCTATACAGTGCCTCATTCTATCAGCAAACGAAGACTTAGCTCCTTCGAAGATATGTCTACATCTATTACCGTTATTCCCCATGTATAATACGCATTTTTTCTAAAAAATAATAAGCAAAATTAGGGTTGCGTATTGTGCACAGCTACAAAAAATATTTGAAAAATTGCCGTTTCATACGTCGATTTCAGTTGCAAAATGAATACTGACCAACAACATATGACAATTCGACACTAACTTTCGGCTATTGCGACCCCATAAGGATGTCAAATACAATCATACGTACCTAACAATACTTACAAATGTAAAATAAGAATTATCATCGAGCTAAATTAGAATAATATTATTCTATATTTAAAACCATTTTTAATAAGAGTGGGAAACGCTGGCAGTAATGTAATTGGAAAGATACAATTTATAGGGTTTGATTATCAAACAATGGGTGCGTATTATGCTCGAGTAGAAACATTTTCCCAGACTTTCAGCACAATTTTAGCCGTGTGTATTATGGATGAAGGCGTATTATACATGGAGAATTACGGTACGTGCAACCACAAAGTGGTGCCTGTCGTGATCGGAACTGTGACGCTGGTATAGTTGGAAAAGGTTATCCTTGTGGGCTATAGCGGCTAAGCACGCCGCTGTGAACCATGAAGAAGATTGTGGTTTCACCTAGTATTTCCAAAAACGTACAAAAGCATCGATGCCGCCTTTGACCCAAGAAGAAAACGTCACAAGCACAATTCTTAATAGGAAGATTTAGGATTTCAATCCAAGTGACCGTGTCGAAGAAAGTCACGAAATGAATTCCAATCACTAGAAATTAGAGAGAGGGCTTGCCTACTTCGAAAATCAGCATATT
>OZ010581.1:78168140-78175640 GCA_963932145.1 Acanthosepion lycidas | reverse complement strand
ACGAATGTAAAGTATGACGGGAAAGAAATGGCGTAGTGTTTTCAGAGAATAGAAATATAAAAATATATCAAAGGCGGTGAAAATTTTGAAAATGTTATATTTTCAAACTTTTCTATGCCTTTGATTGGATGGATAATAATGAGAAATAAAATAGAGTTATATAGACATGAATAGATAGGTAGATATATAGATATGTACAAACTGATATAGATATATATAGAGAGGGACTGAGATAGATAAATAGATGGATAGATAGATATAGAGAGAGGCTCATAGATAGATAGAGAAACTCATAGAAAGTTACTGACATAGAGAGAGACTTTTTTTCTTCGTCCTTAATCTTACCGCTTTTTAACGATAAATAGATATGAACTGATATATATATATATATATATATATATATATATATATATATATATATATATATATGTGGTTATCTATCTATTTATCTATTTATCGTTATCTATCTAGCTATAGATAGATAGATAGATAGATAGATAGATAGATAGATAGATAGATAGATAGATAGATAGATAGATATCAGCACGTATGTTCGAAAAGTATTAGCTGAATAGATAAATATAAAAAATAATTAAATATTTATAAGTAAACTGAAATAGATATAAAATAATTAAAAGACGGATAATGACAGAGGGAGGGCAAAATAGAATGGATATATACAAATAGATTTGAGATAATTAAGAAAGATTTCTGAGAAAATTTCACAGCATATTAATCTACAGGATAAGAGAATGGCCAGTTAACAAGAATATGATTTTGCATTTTCAATTCTGAAAATTATGTGCATAAATATTTATTGTTCTGTCCAATGTTATTCGGTTTTATATTGTTACGCATTGCTACCATATTGTTATTGTTGAGGGGTTCTCCCCTTTTTACACAAATGGACTCACCCAGTATATACATATACTACTGCTACAAGAAGACCCGTGACAGAAGACTAAGAGGAGGAGTGAAAGGTTGTAGCAAGACTGGAAGAGAAGGTGAAGGTAACAGTCAGACAGAATGAATGTAGCGAGTAAGAGTCACAGTGAGCGAGCATGTAGACTCAGTAAGAAGTCATACAGTGATACTTCAATACCAAAGACTGTATATATATATTTTGCTACTAACCCGTATTCCTGGAACTACTAACCTGCTTTACCAGTTTGTATTATTACGTTAATACATTAATTACATATATTCATTCCTGGCGTTTGTTATTTATTGGTACCGGATTTCAACCCGGAATCCAAAAACATATATTTCAGTTGACATGAAGGGGAAAGATTATATTGAATCAATTGCTAGGAAAAATAGTTTACTGTGTCGTGCTAAGCATTTATTTCGACAGTTTCTATCTTACAGATTTACAAGTCTGCCATTCGTTCATGCATTGAATATTAGTTTCACATCTGGTGGTTTTGTTATCTACTTTGAGATTTTTGCTAAAATCCAAAGAAGTAGCAATGTTATCGGTTCTGACATGGCATCCCGGCGTCTTTAACATTCCCACCGCCGGTTTTCCTGTGACTTTTCTATAAATACTTTCATGATAATTGTTCTGGTGAGATTTCCTCCTCTGTATCTCAACTTTACAAATTTAAACACAATACTAGATTGACAGCAAGGTTTCACCATTTTATGGTTGAAATGGCAAGATGTAAGTTCTACGGTAACAGTTTATTCTCGTACACTTTTCGTTTGTGATGCTCTCTTCCGGCCTCTTGCTTTCTAGTCAAAGTTGATCTTCAAAATGTAAATGCAATGTCAACCGTTTTCTTTTGCCGTCTTCTATTGTTCTCACTTCTGAAAAATATTGCTCTTTTTTCTTATTCTTTTACATTCAGTAACACCTTGCGTTTTAGTGGCTTTATTGCCTTCTCTGGTGTGAAATGGGTAAAAAAATAATATAATCGTTTGTAACGAAGTTTGGTTGAAGGTTGTACCAATTGCAAAAGAAATGAATTCAACATATACATGAGATTTACATATAGTTGTATACTGAACTAGGAGTAACATAGCTAAGAAAAGGAGAAAATTATATATTAATGTGATTGGTTGTAGTCAATATGCTATTATGGTCACAAGAGGTTTTTCCAAATAGGATATATCATAGTGCGCTTATGTTATACGTTATATGCGACAGAGAGTATACCTGAGGATTAATTCCCCAGAGAAGCAAGACAAGCCTTTTCACTGTTTCCAAAGAAAAGAAATATCTTGTTCGCACACAAGATAATAAACTTAACAGCACTACTTTCAGTCATTTTCAATTATATATATATATGTCTGTGTATCTATGTGTGTGTGTGTTTCATTAAAGATGACTGACACGGTACTGCGATTAAGTTTTTTATTGTGTTCGTACAAGTGTTTTCTTTTCTGGACACAAAAATGTGTAAAAACTGTCCAAATTGTCTGCATTTCCGAGCATACTTTTAGCCATTATCGCGGATGATTTTCTTTTTACTTTTTAGCTGAATGCATGGATTGTGCGTATCAGTCTAAAGTTATAGAAATGTTTTATTTTCCAGACACAATGTAGTAGATAATGTAGTAGTTAGTGTCGGTTTTTTGCTTTTTTTTTTCTATTTTTAATCTTTTCATACATGTGGATGAGGTTATTATGCTTGTATTTTCTACTAGTATGCTTCGGATGGAAGCTGGTAAGTTTGTGTGTGCGTGTGTGTTTGAATGAGTTCTAATGAAGCCCAGATCGGATACTGATAACGTAAGTTGTCTGGATAGGCATGTAATATTGTGATCGATGTAATTAGAAGTTTGATTTGATCAGAAACACATTTTCTGAAGGGGCATTTGACATATATATATATGTGTGTGTGTGTGTCTATACGTGTTTGTGTGATTGTGTGTGTTTGTGGAGGGAGGTGGACGACCATCATTGCTCGTCATATAAGCAATTTCGAGTAAGTTGAAAGTTTCTATCCAATTTTAAGTTTTTTTTTTTTTTTTGTTGTTTTTTTTTTTTTGTTGTTTTTTTGTTTTGCAATTTCGACATTATGCGAGTGCTCGTGTGGTTAGAACGTTCGTTTCCGACTAAGGACCAGGGCCCATTTCATCGACATGGTAACTTCTTAAACCTATCGCTTTGTGGAGGCTCCATTGGAGAGGGTCTTAGAAACCTACTACGGGTTAACCTAAGTTTCTTTTGATTAGTTTCGAAAGTCATCGGTCGTTGAGAAAGTCTTAAAATCCTACCACGGTTTAACTCAAGTTATGTGATTGTAATTGGGTTCAAATGCCGCCGTACGAGTGTTTGAGTGTGCTGATCACTACTGGTTATGCGTTCTCTCCCAGAAACTGAAACTAAGGTGCGCTTAGCATAGTTGCAGTATAAACTACAAGTGAGCTCTTTCGAGTCACAAATGTGCCTGAGCATACGTCTACAACAGGAACTGGTTTGCCGCCCTAGTAGATTGCTGTGCTCGGAGAATGAGTAGCCGGTTATTATATATCTCCGAACAGTTGCGGACTGAATATTTGCATATTTTCTAAGGAAATGCGAATATTTACAGGTACTTACTGAATTTACCATAAATAATTGATTCTGTATTTAGTTCTGAATAATTTTTCTAAAAAATAAGCAAAATTAGAGTTGCGTATTGTGCACAGCTACAAAAAAATATTTAAAAAATTGCCGTTTCATACGTCGATTTCAGTTGCAAAATGAATACTGACCAACAACATATGACAATTCGACACTAACTTTCGGCTATTGCGACCCCATAAGGATGTCAAATACAATCATACGTACCTAACAATACTTACAAATGTAAAATAAGAATTATCATCAAGCTAAATTAGAATAATATTATTCTATATTTAAAACCATTTTTAATAAGAGTGGGAAACGCTGGCAGTAATGTAATTAGAAAGATACAATTTATAGGGTTTGATTATCAAACAATGGGTGCGTATTATGCGCGAGTAGAAACATTTTCCCACACTTTCAGCACAATTTTAGGCGTGTGTATTATGGATGAAGGCGTATTATACATGGAGAATTACGGTACGAGCAACCACAAAGTGGTGGCTGTCGTGATCGGAACTGTGACGCTGATATAGTTGGAAAAGGTTATCCTTGTGGGCTATAGCGGCTGAACACGCCGCTGTGAACCATGAAGAAGATTGCGGTTTCATTTCTAAATTTTCTGTAACACCTTGCGTCCTAGTGGCTTCCCGCCTTGCTTGGGGTGAAATGCTTAAAAAAAAAATTGTGGTATAACTACTTTATTTGTAATTATGAGAGTGGGGGGGGGTGAATAATTCTGTCCACAACTGTTTAGTTTCTCTTGCTGAAGTTAGTCTGTCTCAAACTCATATTTTTCAACTACACCCACATACTGATACTTTCTTTTTATGTGCCATGTCTTTTCAGGACGTAGGCGATCATGGCTCTCCACCTCCATCTATCCCTTGCAGCTCTTAATAAGTTCCTTCCTCTGCTTCCTCGCCCAGACCACGTTATGTCAATCCATTTGATTAAGCCTGCCAGGTATGTAATGCATTGTTTTCCCTTGTCTCTCTTTGCCTCTGTTCGACCCGTGGGTATCAGATTCTCCAGTCCCTCCTTCCTCATTGTGCGTCCCAGAAACTTCAGCTACCTCTTCCTGATGTTAAGTATAAGCATCTTCGTTATTTACAACCTCTCTAAGACTTCATTGTTGCTCACATGCTCGGTTCCTGATATCCTTAGCATCCTTCTGTGGAACCACATCTCGGTCGCTTCGAGTTTCTTTTTCATCTTTGAGGAAATTGTCAAACATTCGCTGCCGTAAAGAAGGACAGATATCACGTAACAGCTCAGCATTCTTTTCATTGTTACCAAAGAAATCCTTCTGCCTCGTAATATTCTACCCAGCTTTTGGAATGCGTCATTGGCCACCATAATACATCTACGGATCTCAGTCACGCATTTACCGTCCTCTGTCAGATATTTAAACTTCCGAGTCTGCTTGATTCCCGGCATTCAGATCACATTTCGGGCTCATCCTCATGCCGATGACCATGTAATTCTATCTTCTTGTAGCTTATGCTGGAAGATAACGTTTTTAAAGCAACCAGTCTTTGGAATTTTAGTGCGTGATATTAGGCATTAGTGATAATAAATATAATTTTAATTTTATTATATACATAAATTAATGACAAAGTGGGAAAAAAATTCATTGTAATGAATTTCGTCCTTTAGGACTTCATCGGACTAAAGTAATTTTTTGTCGTTGGAATTAGATATGTGTATGAAGGCGGCGGGTATAAAGATGCATGTGTTTGTTAAAAAAAAAAAAACGCTGAATATTTCTTGGCAGATTTATTTATATATATATATATATATATATATATATATATATATATATATATATATATATATGTATGTACAACGCAAAAATTCGATACCTAAGGTTTAAAATTATTTTCTTTTTTAAATGAAAAATCTTTCTGGAAGCTTTTATTTTAGTTTTAATTTAAAGCTAATTGATTGAATTTAATATTTTCAGTAAGTAAAATACGTCGCTGTATTATGTTGGTGCAAAAATAATGACGTAATAATGTCGTTTTTTGACGTATTTTTTAACGTCAAAAAACGACATTATTACGTCATTATTTTTGCACCAACCTAATATTTCAAAGCAACAAATTAAATTGACTGGAAGATTTTGGGGGATCTTTTTTTCTAAAATAGCTGAATAATACCCTTTTTAGTCGCCTTTCATCATAATAATTCTCTTTATTAAAAATCTTTCAAAAATAAGATATACTTTCCTGAAACTTTATTTGAGGAATATTAGCTGATTATAATTAATCTGATTTGAAACAAGTATTATTTACTTTAAGCCTAAAATATCGCACAAATGCTTCTTATTTTTTTTTTTTTTTTTTGATTAGGCATTAGTTGTTTATTTAAGGCGTTCCCAGATTTGACAACTTGATGACAGCTTGATATTTATCTAATTTTGTTCTATGGGGCTTTAGGCGTTAAAAAGTAACAGAATTAATGTGAGCGCCCTTTATATATAATTTTTAAGTATTCAGTAATATTAAAAATTTAAGAAAATATACTCCGTAATCTCGTGTTGTATTGAATTTTAAATATTTTTGGATGTCTATTTACTATAGTTATCGATCTTATTTTCTAATAGTGTTGTGTATGGTCGACCGTATACAAAAAATCGGCTCGTTTATATATAAAAAAAAATTCAAAATTATTTTTTAAATATTGGTGTGATTATTTGAACTAAGCTTTTCAATTTATGATTAGAAAATATAGATTTTACTTAATAATAACAGAAGACAGAATTTTAAAAGATTGAAAAATATTTAAATGTTAATAAGTTATTCTAATTAAAATTTTAAAAAATCTTGTAAAGATTCATTATTCATCAAAAAAAAAATTTCTTAAAATAATATCCTTAAAATATGTAATTTATAAAAGCAATTAAATGCTTTTCTAATTAAATAATGTGAAAATTTATCTAGGTTTGATTTACGATTCAGAGCAGGTTCATAGTAAGTAACTGTTTGAAAAAAATAGAAGACTTGCTTTTAACTAATATAGCTTTTAACTAATATAAATATGAAGATGAACAAAACTTAATTTCTGGAAATTTCATTAAGTAAGTAATGTGGTAATAGATGTAAAAAAAAGATTTCTAGGAAAATTTTCTAAAAACAAAAAGTTTCTAAAATAATTTAATTCATTTGTGAATAAATTCTGAAAGTTTCATTAAAATCCGACAATTATTTGATTTTTGCACGAGATTCCAAATCTTTTTACCACAAAAAAAACCGCTAAAACTTCCTATATTAATCTTTGCTCCCCCCCACTGATGCAAGAAAAACAGAATTTTTAATCAAAATTTCGAAAGACGCACCCCAATCAGCTTTAATAAAGGACTCGTAACTGGAAAAACCGAATGAAAAAAGAATGTTAACAACAAATACTTTTTCACACCCAACTCAGTTCTACGGAATCAGAATCAACGTTGAGTTTACGCAAGCGAATGAGCCAATTGGAGTAAAGTGCCATGCAGATTTAAATTTTTCCCACTTGTGACGAATGCAGCTATCGATTTTTTTTTTTTTTTTTTTTGCATGCTAGCATGCTAGTTAACATTCGTGTCAGTTAGCTGTTGGCTCTCACGCTGGCCAATAGAATCTTCCTGCCTATTCGTGGCAGCCAGCTAGAGACTCTCGCTCTAGCCAGTAGAAAAAGGCCGCAAGCTACATGAAAAAATCGATTATTTCCACTATCGATAGGAGTTGGGAAAAGCAAAGTCGGTCTTGGCCTTTCCACTAACTTGGAGCATGTGCATGCAAATTTTGGTGCAAATCCGTCGAAAATTGCGGCCGTGCATTCGTTACACACACACACACATCCTGCCTTTTATAGATAGATTATTTTGATTAAACGAGTCATGATTAAAATTAAACAAAAAATAATAGGAAAAAAAGAATTATATCCAAAGGTAAGAAAACAAA
>OZ010581.1:78135640-78163140 GCA_963932145.1 Acanthosepion lycidas | reverse complement strand
GTAGATGCTGCTTTCATTTTAAACAGTATATTTATTTTCGTCTACCAGCCTGAATATTCGAGAAATCTAATTAAAGAAAATAATGCGACCTAAAATAAGGTTAGAAGTGATAAAAATACATAAAAAATCCATTACTTCTTTAGAAATTGTTTTGTTTACATTTAGAGTGGGAAGCTGACATGAACGAGAAGGATGTGCTTTAAAGGCTACATTCAGATCTGCTTAATCAGCGAGACGCTTCGTTAGCAGTGTCTGTAAAAGTACGGCGGGTCTAGCTACGGTTTCTGCTGCAAAGTAGGAAGAAGGTTCAGATCCTGCCGGAACCCGCATCTTTTTCTTAAATAAGTTTCTCGAGTATTCAGGCCGGTAGAGGAAAATAAATATACTGTTTAAAATAAACGGATTAATAAATAAAAAAAATCACTACTTCTTTAGGATATTTAAGCCTTTTTATTATATCCTTACTCTGTCCTGGACATTGAGTTTTACCTGGATTCTATCCTCTTGGAATTTTTTTATATAAAATATATATATATGTATGTGTACGCATGTATGTATATATATTTATATATTTTGCATATGTATGTGTATATTTACCACTAATATTATCAATATCTATCTATCTATCTATCTATATATATATATATATATATATATATATATATATATATATATATATATATATTTGTGTGTGTGTGTGTGTGTGTGCTTTGAACAATAAAAAATATTAAAAAGTTAAAATCATCAGTTATACTGGGTTGTATATTAATATTTTTTTCATTTTTATTATTTCAGTTAGATTCATCGACTAGTTTCGGCTAATATGGCCATCATCAGGAGAAAAACAAATTTCTGCTTGTAAGTAGCAGTGAACTACAAAAATGAACGACTTGATGGAGAAAATGAACTTTTTCTGTAGTTTTCATTTCTTTTTAATTTTTTTAACGTGAATTTTGGTCAGTCTTTGTGTTGGTCAAACAGTCTCTTTTAAGTTGTTATTTAAGATAAAAACTGGATGGATTCATGCTGCTCTGAATTCCCTTGGTCATTTTGACAATTTTATTGGTTCCTGGAAAGGGGATGTGTCTCTGTTAAGTGTGTGTGTGTGTGTGTGTTTGTATGTTATTTGGTTCTTAGGGAGTGAGTGAGTATGTAAGTGTAAGTTACTATGGGTGTGAGTATAAGTGTGAGACCTCAACACCTCCGCGAGTATGTCTCTCTTGTATGGGTTGAAAATGTGGGAAGGTCCTGATTTGTGGCGTCATATATTCTATCTATGTTGTTAAATTTGTCATTAAGCCCGTCTGGATAAAGCGTTCTCAGGAGTCGAATCCACTTATTTTCATGTCCTTGTAAAATCTGTCTAACGTTATCAGCTCTGAACTTTTCTATTATTTCTCCATTATAGTGAATTTGGCATGGATTTTAAAATCGTGTTTGTGTAGGCGGAAATGTGATTCTACAGGTAATAATCTTTATATATATATATATATATATATATATATGAATTCTCAACCATCATGCACAGATACTTGTTATTCGGATGTACACATATATGTATGAGAAAACAATATTGACATTTTTATATATCAGAACAATTTTAGGAAAACCCATGACAAAATGGAAAAAAAAATTCTTATAACAAAAGGACTTACGACTTCATCGAGCAAAAGCGATGTTTACGTTTATGCGATTACAAATGTGCATGAAGGAGACGAAAATTCAAATATAAATTTCGTTTTGGGGGTTAAATATGCATTTTGTGTATATAGTCTCGTCACTTTCATTTAGTTTCTTTTTTGTTTTTGTTTATGCTTTCATGCCTTTTTTTATTATTATTAAATATGCTACATTATGATAATAGAAGATTTAAGAAGAAAGAGGAAATTGACTGTAAAGTTACTGTGGGTGATCTAGCGACAAAAGCAATTTCTATACACATTTGTCTTAGTAAATATCATTTTTAAAATCAAAATTTTTATCAGACTCATTATGATGAACAACAAATGAACTAAGTAAAAGATCCCTTTTTTAAAAGATCGCTTTTGTAGAAGGTCCCTTTTGTGTTCATATAAACTTTTATTCAAACTCCTTGAGGTTTCTCTGATGTAGGCTCTGTGCCAATTATTATAGGTAACAGAGTAAATTCCTCCTTCAAGTTTTACCTTATTAAACACGAGATGTATTTATGCAGCACCGAATCATCTAAACATTATTAAATTCCACTGTCTATTAACTTTTAATCATATCTTTCCAATTTCCGAATGAGAGTGTCACGAGTAACAGTATATGGTGATATATATATATATATATATATATATATATATATATATATATATATATATGTGTGTACGTAGATTCTATTTTGAAGAAATTACAGAATATATATATATATTCAACACGGATTGAAAAAGACGTGGAATAAATTAAGAAAATAGGAACCGCTTGAAGAATGGTCATTATCAAGAAACTTCGAAGTCGGGAAAAACAAAAAGCAAAAATTGGTATTTGAGTTAAGTAATCTTTATATATATATATACATATATATATATATATATATATATATATATATATATATATATATATATAAAGATTACTTAACTCAAATGCGTGTGCATTCGTGAATTTAACGTTCTTCACACGCTTGCGTTCATCAAGTTTTGCTTTTGCCTTCGTTTTTTCTGTTTTAGAATATTCTTCCAGTTTTAAATTCTTCACAATATATATATATATATATATATATATATATATATATATATATATATATATATATATGTTTATGTGTGTGTGTATACATGCACATGTATTTTTGCCAGTGACATATTTCTCAAATAACCTTCCATTTTATTTCATCATATATATATATATATATATATATATATATATATATATATGTGGGGGGCGTTCTCGCGTTTTTTGTGCTACTGCGAGAGTTTGTGCGGGTGGAGAGAAGAATGGCGAATAAAGCACGAACAAAAACACATATATAAACATGTACTTCAACACAAAAATAATGAATAATCAACATCCATATATGTATTTATTCCGTGTCCCTTTCTTTCCTCCCACACTGAGAATCTCGTGTCCAGGTGTGAACGAACCGTTTCGAACATGAAAGGGAACTAATTGACTTAACATTTCTGTCATCACTTGACACAGTCGAGCCCCCTCCCCCCCCCTGCCCGGCCGTCGGCCATCTTGCCTAATTCCAGCCAATATGGCTTCTAATTGGTTTCTTTGTTCACGCCTTTTAATCTGCGCCTCTACGACAAAGTACGTCGCAACAGAGCGGACTTTGAAACTAACGTTGAATCCGAAGAAGCGGTCTGTTGTGAACAACAACGTATATCATCACACGTGTGGAAATGTTTTTGTCGAAAGACCACGTAAACAAAATGGTGGCATACATTGGGAAAGATATAGTCAAATAAGAAATGTGTACATATCACACACACACACACACACACACATAGACAATCACACACTCATATAAAGGCGTATTTTTGTGCGCCTTTTCATATATTCAACACGTATCTGCGTTTAAATAATAATGTGTAACTTACAATTACAAAAATCTAAAGATTTTTGTAATTGTTTTGTTATATGCATTCATCCACAAATACACACGCACATAGATAGAGTTCAGACAGTCTGACATGCAGGGATCTAGTGTGCGCGGGTGTGTGTATATATATTTCTGCGTATGAGTATGTGTACTAATTTTCTAAAGTGTGAAAGAAAGAAATGGGCGATACATGGAACGATACCAGGTTTGAGGTGACTATATATATATATATAGTCATCCACAGACTATTTTGCTGTATCAAAACTCTTCAGACTGGCTAGACGTCCGACTGCTTCAAGCCTGGATCTAGATAGATAGATAGATAGATAGATAGATAGATAGATAGATAGATAGATAGATAGATAGATAGATAGATAGATATTATTATTACTTTAAACATTATTTTTAGTCGGTACCCATATTTGAGTTAGACGTGCCGTTTATTTTTTTAAACTTTATTTTATTTTGAATACCGGACCGAAAATTCAAGAAATCTTATTAAATAAAAATGCACCTTCTGATAGGATTGAAACACATGCAGGAGAAAACATCGTTAGATCCTACGTGTTTTAACCAACTGAGATTTCACGAATGTTCAGGCCGGTAGACGAAATAATGTTTGAAAAATAAACTAAGTTTTAAAAGTTTTTTTATGGACATTTCATAACTTAGTTACCTCCCATGACGTTTACAGTATAAATCGTACAGTACATAACCTTAGCGTTTTTCACGTCACAGGTAAAAAAAATAATAAACACGCTGATGATGACATGGTGCTAATGTCGAAAGTACTCGGAATAAATGAATAAGAATCAACATGGTAATTTTCTCTTTCCCTTTAATAAGAATATTAAGAAGTTTATCCGCGAATATGAGAGGATCCTATTGAAAATAAGTAGGTAAAACTTGTCTAAATTATTCAGTGAGACATGTCTTAATATATACGTATATATATATATATATATATATATATATATATATATATAATATATTTCATATACCCTGTATATGTGAGTGTGATAAAAAAAATACAGTTTTAAGTTATATTTATGAGTAAAACTGGTCAATATGATGAAGAAAACATATTCTACAATACAAGGTAGTCTGAATATTGTGTTCAAGCTCGGTCGCTGCTCGGTGCTGACCTCAATGTCAACTTTTATATATATAAGTTTTATATATACATATAATATATATATATATATATATATAAGTTAACACTGAAGTTTATATATATATATATATATATATATATATATATATATATATATATATATATATATATATATATATAAACAGTCACGTAAAACCTGGACACTTTAGAACATTAGTACACATAGACATACGCACATCAACACCGAGTAAGTATTTACTCTATCCCCACCCCCCACTAGGACGAGATGTGACACAAGGTCTATTTTTAGGTTGGGACCCTAGCGTTTACTCTCGGGACACGAACTAAAATTCCCCTCAGTCCCCGCAACCGTCGTTTGCGCTGGCCTCGTTGTGAGCACTGATCCCTCCCTCTGGTGCAATGGAAGGGCACGGCCTCGGGCAGCTGTTTTCCAGGGCTGGGCACCTCTCAGTATGATTTTCTCAGTTGCCCCTCTGTCCTTTGACAGAGAAGCCCCTGAACGCACTCTGTCCAAAGACAGAGACGAAAATGAGAGATGATAAGTAGACGTGTACCTACTCAAAAAGAATGATTTACACCGAGTAGCGACAATCTGTTTCATGCTTGAACGCAATATACAGAAGCACCTTCTTTTTTAGAATATGTTTTGTCCTTGATATTGACAGGCTTTACTCATAAATATAGTATAACTTAAATTAAAATTAATTACATTAAATAAATACAAAAAAATTGAGCTCACAAGTACAGCTCAAGCATTACGAAGAGTATTATCTATGTAAAATTTGTGTGATCTTTGATTTTTTTTTTGTCTTTTTTTGTTTTGTTTTGTTTTGTTTTGTTTTTTTAGTATAATGATCAGTGGAATATGTTATGAAACCATTTCTGACCTTAAGACTCTGGTTGTGACCCGGAAGGAAATGTGTATACAACAGAAATCAAAGGAAATAATAATAATAATAATAATAATAATAATAATAATAATAATAATAATAATGCAAGTACAGCACAATACACCGGCTGAAACTGCAAATTACTTAAACAAGACAGCAAAGACAAATGCAACCGACCAGATACAGAAGCGATGGCAAAATAACCCGCTTCATGGCCAATACTCTGCCCGTACCAAACAAGCTGACGTAGACAAAACCCGTACCCATCAGTGGCTACGCAGTGCAGGGTTGAAAGCTGAAACTGAAGGTTTTATCCTTGCTGCACAGGACCAATGCTTGCTAACTAGGAATTATCAAGCACATATACTAAAATATTGTGTTAGCCCAAAATGCAGATTCTGTGATAAATATCCAGAAACGACTGATCATCTTGTATCAGGTTGCACGATATTGGCACCCACTGAATATAAAACTCGGCATGACAGACTGTGCCAATATCTGCACTGGAAAATTTGCAACCTCTACGGGAAGAAAACTGAAAGAAAATGCTATGAACACCACCCAGACCCGGTTACGGAGATAGGGCCTGTTACAATTCTATGGGACTACACAATACACACTTACAGAACAATCAAGGCTAACCGCCCAGATATTGTTATTAAAGGCCACAGACAAACAAAAACGGTGCCTCTTTATTGATATGGCAGTCCATGCTGACTGCAATGTATCTTTGAAGATATTCAAAAAGCTGTCAAAATACAAGGACCTTGAAATAGAAATCTCGAAAATGTGGCATATGGGAACATCAACAATCCCCTTTGTAGTTGGAGCCCTAGGACTGTTTGGAAAAGATTGCAGTAGAGTAATTGAAAGTATTTCTGAAAGTCCATGCCTCAAAGAGATACAAAAAATTGTTCTGACAAGTACAGCCCACACTTTACGAAGGGCTTTATCTATGTATTTTTTTTTTTTTTTTTTATCAGTGGAAAGTGTCATGATGCCATTTCTAACCTTAGGTCCCTGGGCGGGACCCGGAAAGAAATGTGTAAACGCCAGAAATCAAAGGAAATAAAAATAATAATAACAATAATAATAATAAACAAAATGATTTATGTAACTCTTCCAATGTTTCAACACTTAGAAAAAAGCGCGATTTAAGAAAAGAAAAAAGAAAAAACCCAGTGTTTAACAATGTCCAACCATATTTCGACAGTATGTATTCTTCAACATAACTTGAAGAAAACAAACATACTGTCGAAATATGGTTGAACATTGTCAAACACTAGGTCTTTCCTTTTCTTTTCTTAAATTGCACTCTTTTCTAAGTGTTATTATTATTATTAGTAGTAGTAGTAATAATAATAAGAATAATATATAGTTATAACGAGCACGGCTTATGAGCTGTATTTGTTATAATAAGATGTCCTCCGAAGAACTATGTCCATTTTTTAAGTTTTTTTTTGTTAATAGCTGTTTTTTTTATTTAATTAATTGGAAACAACAACAAAATCACATCCTTCACTTGGTCAATGGTTATGTGAATACAAAACTAATGCAGGTAAAAAAATAATTTAGATAATAATAAGGTCACTAATGATAAAAAATAAAGTTGTTATCGGACACGAAGTTTCAAACGGACAAAATCATTGAACCGGATATAGATGTTTTCAGCAGACAAGACCGAATAGGTTGCATTATTGGTGTTGCTTGTCCGTTTGATATCAGAGTAGTTGGGAAAGAAGGCCAGAAAATTGAGAAGTATACCAAATACAAAATCAAGACAATGTAGAGTTGTCGAAAGGTAGATAGTAATCCGAGCATTAGGAAAGGTGGCAGAGAATTTTACACATTGGTTGAAAACATTAGATTTACTGGAAAGATTTTATCTATTGCAGAAGGCCAGTTTACTTGGCACAAAATTATCGGAATAGTACTGGATACTTAAGGCTGTAAGATATAGCTTGATATTCAATAAGTGCAAAAACCAGCTAATAACATCCAATAAGCTGTACAAAACGACAAATAATAATAATAATAATAATAATAATAATAATAATAATAATAATAATACCATGGGAATAATTGTACATTATGATGTAATAGAACATAACCCCCCCAGAATGACCCATCCGAAGACCTCAGTCGAAATACTCCATCAGATAAACGCATATCATCTATTGAGTATTATTAACACATACTGAATCCAAGCCATTCCTGTCAGTGGCTCACCGAATGCATTTTGTTGAGCATGCGCGATTTCCACTTGTAGTCAATTACGTCACTCATCCCGCTCGATTCGCTTGGACCAGCGATCTATTACACACCAATGATTAGCAATTACCTAACAAATTACGCTCTTGTAAAATCTAATCAAGACAAACCAGGAATGGAAAAAAGGGGATTCAATTTGAAATACTGCTTATATTCGTGGGAATAACCCAGAGTAAAGGACTGAAGAAAAGGTCAATCTATTTGTGTCAGCCGGACCAGGTAGAATAAAGATTTCGAACGTCCCTGATCATTGTACCAATAATATTTTTATTCATTCTCTGTCGATCTTTTAAATATTATTTTTTACTCTCCCCCCACCCTTTCTTTTCATTCCTTACTTTTCCTTTTCATTTCTCTCTGCTACTTATGATTTATGATTTCCTTTTTTTTATTTCACTTCCTCTTTCTCTTGCTCTTTCTTTTTAAATTTTTTTTCTTCGTCCTTAAACTTAACGCTTTTTAAAGATAAATAGATATGAACTGATATATATATATATATATATATATATATATATATATATATATATATATATATATGGCTAGCTACCTATTTATCGTTATCAATCTAGCTAGCTAGATATATAGATAGATAGATAGATAATGAAAAGACTTAGATAGATAGATAGATAGATAGATAGATAGATAGATAGATAGATAGATAGATAGATAGATAATGAACAGACTGAGATAGATAGATAGATAGATAGATAGATAGATAATGAACAGACTGAGATAGATAGATAGATAGATAGATATATAGATAGATAGATAGATAGATAGATAGATAATGAACAGACTGAGATAGATAGATAGATAGATAGATAGATAGATAGATAGATAGATAGATAGATAATGAACAGACTGAGATAGATAGATAGATAGATAGATAGATAGATAGATAGATAGATAGATAGATAATGAACAGACTGAGATAGATAGATAGATAGATAGATAGATAGATAGATAGATAGATAGATAGATAGATAATGAACAGACTGAGATAGATAGATAGATAGATAGATAGATAGATAGATAGATAGATAGATAGATAGATAGATAATGAACAGACTGAGATAGATAGATAGATAGATAGATAGATAGATAGATAGATAGATAGATAGATAGATAATGAACAGACTGAGATAGATAGATAGATAGATAGATAGATAGATAGATAGATAGATAGATAGATAGATAGATAGATAGATAATTTTATTTATTTTTCTTTGATTTATTTCCTTCTCTTTTTCCTTTTTTCTTCATTCTTCTTCGTCTACATCATTTTTCATCTTCTTTGTGTGCTTTTTTCTTGGTTTTGATTCTATTTTGTTTTTTCGCCTTTTGCGTTTTTCATCGTCAGCACAGTTATTGACTCATTGATAAGGAAGAAAATAAAATGTGACAAAAATTAATTTATCTTTTTCTCATTTTATCTTGTATTAAAATTAAAATTTTCTTTTTTTAATTTTGTACAACAGTCTGTATTTTCTGATGATACAATTTGTTGACAATGTATATGTAAAATCGTTAGCATACTTCCCAGTGTAAGGCTGATACTGTCCACTTATGTGATTTTTTATATTCTCTTTTAATTTAAATCACTGCATTCATTTATGGTCCGTTTTTTTTCCATCCCGTGTTATTTTTCCACAAAAACGACATTTAAACTTTTTTCTAGAATTTGTTTATTTTCAGAATAATGTAATTTGTCCTGAGGCATTTATTTCCGGTTGTAACCATTATAAATTCAGTTTCTCTTTTTAGGTATCTTCTGCGTCTGCTTTAAATCCTTGTAGTTGTCGATATTCTTTTCTTTGCTTTCATTCCTCATGTCAGATGGACAGAAAACTTCTATCAGGTAGAATCTTCTTTTCTCTTTCTTCAGCAAGACTCTATCTAGTTTATTGTGCTTTAAAATTGTCAGTCGATGTCAGAATATCCTACAGGATTATCACCACCTTCTTCTCTTTCTTGATCATATATTCATAATACTGACCACTATTCAAATTCGTATTTTCAGGCACAGCTTCCAAGGAATAATGGCAGTAACCAGATCATACATCCATTTCTTCTACTCAGACTCAGCTATGAACTTAAATTCTAATACAATATGACTGACAGTCTACAGGATGTTGAAATGATGAGCTTTTATTTCCGTTACCTAGTTGTTTACAATACCTTATTCTAAGCTTCATTAATCAATCAACTTCCTTCAAATAACTTTTTTAGGATCCATTTCCACGTTGCCATCTCGTTTTTTTGTTCGGCTGTGTTCCGAAACCTTTCTTATCCATGAATTTGCTTTGCCTTTTCATAGTAATACAATTATTATTATTATTATTATTATTATTATTATTATTATTGTTGTTGTTGTTGTTGTTGTTGTTTTCTCCTCCCTTCTCGTTACCAATAAATCTTCGTTTGTTGTTGCATGATTATTATTATTATTATTATTATTATTATTATTATTATTATAGATCTGCGCATGTCATCGGGATTTATACTAACATCGATTGGAATTTTCATGATTTTGACAACAAAAGAAAGATATGTCAGTAAATAAATGGCTTCAGAAATTTCTGAACCCGAAGAGAAGAAAAGTGTTTGCATATATTATTTTTTATGTCTCGGCATTCTAGTGCTCATCAATCAGAATAAACCTAGATGTCTACGACAATGACACGGTTTGCCGATTTGAATCACCGCCAACCATTCGTTAAGAATGCGACGAAAACGCGCCCAATTTTAGCTTCGTATCTGTTCAGCCTCCTCGATTTAGTTCGGTGTGTCTTGTTTTTCTTTATCCGAAATTAAATTATAGTTCACTATAATTTTTCACCCGATCGACGGGAACAGACACCGCACTTTCATTATAGAGGAGAGGAGGATTCTTTCAGATGTTAGTAGGCTTATGGATATTAATAAGAGGTTGAGAGTTAACCTAAACTCTCTATTACCAGCTGTCCCCCACCTCTCTCTATCTCTCTCTATCTCTCTCTCTCTCTCTCTCTCTCTGTATATATATATATATATATATATATATATATATATATATATATATATATATATATATTTTCTCATGTGTGTGTGTATATATATAAATATATATATAAAGAGAGGGGGGCAGCATATCTTCACTCAAACATGTTTTATTGAATTATATGTACATATGTCTATTAATTTATGATAATCCTCTCTAGTTCTCAATTTCTTAATGTTAAGATGAAATTCCTTTTCTCCTTCCCAATACAGGAAAAATACTTGTTGACAACACCAATATCTACACCACGAAAATAATAAACAAAAACTTAATAATAATAATAATAATAATAATAATAATAATAATAATAATAATAAACAAATTCTCAAGGCTCACTATATCAAAAGCAACCAACGAACAATGAACAAATTTTATTACGAGTATAGTAGCAATATTTTGAAATGCATTTAAGCAAGATTTAATGCCATTTTGCATTTCTAGCAATTTTTAACATATATATATATATATGTGTGTGTCTGTGTATGTGTGTATGTAATGGGAAAGAACAGTTAGATTAATGATTTAAAGATCTTTAGTATTTCTGATTTTATTTTTAAAAACAGTGGTCGATACAGAAGTAAAGCTTAAATTATCATTATTTTCTAAAAATATGAAGATATATACATATATATATGTGTGCGTGTATGTGTGTGTGTATGTATATATATATATATATATATATATATATATATATATATATATATATATATATATATATATATATATATATATATATATATATACCAGAGAGCGTTCACACTTGCTTTTAAAAATCACCATCACAACGATCAGATTTGCAATAGGTTTGTTTTTGTAATTCACACCTGAGGATGATCTCGGAGAAGATCGAAAGTACTTCGGAAAAAAACTACAGTGCCTTCCCTGATGAATTTCATCTTAATATTAGGTTGGTGCAAAAATAATGTCGGTTTTTGACGTTAAAAATACATCAAAAACCGACATTATTTTTCCATCAACCTAATATCAAGAAACTGGTCAGAGAACTAGAAAGGGTTATTATGAAAATAAATAGACATAATATTTCTATATTATTCAATGAAACACACACACACACACACACACACACATATATATATATATATATATATATATATATATATATATATAATTGGATTGGTGTGAGTTTGTGACCTTGGCTTTCACGCTATTTGCGATCGTCAGACAAACAAATTAATTTTTCTATTTTGGATATATATATGGTTTCGTATATCAATTCAACTAAATATATTAGCTCTATCACTGATATTGAGCGCTTTCCAATAAGTACCGCGTATATATAATATATAAATAATATATATAGAAATTACATATATATATATATATATATATATATATGCACACACACATTTTACATAAATATATTATATATATATATATATATATATATATATATATGATGGACGCTCCAAATGTAATACCTAATCTTTATTCCCATGGAAACTATTACAGTTACTATGGGCGTAATAATACCGTTGAATAGAGCAAGCATTCTGCTACAAGATACCATTTTTTATCTACATAACTACTGCGTCATTATCGTATCAAGAAAGACATTATTTTCTTGTGGATTCAAGACACTATTTTTTCACCTTCCAGCCGCCGATATTGATGTAATTTTACCAGCAATAAACCAGAACGTGCATGCTGCATGATGTACACATGTCTATATCGTCATTGCTGAAAGAACCGCTTAACTGTGCTCACATCTAATGTTTGGTTTCTGTAGATGAACACCAATGAGTGCAATTTTTTCAAGATAAATGAATTCATTGATACATCTCTGCTGCTTACAAACTTTCACTTTTTTTAATCATTTCACCTTCAAGCAAAGCGATAATGTCACTAAGACGCAAAAGAGGTTGGGGAAAGTGGACGAGAATGAGAAGTGAGTGAGGAGAGCGGACAGTAAAAGAACAGGGATCAGGAAGATAGAAGATTGTGATTGACAATCCATTAAAGTTTTGAAGATTGTAGTTATCAGGGAAGCAAGAAACCGGAAAATAATTCCACAGGCGAGAAGATGCAAGAAAAAAACTATTAGAATAGAACTTACGGATGCACCCACCTAGTTAAACAGCAAAACGGTGAAACCTAACTGCCAATCTAGTCGTACGCTTAAATTCATGCAATAGAAACACTATGGAGAAAACGCTGATCAGAAAAGTTAACATGAAAATATTTATAGAAAAAACAAAGAGAATTCACGGATGTGGGAAGGTCGATATGCTAGGTCAGGATCGATTATATTACAGACCGTTCTTTGCATTTTGTCAAGAATCTCGGGATATATAGTAGGAGTCTCAGACCAGATATGGTAGCAATATTCAATGCACGGACGAATGGTAGATTTATAAATGTGCAAGATGGATTCTGACAAGAAAAAATAGTCTGGTACGACACAGTGAACCAACTTTCCTAACAGCAGATCTAGCAGTTGATTCAATATAATTACTACACTTCATATCAGTGAATGTTAAGCGCCAATTTTGCCAGACTGCTCTCTGCAACCAGACAAAAAGAAGTATAAATTATTTTGGAAAGTTTCAATATCTATTGCCATATCCCCTAACATTGCCTTGCAATGTCGTCGGCCAACATAACAAACTAGGAATCATTACTTAATTCATAGTGATTCAGATTGCACTTATGTAGACAGAATAGGATAAGTTACAAACTTAGTTAACTTATATTTCATAGAAACCGTCTTGAAACAATGATATATCATCTGACACGCCATCGTCTTCTCTCAACGAAATCATACAAGTGTTATGCCCATCTAAATGGTATATTTAGGGAACGAGTCGCAAATTCATATTTGGTTTCTATTCTTACCTGATCTCTAACCACGAGGAGATAATTGAAAGCCAATGAAACAGGAATTTGAGACAATGAAAAAAAAATTTGAAAGTAAAAAAAAAAGAGAAAAAAAAAAGGAAAATTGGAAAGTAAGAGAAAGAAAATTTCAGAACAGGACGACGTTAAGGAAATTAAAGAATAAAGAAGGAAATAGCAAAAGAAAAGTTTTAAAAATTCTTTTGTTCCTCGACATTACGAATTTAAGCGTAGCATTAGATTAGCAGATCGATTTCAACATCCTACTGTTGAAATTTCGAAATGCAACTGTCATTTCTATTCTAATTGTTTCTTCCCTCGAACTTCTCACCTTCTGGCTTCTTGATCTACCGTCAGCTTCAAAAATTCAAATACAACGTAAATCACCATCTATGGTCTCCTTGAACCTTTTTTTTTATTGTCCTTAATAACGTTATCTCGTTTTCTGTCACTTCCAGCACCCCACCTTGGGGTCGAGGGAATTTATCGCCTTCCTTGAGGAGAAATTATTTTTTAAAAGTAACAAAAAGAAAATGATAAGATAAAAGGAAGAAAGAAAATCCTGAAAACTTAGAATTGACTAGAAAACAAACAAAATAAAAAAAATGGCGCGCAGAAACTAGAATATAATGCGGGAAATAAGTACGGGACAGATTAGGACAACCCAGTTATTAGGGAAGAGAATTTTTAATTAGGAAAGGTTGACTTTAATGTTTGCATAAGTGTTCTGGTACATCCTGGTCTGCAATCTCCAAACAACAAGAGGAATATCGGGCTAGAAATTAAATTTTGGGGGGAAAATTACGTGTAACAACATTTTTGAAGGTAAAACTAAAAAAGCTGTTTACGTAAAATTTATTCTGTGGAAAAATTAATTGTTCGTCTTTAAAAAAGTATTGCAATTAAAGAAACACTAAGTAAAATAAAAAAAAATAAATTCACACTAATTAAACAACAAAATAATTTTTTCAGAGTTGGGAAAATGTAAAAAAAACATGAACATTTTTTTCAAATTAAAAGAAAATGTGATACCAGATTTTAAACCTAATATTAATATACCCTTTGCCGCGTTGAATTCTATTAACACTGAGGCTGATAGGTTAGAAAATCACGGAGTTATTGACAAAAAAAGATTATTCAGAATGGGTCACGCCTGCGGTTTATATTAGAAAGAATAATAAGAATTGTTTATGCGCAGATTTTTCGACTGGGTTGAATGACTGCCTCCTCCATATATAAAACCCTTACCTACTCCAGAGGATATGTTTGCCAAATTAAATGGTGGTATTTTTTTTTATTTTTTTTCAAATCATATGCATGTCTTCAATCGAAGTGGATGAGGAAAGACAGAGGTATTTCACTATTAATACACATAAAGAACTCTACAAATTTAGAAGATTACTCTTCAGTGTAAAAGTAGCCTCATATATTTCCCAGCAAATAATAGATACTATGTTGGCTGAACCAGACGGTGCCGTCGCTTGCATAGCTGACATATTTATTAAGAGTGCTATGAAAATACAGCACCTAAAACTGATTCAGCAAGTATTTCAGAGACGGTATGAATACGTTTTCAAACACAAGGAACAGAAATGTCAGTTCTTTATGGATAGGATTAAATATATAGGTCAGAAAAAGAAAGAACATATCCCGCTAAAACAAGTGCCATTAAAAACATGCCTGCCCGACAAATTTGTTGACCGTAGAATCATTTCTCGCATTAGCACCTTATTAAAATGTGTCAGATATGTACAAATTGTAAAGCATCTCTTAAGAAGAGTATGGAATGGAATTGGTCGACGGAATGTCAAATAGCTTTTGAAAGAATTAAAAAAACTATTAACTTCAGCGTTATCGTTGACACTTTAAAACCCGCAGTGACAGCGTCGCCCATGCTTCAACAAGTTTAACAAATACGGAAAAATGCTACAGTCAATTTTTGCTGTAAATAAATTTCACAGGATGATATTAGGAAGATAATTCTTACTACAAACTGATCTTCGTCTATAATTAAATTGGAAGTTCTATGGTAAAAAAAATTGAGACACTCAGATGGCTTATCCAGGTTGATATTGAAATGTAAAGAAGATTTTGAAGATACTGTAATTGCTTCACTGGTATCAGAAAGAAAAATTAAAAGCGTAACACAATTAAAGAATTACCGGTCACGATAGACGATATCAAAATTCAAAAAGTATATGTTTATCCAAAAAAAAAAAAAAAAAAAAAAAAACTATGAATGACATTAAGTCGAAATGGGTTAAAATTAAAATTAAACCTCGTAACAATTATACAGCAGTTTCTATTTGTGACGGAGTACATTTGTACGTGGAAGGAGCAGTATTTCCGTTATCGCTACAAAAAAAAGCATTTTGAAAAAATTCCACATAGAACATTCGGGAATAGTGAGGATGAAGCCCATGAAGCTACGTTTATTGGACAAAGATATTCAAAATACAATTAGAAAATGTAATGGGTATAATTCAGCAGCAAAATCAATACCTATAAATTATCAGGCATGGCCGAACACTGATAAACTTTGCTGAACCACTAAACGGTCCATACTATTTAATTGTAGTCGGCCTTTTCACAAAATGGACCGAGTGTAAACGATCTATATACCGCAAAAACCATTAAATTCTTACACAAACGTTTTGCAAGGTTTGGAGTACCTGACAGTATGGTATCCAATAATGGAACTCAGTTTATTTCTAGGAAGTTTTAAAATTTCTGCAAAACTCGACGGTTGAACATTTGACAAGGTCGATTTATCATCCGAGGTCAAAAGGTCAAGCTAAGCGTTTTGTTGTCATCTTCAAAAGGGCATTAAGAAAGACTAAATGCTTGGAAGCTGAAGAAACGGCACTACAAGAATTGTTGAGCGTTTATCGACTGACGCCAAATGCAAACGTCACCACAAAAAATGTCCACTGCAGAGCTCATGTTTCCTAGAAAAATTAAATCAATTTTTGACAAAATCAATAACACAGGGAATAAAAAGGAAAGTCGACGAATTGAGACTACCAGATTATTTAAGATCGGCGATAAAATCTTCTTTAAACGTTTAAGGCCGGAGAGGAAAATTGGCAGAAAGGAAAAAAATTATTCAACAACTTGGTAGTCTGATGTACATTGTCGAAGGTGGACGATTTCAGCTTAGAAGACATACAAAGCAATTGATGTATAGATATGCACAGAATAAGCAACCAGTACAATTTAATTCGCCGGTGGGCATACTTTACGACACCTTTGAAGTACCTGTTCCAAATCTAATATTCCACTACAACGCCAGGATAAGCAAAACGTAATTCAACTGAAACGTTGAAAGTGGAAGCATGTTGAAAAGCGTATCTATTTTTAAAAAAAAAATGCATATCTAAAAAGGAGGAATGTAGTAGAAATGAACACACCTCTCCAGAATATGACTTGAACTCGTCTAAATAACACACATATATATATATATATATATATATATATATATATATATATATATATATATATATATATTGACACCGAGGATCATCAGCAGAGAGCTAACCTGGGTTAAGCCTTTTATCCTTACTACAGAATTCAGTAAGACTACGTCGACTCCAAGCGACATTATGTTTCATGAATATATTACTTTATTCAATGGAATGAATACAACAATATAGAAAAATGGCTTCCCGTTGAATTCACCATGTTTTGTAATCTAGACATTTTTCCTTCTCTCGGGACGGTTTCCACCCAAGAATCTACTCTACGATTTAACCCATAGCTAGGAGGAGAAGAAATTGCTTCATGCCTTTCTCAAAGGCATTTGTGTGAAAGTAAACGCAACAGGCTAGACTAGAATTTGAATTCGGATCACCGATTCCTTCTTTTTTTTTTCGTCGTTAACCTTTACGACAGAATGAAAAACTCGCAAAAGGAGAGAAGTGACAACAAAGAGGCTAGAAGCGAATTCAAGACAGTGAAAAATGAGGAAACACGGAGTTTTCCGACAAAGGAAAGAGTCGTTAGGGAATCAAAAAGGTAGATAAAGAAAAAGTATTGACAAGTGTAAAAAATAAATAAATTATTTTTAAATATGTATTTAATCTACAGGGTATCTCTAAATTCTGTTTCAATTGATTGATTTGTGTTTTACGGCTTATCAACCTTTTTCTGGTTATTTAAAGCCAGAAAATATTTGAAGATTTTTTTGCGATAATAAGGATTTTGTTGTTATAGAATGTCCCACACTCCCTATCGTCTGTGGACTGACAATATCAGTAGCTTTATATAGTGAGCACAGGATATATACCTGGGTCTTCGTTCGGCAATTAGTTGGTGATTCGTCTCCAGTTAAGCTAGTCAAACTCTCAGCGTTCGGACAGAGACGAACCTAGACAAGGCTATGCCAAAGTGCAGAGTCTCGTCTGGGGTAATAGACAGCTACCCGACACCGTGTATACGGAGTCTTCGGAGAATTTTTACCCGAGCCCACGGGCTCGGTTTTAACCCCGCATTAAAAACGGCCTTGTGCCACATCCTGCCTCGCGGGGAGGTGAGGTAAATAACCTTGCTTCGGCAATCAGTTGGAGATTCGTCTCCAGCTGTGCTCGTCGAACTCTCTGCCTTCGGGTTGAGAGAAACTCAGACGAGGCTATGCCGAAGGGCTGTAACCGATTTTTCAACGTGATATGGCAGTAAACCCCTAAAGTCTGGACACATAGGAAAAGATGCATATTTTCAAGAAATTAAATTTTTACCAAAATTTTATTGAATTGGAATATAAATAACATCTTCAATATGATTTCCACCATTTGTAATGCAAAGTTTGATGTGCTTTGTAAGATTCACGTGAACTCGATTCAATAATTCCAGTTGCCGTTAATTTTAGCACATTCACTCTTAATCCGGTCAATCTGCTAATGCCTTGAACTTAATCCCTATCCTTCTCTTTATCCTGTTCCCCAAACAATCCTCCTTACTCTTACTCTCTGTAACCCTTTGCGTACTAGTGGCACTCCCGCCTTGCTTGGGATGATTCGCTTAAAAAAGAAAAGTAAAATGTGTTGCATCTGTGATTTTCATTGAGAACATCGCCTTTAACTTATCCCAGAAAAAGAAATCAATTCTTTCTTCTTTCGACAAAACCATGTTTAATCTGTGGAGGTAAAAAAAAAATATGGTTAATGAGATTTCTTGTGTCCATATGTTGGGACACCCTGTATAAAACAAGAACAAACTTTGAGAGTTTGGGGAAAAAAACTGGGATATAAAAGAAGAATAAGAAATTTACAAGACTGGAAAATGGTTAAAAAAGAGAAAAAAAACTAATAAATTTTGCCGTGTTTAAATGTTGCTGAAAGCAAGTTCAAAAGCATTGAAAAAGAGGTAGTGAGAAGAGTTCTATGAGAGTGGATGAGAGAAAAAGCAAATAAATTCTGGAAGAGAAAGCGAGAAAAATTATTTGCTTTTCTTCTTTTTTCTTTTGAGTTAATAAGCAAAATACGAAATTCGAAAAATTAATTATAAGCGAAATACGAAATTTTAAAAATTAATTATAAGCGAAATACGAAATTTTAAAAATTAATTATAAGCAAAATACGAAATTCGATGAATTGATTATAAGCGAAATACGGAATTTGAGAAATTAATTATAAGTGAAATACGAAATTCAAAGAAAAACAAAAAATGGAATGAAAGACACAATTGAATTAAAAAATGGAGTAAGGAAATAACGAATAACTGATTAAATGTTTTATTAATTCATAATTTTTTTTAAATTTATTCATTTATTTTTTTATATATAAAATAACCACTTTTATTTATTTCTTACATATTGAGTTTATTGATTTTTAATTACTGATTTAATTTTTCCTCATATATTTTTATCTATTATTATTTTTTGATTCTTAGTTATTTTTAATTATATATTTTCACTTACTTTTCTTTATTTATTTATTTTTATTCCGTTTTTTGCCAAGACTCTTATCTTTTTCATTACCTTGGGACAAAATCTTGTCATTGAGGATTTAAATAGGTAAACTACCTTATCTGATTCCGTTGGTCGTAAACAGAATGTCAAAACTAAAGATTAATTTTTTGAGTTGAAGACAGGAACGACCTGAAAATATTACTTTTTTCTGTTTTATATCTATTCTTGCTTACGATATACTTACTCGTATATCTTCATTTTTTTTTTTTTTTTGTTACTCTTTTCTATTTCTTTCCTATAAATATAGTTCATATTGTTTTACGACATATCAACATCAGTGGGTCATTTAATGCCGACAAGACTTTTAGGATAGGTTCGTATGAATAGAATATGTATTAATTGTTTTTTTTTCCAAAATGTATTGCTGGTAATATTTTTCCAAAAGTATATTGCTGGTAATTTTTTTTTTTTCCAAAAATGTATTTCTGGTATTTTTACTATAAATATCTATTTTCATACTTTCATAGGGTTTTGACCTCAGTTTGGGGGATAACTATTTGCTCATAGCTGGGACACTAATATGTGCTACTACACGAGTCAGAGTGACCTGAGAAAAATTAAGTAATTAACTGAGTAATCAGAGGCCTTGCTGCCGGATGTAGCTTATAATCATACCGAGAACGCCTCATTAGGGAGGGCTACCCCTCTGCAGAGGTGCAGTCGGCGTATTCTGAAACCCCAGCCGATAGGGCGGTACGTTTTTGTTTTGTGTTAATAAACGATGTTCATCCAATGAGGACTGGGCTCATCACAACTTCTTTTGTAATTTTTTACTCTTTAACCAGCTGTGGTATCGACCAACAGGAGTTACCTCTCTTGATGATTGTCTCCCTTGAAAGAAAAACTCTCTCCCTCACTTAGATATAATAAATGAGCGGTCTAGCTGTGCCTCCCCATTCAAGCAAAATTAATCTTCGTTAAGTCTTATCACGCCTCCGTGTTCTTATTACACTGTCGTCCTTTTCTCTGTTTTGCAATTCATTTTAACCAACGCTTTTATCCACTTGACAATGCCTTGATCTAAAGAGTTGTGAGTTCAATACCTGGCTACAGATGACGTGAACAAAAAAAACCTTGGAGAGTTGAGTTAAAGGGAGATAACTGATACTGAGACACCTGGAAAAGGCGTGACACGAGAAACTAAAACAATCTACCCCGATCGACGAAATAAAGGGTTCAGTTCGAAATTTCAATCGCCTGAAGAAGGCCAGAGCGTACAGTTGCCGAAACGTCGTAAATATGGCAACAAAGATGAGAACAACAGCCCGAAAAATGTAAATAGTGTAAAAAATTACAATACCACATCTCAGAAATATAGACAGATATAATCTACTATGTATTCAATTGTGAAAGCAGAATAACATATATTTTTATTAATTCAAAGCTCCCCAGCACCAAATAAATTTCTGTACTAAATGACCCATAAGGAGTTGATGCGCCGTTAAACAAACAAATCAATCAATCTTTTGCCTAGTTTCTGAACGGCATCATTCAAAGTTCTCATACGTCTTCCGGTTTCTATGTAACATTTTCTGTCATCTGTTACTTTTTGTTTTTTTTATTTGGTCGCTCCAGATCGGACATTAATGAATCTATGACGCCAACTCTCATGGCCCTGCATTGAGGACGGAAGGTCATTGGGTGGCATTCTGTGTCATAACTTACTTGGTCAATGTAGGTGGTTGCTGGGTTGCTGGGCGACCAACCCGTTTTGCTCCATGCCTAGATGTCCAGAGCAGTAGATCACTCGCAAGTTCTTGTTTTTCTCGCCAGCAGTTTTCTACAAAACGCAATCTGCGTACGCGTAAGATTGTAGAAATATCAGGGATGTGTACCTAGATCTGTGATTTAGTTGGATATTGTCTCCATGAGATGTTAAATATAGCGCTCAGCGTCTAAGTGTAGGTTCCATCAAGCTTAGACGCAAGGGTTTTAGTTAATAGCCAAGCAATGGCACCATACATTAAAACTGCCTGTACAGTGGCGCGAAAGAATCTCCGTTTGAGGTTTTGTAATCTGAAAATCTGATCCACCAGACAACCTTAAATGGAGATTCACCTGTTAATACACTACCGAAATAGTTAATATTCTATACGTGTTATTTTAACGTACCCAGTATTTAACGCACGCCATATGCTGTCTCTTTTGCTGACACCTATGCAGTTTGTCATCTTACAGTTAATAGTCTTTTTTCCTGCTTTTCTGTATACCTAGGCAAAAGTTATTTCAGTATTTTCTTTCTGAGTCTGCTATAATTGCTCGTAGATATATACTCAATATGTCGGGGTTTGTTCAACTTGTGAGTGCGATTTTTTAGGCTTATTTTTAAATTATTATTTATATTTTCATATCAGAGTTATCGTATGCTTATTACTGAGTACCAAGTAGCCAAAGGACTCTATATAAACAACCAGATAATTAATACTGCTGTGGTCTGCCTAATTATAATTTTTAGTTTATATCTAATTTTCCTAATCTTTTAATGGTTCTTCGAATTCTTCCCAGTACACCAAAGTTTATGTGCACAAATCCTATTGACACGTCCTATAATCTTTTCAGTTCTTCAATAAGTTCCTATTAGGTTGGTGCAAAAATAATGTCGTTTTCTCTCATATGTTACTATGTGAGAAAGCGACATTATTTTTGCACCAACCTAATAATAATAAGATTTGTTGTTTGATGTGTTCGTTTGTTTCTTTACGGACTACCAACCTTTTGTAAGTTATTTAAAGCCAGAACCGTCCCGGGTATGACGATAAACCACATCCACGTCCTGTGTAGGACGATGGACTGCATCCGGCGGTAGGGCTTCTGATCGGGTTTTGAGAAGTGTGGAACCGCCTCTTGATTGCTGGTGTTCCCGGGTCGACTCTGGCCCGGGGTGGTAGCGCCTATTAGGTTCCCGGCTATGGGCAGGTAGTTAAGCCCCCACCCTGCGCCCGGGCTAGATTTAGAACACTGTGAAAGTGTAAAAATAGGTTTTAATGCCAAAATACTTTGTAAAAAATTATTACCAGCTTTACATTTTTGTAAGGGAAATAGTACCTGCTATACATTTTAGAAAAAATATTGCCAGCAATATCATTTTTGAAAAAAATTTTACCAGCAAAAAAATTTAAATAACCCCTTGAGGTTGATATGCCGTAAAACAAAACAAAGCAAACCAAACTAAAGCCAGAAAATATTTTAGATTGTAAGAATTGCAAATCGGAGAGGCGAGTTCCAATTCCAGTCGGATTCATTATATAAATACTCTTGGGAAAGATATGGATCTACCTATTGTCCGCTAGCTATGGATAAATTAGTAGAATTTATATCAGTAAATTATTATAATGTCCCCAAATATTTTTACAATCTAAAAATATTGTTTGCCTTTAATATAACCTGTAAAATGTTGACAAACCGTAAAAAACAAATCACTCAATCAATCTAAATATTTAAGAATCTTTATTGCTCTATTGAGCACCAGACATTGATATTAGCATAACCCTTTTAACCAGACATAAAGGTTTTTAATCATTATATATATATATATATATATATATGATAGCGAGACTATGTACTCGAGTGCATGTATGCGTGTATTCCTGCAGACAGACACACGCATACACACACACACATAAATAGATAGGAATTAACATAAAAAGAGAGAATGATAGGAATTGACATGAATAAAGAGAGACACGAGATAGATATAAAAATGGAAATTAACACACACACACACACACACACACACACACACACACACACATGGAATGGTAATCTTTACAACTTCAACAAAATACATTACTCGCCAGCGGCGTGAAGTAGGTAAACCACTGCTAGTGATGGATTATTTAGATTGCATATTACCCCCACTTACAATAGTGTCCAACGTATTATGCTAATACCCATTAGTGTTCATAGGTACGATATATATATATATATATATATATATATATATATGTGTGTGTGTGTGTGTGTGTGTGTGTGTGTGTGTGTGTGTGTGTGTGTGTGTGTGTGTGTGTGTATGTGTGTGTTTGTGTGTGTGTGATGAGAGGGAGAATTAATACAAGTAAATGTTTGTTACTTAGCTGATAGCTGTTACCTTCACCAACCCGATTTTTGTAGATGAACACTCCGGGAATCACTCCGTTCATTCATCAGTGGGTTAGAGAGAGAGAGAGAGAGAGAGAGAGAGAGAGATGAACAAAGAGATTTATATAGAAATAAACATTATGTACACTTATTAGGCAATAATTGTCCTTTAAAACATGATTTATTAAAATGTAAAACTTCAATAAAACATGTTTAACGGGAGAATTACTGCCTAATTACACTAAAAATATGAGCATCTACATATCCATTTCTTTAATTCTCTCCTCATCTGCATTTCTTTCTGTTCATTTCTATTTCTCTTTACTTTTATATATATATATATATATACAGGGTGTATCAAAAATACTTTTACAAACTTTGGATTCCTCATACCAAAACAAGGACAAACGTCCACATAAAATATATCCGAAAATCCTTTGTTTTTGATTTATGAAGCTGTCTATTTTAACACGTTTCGGTTTTATTTAAGCTTAATCAGAAATCTTTTGGTAATGAATTATCTTCCACAACCGATTTCTAAAAAAAATTCTGATGAAGCTTAAATAAAACCGAAACATGGTAAATTTATAAACGTTCCTTTATTTTATCATTTCGTCATACATAATGGACTCTCCCGTCAGTTTCGACGTATGAGGATCTGACAGCTTATTGATTCAGTTATGAAATTTTGTGCGATAATCTTAAGTGCTACTTAAGATCCGCAAGTGAATTTCAAAGGAGGCTGCATATGGAGCAAGTGTGAGGATTATGGGATGAGGTCACTGTTAGAGTTGCTGACCATTTAGATCTTTCTCCCGCTTCTTGAAGACGATTCAGACTAGCAGACCGACAACCGCTGAGTCCACCAAAACACGTTGATCTCCACTCTAACCGCTCCAAATCTAAACGCTTGATGGTGTTATGATGTATATTGACAGCTGACAAGCTGCTCTTTAGCATGTCTTTATATCTAAGCCATGGGCGTCCTACATTCCTGTAGACCTGGTCTAACTGGCTGTACATTAGGATCATCAGATATTAGGCTGTACATTAGGATCATCAGACATTCTCAAGACATGACCAGTCCACCACAATTGAGATTGTATGAGGAAAGTGTTTGGTGCTGTTCGTGACATCAAAGGATTGCGACATCATACCGTCGGACACGATAGTAGCTTACATTCCATCGTGAAAGGAGTTGATAACCTTTAGCATGTTTTCTGAGATATGAGATGAGAGTTTCTTCAAGTCCAGCCAAAGAGCCTCTCAATTCACAGTGTCAAAAGCCTTCGCCAAGTTCACAAACACCATGTAAAACTATTGTTTTTTCTCGCAACTTAACGACGAGTGGTGCCATGACCCGACCGAAAACCACACTGCGATTCAGGATAGATGTCGTCAACAAGGTGTATAATAATTCTGTTTAGAATCAGTCTAGCTAAGATTTTGGCTGCAATAGAAAGGAGTGATATCCACCGATGATTATCACAGACACTCATCAGGATTTTTTAGACTTGTTTGATAAAGGCGTCTTTATAATCCTGTGGGACACAGCCTGCCTTCCACGAAAAGGAGATGCAACTTTTCTACCAACTTTTGGCCACCATACTTATACACTTCAGGTGGAATAGGATCCTTAAGAGTAGGTGATTTTCCAGATTAAATCTGCTTGATGGAGTCACTTACCTTTTGATAGGTAGGCTCAATAGACAACTTCGGAATATCTAGATTTTGCCCAATTGATAAGATGGCTTCCTCATCAGAAACCGAAGTGGTGTTTAACATAATTTCAAAACGCTCTTTCCAGTGATTCAAAATTTGTCAAGGGAGTTTCGCCATCTACAGGGAGATTGGAGCAACACCACTTTTCTGGGGACCGAAAACGTTCTTGAGGCCAACATAGAAAGTCTTTACATCCTTTCTATCTGAAGCGTCTTAGAGTTCAGTGGACTTTTCAGACCACTAACGCTCTTTCATGGCTCTGAGAGCTCGTTGGACCTGACTTTTGCACTTCTTGTAAGCGATCTTCTTTTTGAGAAGAATGCATTTGATCTATAAGCGGCTGAATCTCTGTATTACTGTCATCAAACCAGTCTTGGTGTTTTCGATGTGGTAGTCGGAGAACCTCTAAGGATGCAGAATGTGCTGCATCCCGCAGAGTCTTTCAAGATGATTTGATATCATTGGTAATGTTTACAGAATCAAGTGCAGCATCAAGTTTGTCAGAAAGCTCACTTTTCGTTTCAGTTGATTTAAGAGGCAGTACGTTAATGCGCTTGGACACAGTAGAATTTATAATCCTTCGTTTTAGCAAATGCAATGTAAACTTACTCCGAAGTAGAGAGCGATATGACAGATTAGCAAGTTGTATGGAATGAACGCGAGATCTTAAAATCTTTTATATCCCTTCTTTTGGTGATGACGTAGTCGATCAGATGCCAGTCTTTCGTCCGAGGGTGCATCCACGTGGTCTTACGAAAGCTGGATTGCTGGTAGAAGGTATTAGTAATACTAAGGTCAAATTCCTTGCAGATAGTGAGAAAGTGTGATCCATTCGAATTCACAATACATATATATATATATATATATATATATATATATATATATATATATATATATATAAAAGGTTAATTGTTAGAGTTGAAACCGACCAGGAATCTTATTTTTATAGTATATATATATATATATGTGTGTGTGTGTGCGTGTGAAAATATATAGAAAATAGGAAAGAATTGCTTAGGTAAATAATACAAAGTTCTTTAGTATTTTTGTTATTATTTTAAAAAATAGTGCTCGATACAAAAGTAGAGCATAAATATAATTAAACATTAATTATAGAAACAATTGTACTAACCAGAAGAAAAAAAACAGGAAAAGAAAAATCATTTGGTATACCCCTCCGTTCAACCAAATGGTTAGTATTAAACTAGGACAGAAATTCCAAGCTTTAATTGAAAAACACTTCCCTACCAATAGTAGGCTTAGTAATATATTTAATAAGAACACCCTAAAATTGAGTTACAGCTGCACTGAAAATCTAGAAAGTATAATAAAAAAACACAATAATAAAATCCTGAACACCCCCCCATGCCTGAATAGTATTAATAAAAACCCTACACTTAAATAAGACAAAAACAGTGAAAAATTATGTGATTGTAGAAACCCAGAAGACTGCCCATTGGAAAATAAATGCTGCGTCAAATCTGTGGTATACCAATGTACTATCTCATCCACTGAGAGTCCTAATACTAATATGATATACATTGGGTCTACAAAGAATGAATTTAAAACCAGATGGAGGCAGCATAAGTGCTCTTTCAACAATATAAATAAAAGAAATCAGACATCTCTATCTAAATATTTTTGGCATTTGAAGGAAATGAATAAAACATCAAAAGTAAAATGGAAAATTATAAACAAAACTAGAACTTGTAAAACTTGGGATGACCCATGCCCTTTATGCCTACATGAGAAACTACACATTATTAAGTTTCTAAATAATAAAAATCTATTAAACAAAAGACATGAGTTAACGGTTTTTTGCCGACATCAAATCTTTGCATTGAATAATTAGCATATATTTTTTTTAAATCTATAGTCCTAAATAAATAGCTTAAATACCCTACTAAAAAAGATAACCCTTTATGAAGTCGTCAAAAAACAAATGTTACGGCAGTTTTTTTTATATACACAAAACCCTTTCA
>OZ010581.1:78120640-78133140 GCA_963932145.1 Acanthosepion lycidas | reverse complement strand
CGTGTGTTTGATTAACCCGTATCAATCTTTGTCCTTTCTCTTTTGCTATTTCTCTGTTTCTGATGAAAGGAAAGACGTTTGTTTATTCTAACATTTCACTCTGATGTCTTTCACTCTGATGTCTTTCACTCTGATTGTCTTTCACTCTGATGTGTTATCATCACTCAAGAGTAAATGTTTTGAATTTGTTTAGCCAACAAAAATTTGCTTATCTTTTTATTCCGCTGCACACGAAACTTAACCACTGGATTTTTATTCCAAGTTCTTCCTTCATTCTTTCTTTTTGAGAATCTTTTAAAATTATTCGCTCTGAATAATCAATATTCTCGTTTACCTAAGGATATTGACAGTTTTCCTTAAAGAGGTCCATATAACCTTCATACATACATACATACATACATACATACATACATACATAAACACATATATTAGTTTGGTGCAAAAATAATGTCGTTTTCTCACATAAAGTTGAACGTCAAAAACCGACATTATTTTTGCACCAACCTAATATCTCTTTGCATTGAGTCCTATATAATATTTTGGAGATATCTACTAAATGTTGTCTTTTAATGTTGGCTGCTTAACTTCTACTACAACGGCTTTCAGAATGTTGAGTCTTTCTTCGGATTGAGTCCAAGGTGATCCTTATACCAGGCCTGGCAACCATGCGAATGGAGTCCACCACTTGGCGTCGATATGTGGATGCCTAAATTACTACGAAATAACAACTACAGAGAACATTTTTAGCAAAGAACTTGTTAGTAATGTCCAGTAATTAGTTAATTAGCAACTATATATAATATTAGGAAGCATCTTACAATTATTGACTTATTTTCATAAATTCAAATGTAGTGAGAAAAAACAAAATACTATAAATTAACTAAATGCACAAAAATCACTTTATTCACCATAAATTAGTCATTTTAGATAATATCGCAAAAATAATGAGTTAGTTTGTTTATGGTAATTGATTACAGAAATTATAATTGTATAATACAATCAAAAAGCAATTTCAGCATTTTACAAAATTATTTATCAACAAAGTCTGAAAATACTTTACAGAAAATGTGAATTTGAAAGAAGCAATAATTTTGATAATCTTTACAAGATTTTTGTGATTTTTGTTATATGTACAATTTCTTTCACAGAAGATGAAGAAAATACTTATTCTGTTAAAATATAACACGGTCTACCTGGCTCGATCCTGGGTTATTCTCACGCTGGTCAGTACTGACGTCGATCAAATGACGGTTATCTGTTGACCGCTTCGTTCCTTCATCTGCCCTGTCTACGCTGTATTCTTTGATCACAGTTCAGTAAAGTTCGAATTTCTGTCCGTACTTAAGCGCTGAATAGAGTTGGCGGAACCGTCCTATGAAAAAGGGCCAGAATGCTTCCGCCGGTGAAAACAAAAAACATAACAAATGACGAAGGCCGATGGGTTAATTTTCAGTTAGTTTATATAATCGTTGATTAACCCTTCCTGTCCGCCTCTCTATCGTGACACTATATCTCTTGTTTCTAAAACTTGGGGCGGATTAAACATTCACGAGAAATGTTAGGTTGGGCAACCTTAACGGCAGGTCACAATGTGTTCAACAGGTCCTTCGTTCGCTGTTGATTTGTCTCAGCCTTCTACAACGGCAGCTCCTAGTGATGGTTTCAAGCGATCGTTTGGATTATATGCATCTCGCCCAACTGTCACTGCCCCTCAAAGCTCATTACACATTCCTCAATCAATTATTTTCTCCAACCCTGAAACAAAGCGGTCTGCTATTTCAAAATAATAAAATTTGTTTCCACATTTCTCGACTATCGGCCGTTATATCAAAACAATAATTTTTCAGTCAACAAACTTTTGTGCTTAAAAATTATTTCAAATCGGCAATTTCTTTTGTTTGTCGATTTCGAAATCGGATCCAATTTTCCAAATTATATTGTTAACATTTTTGGTTTTTATTTAAATTTGGTCCTCGACCGACAATGAACTTCAATTACCAACAGTCAATTTTTCAAAAACAAATTTATTTTTAAACTTTTCTACTGTTTTACATTTCGGCCTTTTTCGGGACTCATAACAATTCTTATCTGTGATTCTATTTATCAGAAATAAAAAAAAATACTTTATATTTTTTCCTCGCTTCATATTTCAATTCCTGTTTCTCACTTTAATGTTTTCAACCCTTTCAATGCTCCAATTTTATACGGAATTTTTGCACGAACCCTTTTAATCATAATTCCAAGCTAACAGAGCAAAGGTAGTGTCACCTTACTTTCAATTACAACCAATGACCCTTTATAGCCTTCAGAATAATACATATTATCAATACCCATAGCTTTAAAAATTAAAATCAATTTACATTAACAAGAACACAAAATTAGTTAATATGTTAATTTGGGGAGTTAATCAATTAAATATATGTAAAAAGAGGGAAAATTGAAATTAAAAAATATTTGGTATCCCTGTGGTATCCAGTGGAATTTTTAAATTACCACAATCTATTTCTTTTAAAAATGTTCATATTCTTGAAGATAAAAACTAATATTAAATATTTCCTCTTCTGTGGGACAGTCTTTTCTTGTAACATAGTCTGAATATATTAGGTTGGTGCAAAAATAATGTCGTTTTTTCACATAGTAACATATGTGAGAAAACGACATTATTTTTGCACCAACCTAAATACAACAGTGACAATTTAATATCTTTAGGGATCCTAATTTTACTGTCTTGTAAGTTATCAAATATTTGAATTTTCATCAAGAAAATGTCCACATTTTGAGCAATTATGGCCTGGATCAAAATTGTATTCTTTGACACCAATATTTAATTTAAGTTTTAGTAATTTTAGTTTTAGTTTTTTCAATATTTAAATTTTTCAATAACATTTTCAACTGTTATAAAATATGTACCTCAAGAAATTCGTCTTAATTTTCCAAATTCATTTTTTTATTTTTATTTTTATATGAAAAATTTCTTAATGACACTTGTAAATTTCGCCCCCAAAAAGTTTATTTAAAGATAAAATATTGCAAGTTCAAATGAAATAAATAAAATATTACTCACTTCAGTACCTTGAATAATAAACTTAACTTAATCCAAAGGTGAAAAGTAAAAATTTCTTTTAAAAAAAACTTAATTTCTTAATCCAATTCCACCAATGAACTTTTGCGTGTTGACAGTTTGCCCCCAGTGCCTGAAGAGCTTCACGCGCTGTACAGGCCTGAGTTAATGATAGCCTTGATTGAGTCGTATATATTTTTTTTTTTTATGTACTAAAAGTCTTTTTTAATGTTGGCTGTTTCCCTTCTACTTCTACGGCTTCCATATTTTTTTAGTCTTTCTTTGCATTGAGACCTATCTAATTTATATAACACATATATTATGATATTATATGTGGTTTCTATGAATATTGTTGCTTGTGTGTAGGTGTAGGTGTGATTATGCGCGTTCATATGCGGACCATACAAGATTTTGTGGGTAGGTGACCGATTAGGTAGAACGTATGCATTCCGCACATAAGACTTTGATTCGTGCCTCACCATAGTTGGTTTGGCAAGAAAGTGACGTCTTTATAATATCTACCTGGGGAAAACGATCCCAGTATGCAGCACTTTTGGAAAATAGATAAAAGGCATAGCGCGTTATAGGTACACGAAAGTGTTCGGAAGCCGTTGATGTTAGTGCTAGCATGAAGTCACAAGTCATCGTGACCGAGGATATATTTGTACAGGCTGATCAGACCATGTTATGAGTTCTATCCTATAAATTGTCACTCTCATTTGCACAGTATATTTAACAATAAAACACGGATTGGCTCTTCAACACAAAACATATTTTTCCGATATTTTTCACTTCCGGAAAAAGACATGGGAAGGTGTCGGAGTAAAAATAAGTTGTGCATTTCTGTCATGAAGAATTTTAATTACTTACATTCTGACTATTTTCCTTGTCCTTGTTGTTATTATCACAAAGATTCAGACGTTGTTTTCTCCGACCTCTTTCAGATACTGCCGTTTCGAGTAATCTTCAGAGAACTCGAACTGAAAAACTTTATTTGATCTACGGGAGTAGATTGTTCACGACCTGCTCTTAATATCTCGTTTTGTTTAGCATCTAGTGTACCCTTCAGAATAACAATTTCCATTTAGACACAACAGCCACAGGCAGAAACAAAAGGGTCCGTGAAGAGGATCAGAAAATTGCTACTATACTACCTGCGGCCTCATACTTCTCAGAGGGTCAACACTTGAGAGCTGTTTCCCCATACCCCTGACAAAGTCTGAATCACTTGGAAGCTGTGGCCTCATACACCTCAAAAAGTCTACCAAGAGAACATATGAACTGTGACTCCATACTCCTCAGGGAGTCCAAGGCACTTGAGAGCTGTGGCCCCATATTCCTAAGAGGGTATACGAGCATTGACAGCTTTGCCTCCGTATTTTTACGAGACTTGAGTGCGTGTTTGAATTTAAAATGATTAAGATTATTTTTGTGTAACAAAAATGTGTAATCTGTTCATATTTTCAGAAGTAAAATCTTGTCAGTCTAGCAAAAATTGTCTTGTAACCTAGGAAAGGATACTGAATAGAATAATCAAACGAAGGTTGATAATGAACGGTAATACTTAGGACAAGAACAACACGTATAAGATTCGCCAGCGGCGCGTAGGAGAAGTAGTCAACTGCTAGAAGTCGGCAGAGAGTTTGGCTAGCACAGCTGGAGACGAATCTCCAACTGCAAGATATCTACCAACGCGGTCAGATGTTATCACAAGGCCGAATTTAATGTGGAGTATCCGAGCCGTTAGGCTCGCCCAAAAATTCTCCGTAGAACCCGTATAAAACGGGGTCGAGTAGCTGTCTCCCGACACGACACTCTGCCCTTCGACATAGCCTCGTCTGCCCGGAAGCAGAGAGTTTGACCAGCACAGCCGGAGATAAATCTCCAACTGCAGACCAACATACAGTATTTACTAATGTATTTATGTGAATGTTAACATAACCATTATAACCACTTAGGTATGCTACAACACGTTCTTTTCAGACAACATTTTAAGATGATCTTATTAGCTATGGATCTAAGATAAGAGCAAATATGTGCATTCTAAATAGATCCATTAGTTATTCATCTATAATACGCAACCCTAAATTTTTACTAGGAAATTAGGGAGAAAATTCTTGTGTACAATGCGCACTAATTTTTTAGATTTGTAGCAAGTAAATTTTAAAATCATTTTAATATTTCTTCATCATTGTATCAGTGGCTGGTGTATTGACTAAAAATAAGAACTAATTATAGTTTGTATTATATTCTGAAATAAAATTAACGCTGTATTTTCAGCAAAAGAAATATTATAAACCACGCACATAACAGACTCCAGTGGCTATTTCTCTGTTAGGGCGTAAAACAAAGGAAACATTACTATTCCTCCTCGTGTCACAGAAATAGAACCGGAAAAAATTGTAGTCAGCTGATACACGACGTCACTCTTAGCTTCCGTTTTAAATTGACAATATAAAGGTAACTGTGATGATGTTTATGTTTGACACAAACCTCAGCTAATATCTAAATTTCTAAGTGTAGATTAGATGTGGCACCAGGCCGAATGTATGGGTCGCGCAGTGAGGATCATCTCACTATTCAGTCGTAATCTAGAGAGACGAGATTGCTATACATTACACGACTTCAAAGTGCCCAAAAATGATTTTCTAAGCGTAGGTTTCATGTAGCACAAGGCCGAAAGAGTGGAGCATTCAGTGAGGATCGAACTCACTACTCAGTCATAATTCATCTAGAGAGATAAGCTTTCTAATCATTACACGACGTCAAAGTGCCCAGAAATGATTTCCTAAGCGTAGCTTTAATGTAGCACAAGGCCGAAAGTGTAGGGCACCCAATGAGGATCGAACTCACTATTCAGTCATAACTGAACCAGGGAGACAAGATTGCTAACGTCGAAGTGTCACTGTATATAATATCTATAGGGAATAAATTAATTTTATAAAAATGTAGAGTTTATTTATTTTTATTTATTTATTTATTTATTTATTTATTTAAGCGTTTCATCCCAAACAAGGCGGGAAGCCACTAGGACGCAAGGGGTTACAGAAGATTTGGAGCAAGAGCAGATAGGAGTGATATAGGAAAGGATGAGGAGAAGGATAGTGGACAGATCAAGGCAACTGGAGATGTCGATTGACATTACATTTGAATAGTTCGAGATTATAGCTCTCAGGGAAACAGGAATAGGAAAGGGAGTTCCACAGACGAAAGGTGCGAGATATGAAGCTATTGGAGTAGAAGAGACGGCTACATTTAAAAGTTTCGACAGTGAAAGGGTGAGAGCAGGATGCCAGCCTCGTAGGGCGCTTCAATTCATGAAGTCTTGGAACCAGCGAATGCAGCTCCTCGGAGCAATTACCATGAAAGTCGTTATTTAATACATTAGTGTCCGTAGAGTTCTCTGCCTTTTCTCTTAATAGCAGACATCAGATTTATGGAGGCATCAGTTTTTAGCTTGCTGTACTTAGTATAGTTGACAACATCACGGATATCATTCAAATTTTTCAGGTCCTTTTTCCTCATTTTGTGCCTTAGAAAATTCTCTTTTTACTGCAAACTATAAGTTTCTTTTTGTTTCCATTTTCTATCAAACCTTTTCGTTGCTCCCATATTCAATCCATAATATTCTTAACCTTCTTCTATAGAACCACATTTCTGTTGCCTCAAGTCTTTTCTTCATCTGTGAGGAGACTGTCCTTCATTCACTGTCATATAGGACGGTTGATAATATGTCACAGTTCAATACTCTTTTCTTTGTTTCGAACGAAATTTTACTTTTTTTCATACTTTGCTCAGTTTTTGGAAGGCATCTTTTATCATGCCAGGGTCGCATTCCCCGTTCTCTGCTAGATATTTAAATTTGTGTACTTGCTTGATTTGCTTCCTCCAATTTGTAGTTTTAGGCTATTTTTTTTTTATCAATTCACCCCAAATAGATTCAGCCCCAATAAGATTCAAGGGGATACTGGAAGCGTAAGAGAAGGAAAATACTTTAGAATGGACCGGAAAACCAATAATAGTAGTATACATATCAGATTTTAGAAGATTCTAGAAGTTGAAATAGAATTTAGAAGGAACCAGAAACAAAGGATAAATCCAGTTCAAAAGACCAAGGATTCGTGTTCACTGGATGATAAAATTTTGCAGACAACCATGCATTCTGTCTTCTTAAGATTTAGTCCTTTTTCTATCTTTCCATTATTATCATCTGTCGGCATTTCCTATAGTTTCTATTCTCTGTCTTCTATCAACACTGTGTCATCTTCATATCTCATGTTGTTAAGATTATGGCCGACAATAATGAATGCTGCTAGGACTGCTAATAAATTATAAAATATCCTATAAGATATCGAGAAAATAGAAATCAATAATTCATTATTATGATACTTTAGTATTAGCTTGATTTATCTGTATGATGAATATTCGCCGTTGAATTAAGTACATCGACAAGGAAAAAAGATTATACTGAAAAGTAAATATATGCTGTGTAAAGTAAATGCTTTGTTCATCATTTGCCTACGACTATATAGATGATGTATTGATGCAAGGTAAATAGTGTTATGAATATATAGGTGTGATCAAAGGAAGACAGGTAATAATCATATCTAATATTATGTGTCAATATATTTGCATGAAATAGTGTACAGATATGTCTCTATATATGTACAAATATATAATATAAATAGACTAAAAGACGAACTCAAAAAATTCCACTGATCTAAATCTCAAAGGATTAACTGCATTTAATCTTTTAGGAAGATTTGTAAAAGTTTTATTTACTGTATTTTTCATTGATCACACACACACACACACACACATATATATATATATATATATATATATATATATATATATATATGCACTAGACATCACTAGAACAAGAGAAAGAAATTTTACGTTAAAGAAAGAGACTGCAAGTAGGAGTCGAGAGCCGTAAGGGATTACAGAAGAAATATGCATAAAGAACTTGTGGCATGGCAGGCGTCGAGATGTCGAAATATGCAATCTTGAAACAAAGAAACAAAAAGAAGAAAAAGAAAATTGTCGTATTTTACTCTTGTTGCTTTACCGATATTGGGCAGCTTTATTTTACTTTCTTTTTTTGATGCTCTACTTTCACTTTTCCTTTCATCTTGTTGTTTTGTATTAGGTTCTACTTTCACTTTCAGTTTTATTTTAATGGTTCAGCTGCGTCAACTGGATATCGTATGAAATATGAACAAAAGCCTTCCTCAAGTAAAAGATGACTTATCCTTTTTGGAAAAATTATCATCATCAGATCAACTGTATTCACTCTTGATAAAAAACGAACTTTGCAATTATTAAAGAAACGTAAAAACGATGACGATAAATAAAAGACGATAATTACTTCGACTATTAAAATAAAAAAATACTGTAGGAATGTATAATTCCAGTTGGTATCTGTCTATATTTCTAAGATGAGGTATTATGTACACCATTTCGAAGTAGTGTCCTCATCTTTGTTGCCATATTTATCACAACGTTTCGGCCGTTGTATGCTTCGGCCTTCTTCAGGAGGTTAGAATGTCGAAATGAAGCCTTTATTTCGCTCGCTCGGGTAGACTGTTCTAGTTCCACGTGCCATGTCTAATGGATATCAGTTATCAGTTATCTCCTGTTAATTCCCCTCTCCAAGTTCTCCACCGCCTTAACCAAGTATTAAACTCACACTCTGTCACTGAATCGAACTAACGCCTTTATCCACTGTGTCATGTGTCCTAGGACACCTGAAGAAGGCCGGAGCGTACAACGACCGAAACGTTGTGATAAATATGGCAACAAAGATGAGAAAAATAGTCCGAATAATTTAAATAAAATTCCTGTTGGTATTTGAAAATACTGAATTTGCGAAATAAATGTAATTATTTAGTTGAAAATTACTAAACTTTTTCATATTAAATTACAAATATTGCAAATACATCTGCCTTGCCATATATATATATATATATATATATATATATATATATATATATATGGCAAGGCAGATATATATATATATATATATATATATATATATATATATATATATATATATATATATATATATATACACTAATAAATTCCAAGTTTCTATTATTTCCCAACTTGGTATTTATGCAGACGAAACAACCATCTACTCTTGTCTTAGCACCATATCTGACAGACCGACAAAGTAAACCTGACAATTGCTCTTGAAAAGGACTACGAGTCAGTGATTAACTGAGGCAGTAGTTAACTAAGAAATGGATTATAAATCTTAATGCCTGCAAAACAAAACTGCTTTCATTTAATCATCACAGAGACCTTTTTCTGTCTGACATCAGGCATAGCCGATGCTAAACTCCAGGAGATTAATACTCTCTGCCTTCTTAGCCTCATGCTTTCCAATGACATGAAGAGGACGACTTAACTGAATCAGTTACTATGTCTAGGAAAGTTGGCTCACTGTGTCGTGCCAGAAACATTTTCTCGTCACGATCCATCTTGCATATTTATATTCGTCCGTTCATTGAATACTTCTGCAATATCCAGTCTTGTGCGCCTGCTGTACATCTCGAGATTCTTCACAAAATTCAAAGAAGGGTCCATAATGTAATGGATCCTGACATGGCATCTCGACATCATTTACTTTCTAATCAACGTGGCGGAGCTTCCTTATGTTGGTTCTATAGATATTTGCAGGGCAACTGTTCTAATGGGCTTTTTCCTCTGGTGTCCTAACTACATGAATTTCAGCGTGCTACTAGATTAGCAATTAGATCTCACCGTTGTACTTGTGAACTCGCTAGATGCAACCGTCACATCTACTCTAACAGTTTCTTTTCTCGCACTTCCCGCCTGTTTCCGATTTATTGGTTCCCTGATTACTACAATCTACAAAAATTTAAATATAAAATCAATGGTTCCTGTTTTTTACTTTTCCTCAATTCTCCCGACTTCTCCCGTCTTCTCATTCTTTTTCACTCCATGTAACCACCTCAATCCTAGGGCGATTATCCCCTTGCTTGGGGGTGAAATGATTAAAAAATTTCACAGACGATACCCTCATCAGAAAATAATGTTAAAACAGATGTTAAAATACATTAACTTTTCAATTAGTAAGTATTGATACTATACGTTCTCATACCATACAGTTAGCATTCCTGTAAGCATATATATATATATATGAAATATGAAGCAATATAGTTTTAAGGTGTGCTATATTTATTGATAAAAATCTCAATATCAGAGATAGAGCGTATGTAAATATAAATATAAAAGTGATGTTTGAAGAATATATATATATATATATATATATATATATATATATATATATATATATATATATATATATATATATATATATATATGGTCGAATTCCAGTCGAATCCATTACATTCACTTACGTGCTAATACCCTTAGGAAAGGTATGAATCCTCTTCTTCTCCCTCCAGCTATGGGTAAAATAGCAGGACAGACTGGGTTCTATAGCCTTGGATGGCAACTGGTCTAGGAGAAGGACAACTCTGAATTCAAAACCTGCGGAGGGTCGTTTGGGAACCTTATGGCATTCGGTGCACCAGGTCTCTGTATTCGTCCCTCCAAAAAGTGTGGATGGTCCTGCACGAGGCCTTCACCACTATAATCAAATCTCATGTGCCGGTGTCGGGCTGTCGGTTTTCTGGGAGAGTCGATCATCATATAGATAGATAGATAGATAGATAGATAGATAGATAGATAGATAGATAGATAGATAGATATCGGGAAATGGTTGGTTCACTGTACCGTTCCAGTAAGTATCTGACTACTCCTGCTACTATACTCTATCTTTGCAAGAGAAAGACCTAACCAAAAATGAAGCATTGCTGTCATATCTGGTTTGGAACTGCCCAGTACTTACTTACTTTTCCTGATAGAAATTCAAAACCGTCTACGCGGCCTTGTGGGTGATGAATTATTTTCCACCCTACAACTCCTTTCCTCCAGACGAATGTCCGCAAGTCTCTCCCTGCTCTATGGCCTGTGTTCTGACGAGCTACATTCATTAGTCCCACCAGACCTGGCCTTTACAACTGGGACCCACCATACCATGTACACAAGGGTGGATCATTCCCATCCTCTTCGTATTTCATTAGTAAGGTCTAAGTTCTAGTCGGACAGTTTCTTCCCAATAACTCTAACTCTTTGTGGAATAGACTCCCGGCAGGATGTTTTGCCAATCGCTACGATCTTGACCAAATTTATGATTACCCGTCATCTTTCCTACATAGCACCATGAAATGCACTTCTTTTCTATTCTTACGCTCATACAATAACTAGATAGATAGATAATGAACAGACTGAGATAGATAGATAGATAGATAGATAGATAGATAGATAGATAGATAGATAGATAGATAGATAATGAACAGACTGAGATAGATAGATAGATAGATAGATAGATAGATAGATAGATAGATAGATAGATAGATAGATAGATAGATAGATAGATAATGAACAGACTGAGATAGATAGATAGATAGATAGATAGATAGATAGATAGATAGATAGATAGATAGATAATGAACAGACTGAGATAGATAGATAGATAGATAGATAGATAGATAGATAGATAGATAGATAGATAATGAACACTGAGATAGATAGATAGATAGATAGATAGATAGATAATGAACACTGAGATAGATAGATAGATAGATAGATAGACAGATAGATAGATAGATAGATAGATAATGAACACTGAGATAGATAGATAGATAGATAGATAGATAGATAGATAGATAGATAGATAGATAGATAGATAGAATTAACACAAATAAAATTTGTCACTTAGCCGATAGTTGTTATATCGACCATTGTCCCGGCCCATTGTCGCCTGCATAAGTAATAGACGACAAATCTGGAACAGGACTTTTGTCAGTATTTTATAATCAGAGTTGTCGTCCTTGACTTTATGATCAAACAAATTCTCAATCTCTAATTTACACAACGCTCGGGGCACAAAATACGGATTAATGCTTTTGTCAAGGCAAGTAATGCAAAGTCAAGACAATAGCCTTAGCCAGCGTAAAACAATGCGTAAAAATTGACAGAATCTCAATATTTGTACTTATTGTTATAACATCTAAGTGAAAATCACAACAAAATTGTAGTGATAATGAAGTGAAATAATAATTAATAATAATAATAATTAACTAATTAATTAATAATAATAATTAATTATAATAATAATTAATAATAATAATTAATAACAATAATATTAATAACAATAATAATTAATAATAATAATAATTGTGATAAATCAAACATTGTGCCCATGACTTCAATTTTTAAATTATCCGACGTGTTAACATGTATATGCCTTGTACATGGTGAATTAAAATGGGTCACAGTAAATATCCCGTTCTGTACCTAGATTGCTAATCTGCTGCCTGACTATAACCTTGATATATTAATA
>OZ010581.1:78048140-78113140 GCA_963932145.1 Acanthosepion lycidas | reverse complement strand
TTCCCAGGGTCAGGCTGTATTTTTTTCATTTGGAAATAAAACTACAAGATGAAATAAATGTATTGTAGACTGAAAGATGTTTTTATTTTTTTAAGAATGTGTTATTTATTAACTATAAATATATTAAATATATATCATATATTTGAATTCTAGCGTTGCGACTTGCACGTTCCAATATTGTATAAACGTGTGGGGGCACTTCGTCGTGTTGTAATGGTTAGCAAGCTTGTCTCTTAGAAACATTACAACTGAGTAGTGAGTTCGATCCTCACTGGGTACCTCATGCTTTCGGCTTTGTGCCACGTCTACGCTGCGTTTAGAAAATCACCATACATGGAGTGTATGTGTGGAGGGGCACTTCGACGTCGTGTAAGAGTGAGCAAAATTGTCTCGCTAGATCCATTGCAACTGAATAGTACGTCGATCCTCACTGGGTGCCTCACACTTTCGGCCTTCTTCTACAGCTAATCTACGCTTAGTAAAGCGCCATAGTTTAGGAACTTCGATACAGTTTAATGATTATTTCGTAAAATTTCATTTTAATATGTCGCGCTCAGTCAATTATGACTGAATAGTGAGTTCGATCCTGACAGAGTGCCGCATACTTCCGGCCTTATGTCTCATCTAAGACTTAAAAAATTACTGTAGATGGTGGATGCGACTTGGTTTCTAGTAATACCATTTTAAATGTAAATTTCAATTGATAGATTGATCATCAAGCTTCCGCGTGTGTATAAAAGCAAAATTTAACCGTACGTAATTTTTTAAATGATTCTTCAAATAGCCAGAATCAATAAACGTGTATGTGTGTATATATATATTAATATATATAATTAAAAACGAGAGACAAGATACTACGATTAAGCTTTTTATTTAATTTCTCTTATGTTTGAACAAGTGTTTTCTTTTTTGCATACAAAGTGTGTAGAAACTGTTCAAATGCCGTGTAATTCCGAGCGCTTTCGGCTATACTTTTAGCCATTATCAAGGATGATTTGATTTTATTCAGTTTAATTGGGTGTGTGGGTTGTGTGTATGTTTTTAGTGTTATAGAGATGGTTTATTTTCCGAACACAGTCAGCACATTGTGGCCGTGTTCGGAGTTAATATTATGGAGTGTTGGCTTTTTCTTTTATATTATTAAGACTTCCATTATTTGTAATCTTTTCTTTTTACATGTGGGTGAGGTTATTATGTTTGTATTTTCTAATAGTATATTTCGGATGGAGTCTGGTAAGTTTGTACGTGTGTTTAAATTGGGTTCTAATAGAGCTGTGGTTGGATAGGTGTAACGTAAGGCATAGGCATGTAGTAGTGTGACCGTATGTAATCGGTCGGATAGGTATGTAACGCGTGACCGATGTAATTATTTTTGAATTCGGTTTGAACAGGAACACAGTTCCTTAAAGGGCATTTGAACTCATAGATATTGTTCGTTTGTTGTAATTTTGACCCTATATTCGTACAGTCTGTGAATATAATCGGAAATACAAAATATCTATAAGCTATACATTTACCTAATTTAAATATTTTTGCTTTCAGGAGTGAAACCACTGATCCACATTGACCTTATAATCATATATTTTTACAATTGGATTTTTATGACACCAACATAACCGAAAAACCTCAAAAGTTTTCCGCTTTTAATTCTCATATAAGGCCAGACAAAATTATTGGCATCATCGGAGAAAGAATTGATGCTATAGAGATGTCTCGAGGACATTGATCTTCCGCCAAAGAATACGGCATCAATATTATTTGAGGGAGGGTTTGAAATTCTTTATGAACACATCTCTGGGCTTGAGTGGGCGGTGAAGGCTATCAGCAAATAGTGAAAATACTTGGTGTGGGTCAATATTGGCTGACACGTCTAGCGGGCGAAGAGCAAACACAAAGGCGTCGATATGAAGGCGTCAAATGTAAGCCCTTTTTTTTTTTTTTTTTGTCCAACCGACTAAGACAACCAAAGCTTTCATTGTGTTGTCGTGGTGAAGTGAAAAAACATTCTGAGATTAATATTACGATAGGAACATAGCTCTTATCAGATAGATAGATAGATAGATAGATAGATAGATAGATAGATAGATAGATAATGAAAGGAATGAAAATGATTAATAGAATGTAATTGAGAGAAAGAGAAAGAGAAAGAAAAAAGCAATAGAATGAGATATTAGGTTGGTGAAAAAATAATATCGTTTTTTGACGTATCTTTTAACGTCAAAAAACGATATTATTTTTACACCAACCTAATAGATAGATAGATATGAACAGTATTCTAAGTCTCTCTCTCTCTCTTTCTCTCTCTCACTCTCTCTCTTTCTCTCTCTCACTCTCTCTATCTCTCTCGCTCTCTCTCTCTCTCTATATATATATATATATATATTTGGTTGGATAGATGTGAGTTTGTCACCGTGGGTTTCACGCTTTAGCGATCGTCAGACAAACTGATTAATTTTTTTTAAATTTGGGTTTATGTAGATTGCGTGTATTAGTGTTATTATGGAAGTGGTGGGGAAAACTTCGTCGTTTTGTCATCGTACTAACGCAAATGTTAGCTCTATCTCTGATATTGAGCGCTTTCTAATAAGTACCGCGCATATAATATATAAATAATTATACATATATATATTTATTTATATTTATATACACACACTTTTAACACACACACACACACATATATATATAGAGAGAGAGAGAATAGAATATATAAATATATATATATTCCATTCCGAATATGGACGATCATGGCTCTCCATGGCATTCACTGCCTTATAGGGATCTAGAGATTGCATTTAAACACGTTTCTTTGTCCATAAGAATATTTTACATCTCTTAAAATATTACCCAGTTTCTGATACGCATTTAATGCGGCTTCTAATTTCTGCGTAACACCGTGAATTTGTGGTTTGTGCAAAGGATAACGACTCTTAATGGAATCATTCGAAACCTGTCCGTTATCTGTTAGCTTCAGAGACGACCTTGTAAATATGTTCACAAAACAAACTCTAAAAACGTTTAAGACAGGAAATATGTTTCGTTCTTTATTTTAAAGTTTACTCTTGTGCTCTGCTTTTTTGGATAATGAGAAATCTTCATTTTATATCATCCCCGTTCTACTTTCTATACTGTCGAATCATAAGTACTTGTTTCGGCAAAACTCACAAGGCCTTCCTTTGAATAATGTTAAAAAAAAACCTTAGAAGTGGCTTTGAAGTTCATAAATGTCTCTATTATTTATTCACTCGACTGTAGTATGCCATTTACAAACCTTAGGAAAATCCAGTTGCTAAAAAAAAAAGCTGTTTGACATGAACCAAAGTGAACATCGGTCAACGTTTAAATTCTTTGCTTTTTTTCTAGGAAATAAAAAATAGTTATTTATGAATAAGGTAGTCACTGATCTGGTTTGACCTAAATGAGTCATCAGTGACAATAGCAATAAAACTACAGTACAGTTCGACTTGCTATTAAGGCAAATGGAAAACTGAGCAAAAATGGAAAACTACTATTAGGCTTTCATTAAATTGAAATTTTTAACGTTATACTTATCAATGCTTTGTGGTATTTAAAGGAAAACATCAACAACACAATTCGCTTCAAAGATGAAACAATAGTGATATTTCGGCAATATTTAACCTTCATATCGGAAAAAATGTCTGTGAAAAGAATTATTTTTCCCTTGACATCGCTATTATTTTAATTACCGAAACTTCTTGACAATGTTTATTGTTTTAAAAAGCGATGTTTACAATAGTAATAAAACTTAAACGTATGGAAATGAATCTATACATTTTCTTTGTTCTTTGAGAATTTACAACAAAAATATCAAATACTATTTATCTAATAGATTATTTATTTACACTATTTATTTATTAGATTGTTTTATTGCAATGGTTGACAAATATCAGCTAGTTGCCTTCAATTCGAACTTTATAAAATGGTAAATAAATAAGGATTTCATTACAGTTTGTTCACATAATTTTATCATTGAGTATTTTTTTATAAATTTATGAATAAAAATTTTCATATTTATTTATTTCTAATGATAAAAAATTGAATTGTAGTTGGTTCGCTCATTTTTTATGTTGTAAATATAAAATTATTCTTATAAATAAACTAATATTTTTATCATATATATATATATATATATATATATATATATATATATATATATATATATATATATATATATATATATATCCAGTATGGCGATCGTGCGACACTAACCAAAACCATTTTAGTGGTACTGCGATGGAATATGTTTTTGTTTTTTTCCAAGCCAATGACTCGCGTCGTTTGTCAGAAGTCTTACGTCTATGGCTATCATTTGTATCAGCATCAGCATCATTGACTTGATAAGAGTATTGCTATTTGTATCGATAACATTGTTAGATCACTGAGTTAGTGGCCCCCTTTTGCCTACGGCCAGCTTGTGCATCGAAAAGTAAGATCTTACAATATTGAACTCGATTTTTTTTTATACTGAGACATGACACTTTACATGGCCAAGTTCTCTCTCTTTGCAGCAAAAGCAATAATCCGAAAAGAAGAGCAAGTCTATATAATCGGTTCCAGGTGAACCGCAGGTGTTGCATCAGTATATCCATTCTCCTTGTTGAATAAGTTAACGAATGCTAAGGGGTCCAATAATCCAAGTGGACTGTGTGCTTGATCTTTATCCTACTGTGTATCTAGTCACCGTCTTCGACAGAAAAGCCTGATGGGAAAACAGATTAAACTGCCGATAATCTGACCATGTGACTGGTAGTATGGTGTAACACACACACACACACAGAGAAATACAGACACACAGACACACACACACACACACACACACACACATATATATATATATATATATATATATATATATATATATATATATAAAGACAAATGAACACTTTTCTTTCCCAACACGTTTAATTCTCTGATATGGACTTATCAAAATAAATGTAAAGATTTTATCCTGCAATAAGTATTTATGAACAGAGGTAAAAATGTTGTTGGCTTTTCAAAACTTTTATATTTAAGAACGCTGATAAATATTCTTCAGGCTAACTGTGAAAGTCAAGGTAAACTCTGGTGGATGCTAAGTGGTATAATTTAATGTCTAATAAACGAAAGTGAGTAAATGTTGTTGTTGAATATTTTTATATAAGTATCTATTGTTTTATTTTAGACTGAGAAAATAATTTATGGTTTCATTTGAAATAATAGAAAGTTTTGAATTTAACCGATATTTTATTTCCAATAATTTTTTATGGTCATGTATGTTGGACTGGAAAAGGAGTAAATCTTTTATGAAGGGAGATATTTGAAAAAAAACTAGACGGTTAAGAAAAGCTTTCTTTTTGTTTTTATATATGTTAACACTTTACAGAAATATTTTTTGTTTATATCCGTATTTTTGCACACGCACACACGCACACGCACGCACGCACCTATGCTGGATAAAATAAATAGATTGACAAAAAAGAAAACAGATGGATATTACTATATATTAAGGCAGTCCAGTCTCTTTCAAATTTACAGGATATCCCCCCCCCCCAGAATTGACATCATAACATTTCTCGCTCAAATGACCTCAAATTTTAACAAAATGTGTAAAAACTAAGTTGATTGTGTAGGCTAGTATGAATAAATGATAACAATGTTGTTATGACCATCACGTTCATCTGATTTGAATCTTGTGATTTTTTTTCCTATGGGGATATGTGAAAGGACAGGTCTATATCACTCTCTTCTTACAAGCAGGGGACCACAGAGGTGCTGGAGAATGTTACGCAAGACATACTACAGCGTGTTTGGCAGGAGCTGGACTACCGATTTGAAGTGTGTCGTGCCACAGGTGGTGCACATATTGAACATTTGTGAAGCTTTGTGAAATCGATTATAAAATCTTTATCCCTTTGAATAACTTGTTCAAATTTGGATAAATAAATCTTCTTGTTGTTCAACAAGATGCCTATTTAATTTCGTTTAGCTAAGACATGTAGTTATTCAGATATTTACATTTTAAAAGCAGAAAGGCAAATATTACATTATAAACAAAACAATATACATGATTGATCTTTAAAATATGACCTCTAAATAATAGTGTCAAATTGATGTAACAAATAAATCATAATTGAACCTTACATAAATGTTGTTATTTTCTCACTAATGATTAAACAAAATCACAAAAAAATCCTCATTCACTTTATATATATATATATATATATATATATATAAATATATATATATATATATATATGTAAATATATATATATATATATATATATATATATATAGAGAGAGAGAGAGAGAGTATAATATACGTGTCCCTCACCTGATGAGATGCTTACGCATCGAAACAAATATGCATCTTTGTCGTGAGTACTTGTTTGTCCGTATGTTTGTCCGTACGTAACAACTTATAATAAATAACTATAGCTCTACTCTTGGTATTGAGCCCTCTTTTAAATTAATATTATGAACGCTTGAATTTATATTTTCATTACATTTGGAGATATATATATATATGTGTGTGTGTGTGTGTGTGTGTGTGTGTGTGTGTGCAAATATATTGATAAAATAGGAAATAACCGTTAGATTCATAATCCGAAGTTCTTTAGTATTTTTGTTTTTATTTTTTTTAAAAACAGCGCTAGATACACAAGTAGAACCTAGATTATATTTATTTTTTCAAAAATATGATTCCATCGCTACATAGGAATTACCATGTTTTAAATAGAGAAGCTAAAAACTTACAATTCAATTATAGAATTAAATCAAATTAAAGTACCTAGTTCTGTTTCAAGCGAATGTTGGAATAACTTATTTTGAAATTTACGGAGGTTTATAAGCACATACATTCATAATATTATTTTCTATGAATATGGAGAAAACCAATCATATCAACAGAGGGCGGTAGGGTATTCATTTTCACTGACAGCTACTGTATCAATATATTAGTTACTTTTTAAAAGAGGTTAAGTTAAGTTAGGGTAGGGGTGCCTTAGTTTAATGCGCAATGCAATCTTCAGGTGCTGACCGATACATAATTTAAATTTTAATAAAAAAAATATCTGGTTAACGCAATGCTGGCGTAATACGGCAATTTTTTTTTTAAATATGTTGCATTTAAAGTAAACGATATCTTTATTTTAGATATGTAAAACAAACAGAAATAAATATTTTATTTTATATTTAAACTAAACAGTGATTAATATATACATTTATAAAGTGGACATCGTGGTCAACACGGAATGGCGACAGTCTTTTTCATGCTTGGGTGTAATCTTCCTCATGAAATAGTGGTCGCTCGGTGTTGAGCTTTGCGTCCACATTTATATTCATATACGCTCTATCCCTGGTATTGAGTACTTATAACTATGAAAATAGTATACCTTAAAAGTTTCTTTTTATTATATATATATATATGTGTGTGTGTGCGTGTATGTATGTGTGTCTGTATGTGTGGTTGTGTGCGCGCGCATGAGATATATAGAAAAAATTTCCATCACTGATAGTGAGTGTTTTCTTATAATGATTTCTTGATGAGAGCACTCCTGTTTTTATATCATCGAAAAAAATCTTCTATAGCCACGTATTGGCAAATACAAGAATTATTGTGATAACATATTATTATCACTGTTTCCACAGTCATCAAACAGCATATCTTACATCATAATTGTTTCAAAAAATATATATGACGAATTGGTGATTTTCTTTATTTATTTAAAAAACGAGATTTGGTCCATTAGTGAAACTCATATAGATTGTTGGTTTTTATAAACTCTGACATTTTATTAGGCACATATTTATTAGTTATTTGCTTTAATAATTTAGTAGTTTAATTCTTTTATAGGTAGGATAATTTTTATAGAGCAGTCATTTATACTTTTGTGTTTATAATGGAATATTTTCGATACGCACACTAATCCGACTACGAAGCGATGACAGATAAATGTGAGGTGGTGTCGCCTATATACTGAATTATCATTATTCCAAAGCAGTCACGAAGACGACATGAAAATTCATAAGCTATATAGCTTATTTGATTTTCCCACGATTTGTGCTTTTAAATATATTTGAAAGACACTCGACTGGGTTAATAATCTGTGATATACACCATGTTTTCTTTTTTACCAATTTATTTATTTTCTTATATATATAGGTTACGATGAGTAAATTGTCGTCATTTTATATTTTGAAGTTCGCGCATGCGTGTTGATTCTTTTTTATTTTGTTCACTATACAGTATAATAGGGTCAGTTGGGCACCGTCTGTGAGAAAAAGAGCACCATGATGTAAATCACTCCGCCAGAAATTTGGAAACGGCATGCTGTATTGCTTGTCATTAGCGCCGGAAATTACAATACGGACATTTCAGAGTGTTTGGGTATCAATCTAGGGAAAGTGCAGAGGATTCAAAAAGAGTTGGACGAGTCTAATGGTGATTCCGAAGGTGTTTAGAGTGACCACTAGTGATGGAGAAGTTACGTCTCCATTCATCATCCCACAGGGCACCAAATTTAACACAAAGGCCTACGTCAAGTGTCTTGAGTAGGTATTGCTCTCCTGGGTAAAGGGGGTGACCAACGGAAGAACCTGAGTCTGGCAACAGAACAGTGCATAGGATTTGGTAAGAGTTGGATGAGTCTAATGCTGATTATGAATTGTTCGGATGAACTTTCCGCTATGATATCTAGACTTTGAATTTAAGCGCAGTACTAGATTGGCTAGTATGTCTCATCAATTTACAGTTGATCTGGCTAGATGTAACCGTAATTTCTACACTAACAGTTTCTTCTCTTGCACTTGTCGCTTATGGAACTAACTTTCGGCCAACTTCAATCATTAAAAATTTAAATGCAATGTCAATCGTTATCTTCTTGATTCCTCTTTTTTATTTTTTTCTCTCCTTAATAATGTTTCTCTATTTTTTCATTCTCAGTAACCGCTCGTGTCCCAGTGGCTTTACTACTTTGCTTGGGGTGGAATGATTTAAAAAAAAAAAAGCATTCAGGAAAACAGATGGCGATTGATACTGCATTTAAATTTTGAAGAAAGCAATAAGCCGAAAGAAGATTCCACAAGCGATAAGTGCGAGAAAAAACTATTAGAATAGAACTTATGGCTACGTCTAGCTATTCCAACGATAAGAGATATTTGCCATTATAGTATTGTGCCTAAATTCATGCAATCTATATACCAAGTAAGAAAGCTCATTAGAACAATTGCCATGAAAATATTTATAGAAAATATTGTGGTGTCCTCCCTCTAAAGAGTCTATGTTTGACTCTTCCGCCTACTATAAGATTAGTAGGAGAGAAGGACTTGGGGGAACAGTCGAATAGATTGGACACTGGGCCAACCGACACACACTCACTAGTCGTGTAATACTCTTCTGCTGTACTTACAGTTTAATATATGATATACGTGCAACCCTGGTTTTGTTATTTCTTAAACCATTTACTTGGTCACAACAGAAAAGACGAAGGGAAGAAACGTCACGGAGATGGAAATGACCAAAGTGGAGGTGCCAGGTCAAGACCGATAATATTACAGACCCTTCATTGGATTTTATCAAGATCTTGAGATATGTAACAGGAGCACTAGACCAGATACGGCAGCGAGTAACTTACTTAATTTTTTGAGTGAAAGGGTGATAGAACAAAGAGGCCTCGCAATGATTTTAAACCTTTAAAAAAACAAAGGCCGGGGGCCACTCGAGCTAGAGGGTTACATTAGGACAGTTTGTGCATATAAGAGAGGGAGCTAACGGTTAACCCTAGACTTCAACTGGTTAAGATTGTAGTGATCAGGAAAACATCCTCTTGGGTGTCGGTTCCACAGAGCAGTGGTTAGTGGGAAGAAGCCGTTCGAGTGGAACGTACTTCTCGCAGATGGGATACGCAGGGAATGTGGATGGTTTGCTACAATGTATGCGGCATGGCGGGTCCTTGTCGTGAAGGTTAGGCCTGGCGGAACTAGGTAATGTTTTTTGTCCCAGCACTTACCATGTAAGTAACGATAGAGCAGAGAGACGTTTGCTACATCCCGCCTGTGAGAGAAAATATGTCTTAACCCACAATGACACAGAGACGCTTTTGGGCTCTATCAAGGCTGGAGAGTCCGGTCTGTTCAGCTCCCTCTTAACTATGACAACAGTACTCCATTCTTGGCCTGATCTAAGTTGCGGGGGGGGGCATGGTTGCCAACGTCCTGAAAAATAAAAGTAGAAAATATTTTGATAAGGCTCTGCAAAAAACATTGGGAAACATAATAATCCCCCTTTTGTTACTGATTATAGCAAGTCTTCATATTTTAAAGCTTCGTATACAACACAATGAAAAACTTGAGTCTTCTTCAAGAAATTACGTCAAAGACGTTTAGTGATGGAATCTTTTGAAAGGTTGGTTTCGTCAGCTATCTTCGTGGATTCTTTTTTAAGCATTTTCCGTAAATGGAATAAAACGCTGGCGAAGCGCAGTAGTCACAAGGTAAGATAATAGGCAGACTGTAAAGTTTAATTTGAGAGCATGCAAAGTTGATATACGATATGCAACAATCCCGCAGAGATTACCGGACGAAATGCATTTAATTCGACACGACGAAGTCTGTGTGACTCCAAATGAAAAGGAACCCGACAGTTATTCGATAGAGAAGAGATAAGTAGCCGCTGCAGGTGATCAGCTGAGAAGGACCTTGTACGGAAGTCAAAGTAGAATGTGCTGACTCAATGGTAGAGACACGGTCGTGTATCCCCATTGTCAGCTATAGAAGTGTCTTATTTCCAATTCGCTAACAAGAAAGATTCTTACAATACATACCAGAAGATTGATACTTTCACAGATAATTCTAACACGAGACTAGTTAGCTTGTTTTCCTTATGTAATTTACAACGAATTCTTAGCATTTTTCTTCTACGTCCTGTAACCATTCAGGAGATGGGAGATCACTGCTCTCTACAACTTCCTATGGCTTACGGCCACATTACGTTGAAACACCAGTTCTCGTACGATTACTGAAGTTAAGCAAATTCGAGCTTGGTCAGTACCTAGATGGGTGACCGCTTGGGAATCCCAGGTGCTGTAAGCTTGGATGTGATTGGTTTGCTTAAGAAGTTTACAACAAATTCTTTTTCTTTTTCTTCTACCTCCCGTATCTTTTCAGGTTGTGGAAGATCACGACTCTCTACAACTTCCTATGGCTTACGGCCACATTACGTTGAAAGACAGGTTCTCGTACGATTACTGAAGTTAAGCAAATTCGACCTTGGTCAGTATCTAGAAGGGTGGCCGCTTGGGAATACCAGGTACTGTAAGCTTGGATGTGCTTTGTTTGCATATGAAGTTTACAACAAATTCTTATTCTTATTCTTTTTCTTCTACGTCCCGTATCTTTTCAGGTTGTGGGAGATCACGACTGTCTACAATCTCCTATGGCTTACAGCCACATCACGTCGAAACAGCGGTTACCGTAAGATCACTGACGTTAAGCAAATTCGAGCCTTTGTCAGTACCTAGATGGGAGACCGCTTGTGAATACCATGTGCTGTAAGCTTGGATATTTTTTGCTTACCTAGAGTTATATTTATCAACTTTGTATTTGCTACTTGTGTTCATTTTTCATCAGCTGTTAAAAAGGCAGCCCTCAAGGACACATGGCACAGTGGATAAAGGCGTTGATTAGATCCAGTGACAGGACCCAAAGAGTGTGAGTTCAATACCCGGTTAAGGCAGTGGAAAACTTTCTGGGGAAAGGATTCAGTTTCTACATTCCAACCACCTGAAGATGGTCGGAGCGTACAACGGCCGAAACGTTGTAATAAATATGGCGACAAAGATGAGGACAATAGTCCGAATCATGTAAATAGTGTATATAATACCTCATCTCAGAAATATAGACAGATACTACAATTATTTTATTGTATGCTATTATTAGGTTGGTGCAAAAATAATGACGTTTTCTCACATAGTAACATATATTAGAAAACGTCATTATTTTTGCACCAACCTAATATAAATAATGTCTTCACAACATCCTAGTATATTAGGTTTAAATCCCAATTTATATTTTCATTTTTTCTATTTCTTGTCCTAAAATTAATAAACTTGTTTATTTCTGAGTCTGTCTACCTGAAGATGGCCGGAGCGTACAACGGCCGAAACGTTGTAAAAAATATGGCGACAAAGATGTGAACAATAGTCCGAATAATGTAAATAATTGTTTATTTCTGTACAGCTACTTTGTCATTGCTTTGTTTTCTAATGTTTTTGTTTACCTAGCGTTTTATATATTTAAAAACTGTTAATTTGGGGGCAGTTTCTAAAACATGCAATGTATATAATGTTTACATGCGTATATTATATATGTTCTACATGCTTCTGTGGTATGCATTTCAAATAGCCTCTGACAACTAAGTCCAGGTTCAAGGTGGAGAATAGGCGAAGGCGATTGACTGACGCCTCATAACCAGCTGCTTCGGTTAGATGGAGACCCACCCAGGAAGTCAGTTCATGTAAAGGAAAATCCTAATTTTAAACCCCCGCTGCCTTGCAGTCATCTTCGAATGAGAAAAGCAATGGTAGTAAATCTAGACAGAAAACCTGGAGTGAAGCCCCGAAGACGGTTGGCTGTCAACTCTGACAACTTTCTGGCAACTCCTGCAGCCAATCCGGCCCCATATGTAATGCCCTGTATTCGTTTGAATTTTGTCTGTACAACTGAGAAGAGGGCCATGTAGTCTGTGTAGCGCTTGACCACTATATATCATCGCCCAGTAGAATTTACTTGTCTCACTAACAAAGGATTGAATTTTGACCAAACAGGTTGCTACGTTTATCGTTTAAACGAATGCTTACTACGGAACATCAGATGAAAATAAAAGAATGAAAGAAATCCATAAATCTAGAAAGTACACATAGAGTCATTCTGAACGAAAAGCTGAATGAGAATCAATTCATAGCTAGATCTTATGCAGGGGAAGTAACTCTGAATGTTGCGAGTTTGTCTTCATATATTTAAACTTTCTCAATCAAAAAAAAAAATAGGTGTATCCATCATAAAATTTAATAAATTGTTCCTTTCTCCGTGATCAAACCTTTTCCCAAAATAATGAAATGAATTGCGAACTTTTGGAGCCATCATATGGACAAACAGATAAATATGGTTATATTCGTACTCTCCAATTCTTAGGAATATTTCTTTTTTACTGTCCCTCCTATTCCTTCTTCCATTTACACAAGCTTTTTAGATAGGTTTATGTTTCTCTCTTACTAGAAATATAGCCTATGAATAAAAGATTTCCAAATTCCTTTTCCTGATTACGTGCCATAGAAATTCCAACTGTCTCTTTTGTTTCAATTTTCCTTAAAACTTCCTAGTTGCTCCCATGTTCCACCCGTGCTATTCTTAGAATCCATCTGTAGAACCATATCTCTATTGCCTTATGTCTCCCCTTATCCGTGAGGAGATTGTTTTGTATTCAAAGAACAAAGAGAGAAAAATAAGATATTATAAGAAAGAAAGAAAGAAAGAAAGAAAGAAAGAAAAAGAAAGAGAATGTGAAATTACAAGTGCGAAGAAAGAAGGAAAGAAAGAGAAACGATATATGACAAGTAATTAGGAAAAGTAAGACTTGAGAAAAATGAAAGAGAAGTGAGACATTAAGAGAAAGAAAGAGACATAAAGAGAAATTACAAGAAAGAAGGAAAGAAAACGAAATGTGAAATAATAAGAAAGAAAGAATGAGAAATTACAAGAAAGAAAGAGAAATGAAAAATTGCAAGAAAGAAAGAAAGACATGAAAAGAAAGGCACATGTTATCGTGGCCGAGGGTGCTGGCCTTGTTCAAATTGTTGATCACGCTTGTTAACACGCAGAAATTGTAACTAAGTTCTGCTTAGCCTAGTTGCAGTATAAACCACTGGTGGCCTCTGTGGGTGTTGAGCAAACACCTGAGTGTGCGTCTGTAGACGGATATCTTCGAATACGAGTGACCAGCTATTATATATATATATACGGTATATCACTAATGCAAGTAACTAAATAGCGAAGAATGACTTTTTTGCTTAGAAATCTTGCCTTTATTTTTAAGTCTTATCAATCGAAAATAAATGAAGTGAATGAAACAGCCGTCAGTGGGACAATTGTGTATCCCTGGTAAATTGAACGACTTGCTAATAAGCTTTGCATGTCGTTATAAATTTAATGACTGGAGCAGATATGGAGAGCAATAATTGTCACGTGGTTTGACATGTCGACGTTTAATTGGCCATCGTCTGGAATAAGGCAAGTAGTGACGCATGCGCACGCTTGTCATTTATGGTATTCCCACTTTCACGCCAAATACCACTCACTTTTTCGCTACTTTTTAATTCCAATTTCGTGTCGGATTAGACACACCTTCCAATATTTATTTTATTCATTTTTTTTTTTTTTTTTCATTTTATTTTATCTTTTTGATAGACATGACAAGTTTCCGGAGATCTTCCTAATTGGGCTAAAATACATTTCCTCACATTACTTTGGTTCACGACTGTTTTTTTTTTTGTTTTTGTTTTTGTTGCTTTTGTTTTTTGTTTCATACTACTTCATTTTCTCTTATGTATATGTATATCCATCAAGCATAAAGAAAAATAACGATATTTGAATAAATAAAACCGGATAAAGTGCATGTTAGAGTGAATAAGCACACATACATATATACATACGTACATACATTCTTATATAGCTAGCCACTCGTATTCGAGGGTACCCGTCTATTAGGAGGGCTAGTCAATCCCTATTGCAGAGGCTCGCTCAGGCACATTTTTGTTTGTTCAACACCCACAGATGGAGTTTATACTGCAATTATGCTGAGCAGACTTTAGTTACAGTTTCTGGGAGATAGCGTGTTATCTAGCGTGAACAAGGCCAGCACACTCAAATCCTTGGTCACGATGACTTGTGACTTCGTGCTAGCACAGCTATCGACGGGTTCCGTCTACCCAATTTCACTCACAAGGATTAACCCGTGGTATGGTTTTCAAGCAATTTCCAAAGGTGCCGCCTGCTGGGATTGCCTCCTCCAGACCGATAACATCAGGAAGTCTACTTCCTGACAAATCAACCGTAGTGAGATTCGAACCCGGGTCTCATGGGGTGGAAGTGAACGTTCTAATCACTAAACATACATACATACATATTTACATACATACTCGCTAAGGTATGGGTTAGAGCTATATCATCGTCCGATCACCGAAGTTAAGCAACCTTGAGCCTAGTCAGTAATTAGATAGATGACCGCTTGGAAATACCGGATGCTACAAGCGTGCATGTGGGAATGACAAGTCGAAAAGCCGTGTTCTAATTCAAGGCCGGTTCATTACATTCACTTACGAGCTAATACCCTTGGGAACAGGTATGAATTCATGTCTTCTCCCTGCCCATATATGGGTTAAAATCGTAAGACTTGTATCTGAAAATCATTATTTTCTCCAAGACATTGTTAGTACAATATTCACTCGCAAAAAAGAGGAATTGTTCTTACAATCCAAAAATAGGTTTTGGTTATAAATAACCTACATCAACAGTTCGCAACTCTGTATCTATGTTGATATCACTATTTATTCCTGTTTTAATAAAAAGAGCGATAGTAAATTTGGCAAGTGCTCTGACAAAAAGCGGCTTGTTAATGTTCTAACGAAACTGCTGTCTTTTACACTATTTACATTGCTCGGACTATCATCCTCATCTTTATTGCCATATTTATCACAACGTTTCGGCTGTTGTACGCTCCGGCCTTCTTCAAGTGGTGGAATGTCGAGCTGAACACTTTGTTTCGCTCGTTGGGCTAGACTGTTCTAGTTCCATGTGCCATGTCTAATGGATGGCAGTTATCAGTTATCTGTTGTTAATTCCCTTCTGCAACCTCTCCAACGCCTTAACCAGGTATTGAACTCACACTAATTGGTTCTTGTCACTGAATCTAACTAACGCCTTTATCCATTGTGCCATGTGTCCTTGAGGACACATGCCACAGTGGAACTAGTATAGTCTATCACAGCGAGCGAAATAACGGTTCAGTTCGACATTCCAACCACCTGAAGAAGGCCGGAGCGTACAACGGCCGAAACGTTGTGATAAATATAGCAACAAAGATGAGGAGCAATGTAAATAGTGTACATAATACTTCATCTCAGAAATATAGACAATCTTCATTTATTGCCCTGCAGCCGTGTGGCCGATGCTAACCTCCGGGAGAACAAAATGCACATTCTTAGTCTCACATTTTCTACTGACATGAAGTTGAGTGATGATATTGAACCAATTTTTAGATTAGTTAGTAGGAAAGCTGTAGATCTAGCAATTGATGTCGTGTCATGCAAGACAGTTTTTTTTTCTCGCCAGAATCCACTTTGTATATTTATAAATCTACCATTTGTCCATACATTGAATATCACTGAAATATATGGTCTGGGGCACCTGTAATATATCTCGAGACTCTCGACACAATCCAAAGAAGAGTATGTAATGTTATCGGTCCTGACCTGGCATCTCAGCTTCAGTCATTTTCCCATTGTCGTGAAGTGGCTTCCCTGTATTATTTCTATAAATATTTTCATGGCAATTTTTCTCATGAGCTTTTCTCATTAGTGTCTCAGTGCCATCATGGTTTTAAGCGTACTACTAGATTGGCAACTAGGTTTCATTGCTATTTTCTGCCATCCCCAATCCTCTTCTTTTATTATCCTTTCTCTTCACTAAAGCTTCTCATTCTTTTTTACTCTCAGTAACTCTTTGCGTTTTAGTGACATGATCGCCTTGCTTGTGGTGAAATTATATATTCTGATTTTTTAGCAATTTAATTCTATTTAGAACCTAAATAATTTTCCCTTGAAAATTCGAAATTCATGACCACAAGACTAGCTTCGATAAAATCTGGGTGAGAATATGTTAAAGATCTTTCTCTAAAATGTAGTTTTATAAAAGAATGGCGTCTGCCAAACATGAAAATCACCAGCCTCAATTACTTAACTCGAAATATATCTTACGTTTCCGACTAGTTAGCTATGGAATGTCTTATTTCCTATATGGCAATGAATGCTGGACAATCTCTTCATAAATGAAGAATAGACTTAAAGCGACAGAAATGTGTTTCCACTGACGTATGCTGAAAAAGAAAATATGAAACAAAAAGTTTACTGTTATTTACAATCAGAAACAGGCTGATGTAATTTCTGAAACACATAGGGGAACATGAGGAAAGAGAGTTTGAAGAATTTAATACTCGCCAATACTGGAAGCAAGGGAAGGAAAAGCTGGTTTGTCTTAAAAGATGGCAGGATAAGAATAAAGAAATATTTTAGTGACAAAAGTTACTTTGGGCAGTAAATGACATGAAGATTTATAAGAATACTTTCTACTACAGTGTAACCCGGATATAAGAGAAACCCGGATATAAGAGAAACCCGGATATAAGAGGGATTTTATCTGGTCCCAAATTAGAGCCATACTTACCTAAACAAAATAGACCAAACCCGGATATAAGAGAAACCCGCATATAAGAGACTGCTTCTCGGGTCCCGATAACTCTTATATCCGGGTTACACTGTATAATAAAAGTAAAAAAAATATCTAGACATCCTTAAGAATTCACAGTTATCAAAAGTATGCTACAAGCCATTTTTGGAGATACCACAATTTCAAAAAAAAACTTTTTGTTTAAATGTACTGTAGAGCTTGTACCAGGAAGAGAATTTTTTGTGACTGTAATTTTTTTCATTACAACCAGTTATTTTAACATTGACACCACCCTTACCATAAGCTTTGTCTTACATTTCCAAGTAAGTCTCCAATGCTGCTGAAGTTTTTCGCTTTGACGATGCCATCTTACAATGTCAAAAAATGTTCTTTTATGTCTTCTGTTATTATCACTCTGCCATTCTTAAAGAACTGTCCAGATTTACCTCTCCAGCCTTGATAGAGACCAAAAGCGTCTCCGGGCCCTTGTAGGTGACGAATTATTCTCCACCCTCCAACCTCTCTCCCACAGTCGATATGCGGCGAGCCTCTCGCTGCACTATCGCTACTTCTACGGAAAGGGCACGATCGAACTGCATTACCTAGACTCGCCATTTCCAATCTTCACGGCAAGGACACATCATACAACTTACACTATATCAAACCACCCACATTCTCTCCGTATTCCAGCGGTGAGAAGTATGTCCCCCTCGAACGGCTTCTTCCCGCAAACCACTGCTCTGTGAAACCGACTCTCAAGAGGATGTTTCCCCGGTTACTGCAATTTTAATCTGTTCAAGTTAACTATCATTTCCCATTCCTGTACGAACAAATTGCCTCCTAACGTAACCCTGTAGCTTGAGTGGTCTCTGAGCTTTGTAAAGAGTGGGCTTTACTGTAAAAATAAAAATAAATCATCCTCTGACCGAATATATGATGAGTTAACAACGCATCAACTAATTCAACTTATTAACTTTTATTTAAAGTACAAGTAATACTACGATTTATTGAACAATCTAAATTCCTTATTTGCTGAATATAGCCATAATTTTTCAACCAGTAAAGATATAGATAGTAAACAGTTTCCCCAATAACGATTTGGAAAATGCAGAAAGTATGGAGCACCCAGTGAGGATCGAACTCACTACTCAGTCATGTTTGATCTTGAGAAACAAGCTTGCTAAACATTACACCTCGTCGAAGTGCTCCAGTTTCCACAGTATAGTGATTTTCCAAGCGTAGCTTTGATGTGGCACCAGGCCGAAAGTAAGAGGCACCAAGTGAGGATCGAACTCACTACTCAGTCGTAATTGTTCTAGGGAGACAAGCTTTCTAACCATTACACCACCTCGAGGTGCCCCCAGTTTTCACAGTATAGACAAATTAACGAATCAGTTGCTAAAAAAATGCGTAGTAATTTATCTTGGTAAGGAGGTCACTTGATTAAAATTAAAGAAATGTGAAAGCAGGAAATTCGCATTGAAATAATGAGTGACAATGTCTCGTTAAAAATACCTTTGAAAAAGGAAGCAATTTACAAATAAAATCTATTAGAAAACAGTGAACATGTAGTCAAAGTTAAAATAACACTAGTAACTTATCGCCCGGTTCATACTCATTCCTCATATTTTGAACAGATTTATCGCTTGTTTCTTGTTTAGGATTGCGTTTACGCTTCCTTCTCTTAAAGTCTTCTCATGCTCTTTCACTCCCAGTAACTTCTTGTGTCTTAGTGGTATTATTGCCTTGCTTGGGATGAAATAGTATTTTTAAATTCATTCAATCCCATTGTATTGAAATTTTAGATACCTGAACTCTCAAGCTATTAGTACAAAATAGTACTAAACCACATATTTTGTTAACAAGTCACTCACATAGACTGTTGCTTTTAGTTGAGATGAATCACTATTATGGCGATGGATGAACTTACATAGCATTTTTTCTTTTCAAAAGATACTGGTTTGCTAATTTCCCATCTGTTACAGTGGCTGTATGTCCGATTCAAAACCTGAATTTTAACTTTCACTTAAATAACTGTATTTGGAAACAAGTTGGCTCGTGATTTCGCCACAAATTAAAACGAGGCTTTGTAATTAAAAAAAAATCTGATATTCTATCAATTATACAAGATATTAAACTCGGAAACATTGATAGAACAGATTGTGTAAACATAGATTTTTTTTTTTTTTTTTTTTTACAAATAAATGAAAACAGAATTTGCTAAAAGAAAGCCGTACAAAGTAGGGCGTAGCCTAATTCATCTCTGTCTTCTAAATTATGATATGAAAAAAATAAACTAAATATCCTTTTAATTCATCAAAACCGTTTTCCCTGTGTAGAAAGAAAACATAAACGTACGTAACTCACGGGATAAACAGATATTATTAAAAGCTCTCTTATTACAAAACAACTGTTATTGATGAATTCTTAAACAATATATTTTTTTCATGTGTCGTGTTCTTTCTGGATGTGGGCGATCATCACTCTCCACAACCTCCTGTACTTTGTGGTTCTTATTAATGTTTATCTTTTCATTATCCCTCGCACTTCCGTTCTGCAATCCATTCATATAAGCTTGTCAGTTCACTCACGACATTCACAGTTGACATTCAGAGCACATAGCTATGTCGCTATGTCCTATGAATGTCAACTTTCCAAAGCTCTCTATCCTCATTATGTATTCCAGAAATTCCAGCCACCCCTTTTTTTAAATATAAGTGTCCTTTTCGTTTCCATTGTCCTTAAAACTCCCCGTTCCTTACCACGCCCCAAACACCCTTTCCTAATTTTTTCTTCTAAACCTAAAACTTGTTCTGCCATCCAAGCGCGTGTGGTAAGTTATACGTTGTTTTTTTTTTTTACTGTCCCTCTTGCCCGCAATCTGTTCTGTGAATATCAAAATTTCCAAGCTCTCTTTGTTCTTTATCTGCCATAGAAATTTCAACTGTCTCTTTCGGGTGTTAAATATAAAATGTCCTTTTTATTTCCATTTTCTCAAAAACTTCGTCGTCGATCACATGTTCTTTCCATGGTATTCTCAGCATCTTTCTATAGAACTATCAGGTCATCCCATAAGTTCTGTCCGAATTTTGAATAAAGAAATCAAGTGACCAAATGTTACATTTAATTACAGATTCAATCAACAATGCATTTTCCCTGATTATCTATGACTTCCTTCCATCTATTAACAAGCTTACTAATTCCATTACTGTAAAATTCTTTTGGCTTTGATTCGAAGAACTCACAAATGTCAATTTTAACCTCTTCCTGTGTTACAAAAACTTTTTATTCCAAATGATTCTGTAAGCTACGAAGCAAATGGTAGTCTGAAGGAGCATGATCGGGAGAATAAGGTGGATGAGGAATTTTCTCCAAACCAAGTTCTTCAATCTTTTGTGACATGACCCTTGCTGTGTGGGGTCGCGCATTGTCCTGATGAAACATCACCCCTTTTTGATTCACTAGAGCAGGTCTTTTTTTTCCTCAAAGCTTGGTTCAAACGCTCTAATTGCTGACGGTATATTTGAGCATTAATTGTTGCATTAGGTGGTAAGAATTCAAAGTGGATTATTCCTTGGCGATCCCACCAGATTGAAAGAAGAACCATGAAGTTCCCTTATCGGCTGTGGATGGGCTCCTTCCCCTTTACCAAGCCATTGTCTATGACGCTTAACATTTCGATAAAAGATCCAATTTCGTCGCCAGTCACAAGTCTATCCAAAAAAGGTGAAACAAGTTGGCGAGAATGGAGAGAAGAGCAGATGTCAACTCGGGATTTGAGGTTGTTTTCAGACAATTCATGAGGCAACCATTTTCCAAGTTTAGGAACTTTTCCAAGTTGTTGAAGATGACGATGAACAGTTGTATGGTTTGAACTGAGAGCCACTGCCAATTTCTCAACTGGTAAAGCAGGATTTTCTTCAAAGGCTGCTTCAAGAAGCTTTTCATCAAACTCAACTGGACGTCCGGTTCGATCTTCATCTCCAAGGGTGAAATCTCCACCTCTGAATTTTGCAAACCATTTTCTGAAAGTTCTTTCATTAACACATTCCTCTCCATAAACTGAGTGAATGTTTCTAGCCGCTTCGGCTGCTGAGTTTCCTTTCTTGAACTCATAAAGCATTATGTGCCTCAAATGATTCTTGGGTACTTCCATGTTAGGGTTTTAATCAAACAAAATTTAATTTTATTGTTCTCTGAAATAAAATTTGATCAGTTTAAATGCATCTAAACATAAAAATAATGTTCAGCTCCATTAGACATTATAAAATACTCTTAAAATTCGGACAGAACTTATGGGATGACCTGATACATTTCTGTTGCTTCAAGTCTCTTCTTCATTTGTGTAAAGATTTCAACTGTCCCTTTCTAATTATAAGTTTTCCTTTTCTTTCTGTTTTCCTGAATCCCTCCTCGTTACTCAAATTTTCGCTCCATAGTATTCTCAACATCTTTCTGCAGAATTTCCGTTCTCTCAAATCTTTTCTTCATCTGTGAAAAAAATGTTCACCGTTCACTACTATTTTTTCTTAGTTTTTTGTTTTGCGACATATCAACACTTTACTGGTCATTTAATGCCGAAATTTAATTTTCTTGGGGGCATTAGTAATTTCTTTTATAAAAAATATATTGATATTTTTTTTCCTTTTTTGTTACAATTTATTGCTGCTATTTTTTTTGTTCGTTACAAAAATGTATTGATGGTAATTATTTTTTAGTTTGAAAATGAATTGCTCGTATTTTTACTACAAATATGTTTTATACTTGCATTGTGTTTTGCCCTCAAGTTTGGGATTAACAATTTGTCCATAGCTTGAACCCTAATAGGTGATACCATCCCGGTTCAGGGTGAACCTGGAAACACCAGCAATTAAGAGGTGGTTCGGCGCTCCTCAAAACCTTCCGATTAGAGACCTTGCTGCCGGATGTAGTTATACCCAGGACGGCGTCCTTCTTGCCAACTGCCATACATTCTGTCTTCATCTCGATCAAGTATTAGGTTGGTGCAAAAATAATGTCGTTTTCTCACATAGTAACATATGTGAGAAAACGACATTATTTTTGCACCAACCTAATATAATCAAATAAAGAATTTCACAAGATACTTATTACTCATTTATAAAATACACAATTAGGCCCAATAAAAACAAATATACGATGGTTAACTCTCTTTAATAAACATATGTCATTCATTTATTATTATTTATTGCACATGAAAATTAATATAATTTGCCGGAATTCAACGTAAATCCTATCAATTAAATTGCACCACTCTCATTACAGAACACATTTAAGAATCCCCATTTTCTAATGACAATATCTCTATCGTTCTTAATGTTGTCAGTAGAAGAAAACATACCAGGGTGCGTAGATAAGTGAACTGTCATATAAATTTATTATTGGTCCCCGGGGATTAAAAACTCACAGAACCGGTTAATTTGGTAAATGTACCTATGCGGTTTCACGTCTTGTTTTATTTTAAGCTTCTTTTCTTGGCTCGTTTATCAAAACATGTTTATTTATTCCAGGTAGGTGAAATGCTCAGATAAAGTGTAATATTTGATTTCCTTGTGGAATGAGAAATTTTCAAAACCAACAGCTCTTGCAGCCTCTAGTATGTGCATGTATAGTATCATGATTACTAAGTGGGCTTGATCACTCAGAGGCCAAATTATTGTTTCATTTATCTCAGAGAAACTAAATTTTCGTTTGACTTGTAAAATCCGCGATTCTCATGAGAATGTTTGTTATAAACTAACATTCGAGCATGACAAGAACAAAATAAATACATTTTACTAACTTAAACAGGGTTATCTGTTTTCCTAAATAAGTTTGCGATAAAGAGTTTGTCTTGGCCAGTACCTTAAAATAGAACCTCAAGTATCTTAATTAGAATTTCTAACCACTAAACCAAATCTGCCATTCGTGATATCGTAGAAGATTCGCACATTATCTAGGAACGTGAATAACTGCTACTTTGAATGCTCTGTTGTCCTCGCTTGAAATTAGACCTTCCTTTTAATGAGGTAAGAAGCCTTATCATTTCGATTACAGAAACGTAATCAGAAATCAATCAACCTCTTAAATATTATGGTCGCCTCTTGGGGGAATCAGCAAGCTGAACTTGTAGATCATTAATAGTGAACTTGATCGTCACTGGGTATCCTATAATTGTGACTTTCTCCTTAACTAATCGAAATTTAGTAGACAGCATCTAAGGCAGAAACTCAACATTCCCTAGAAAGTGTTCCAAGAAGTAGGACAAACTTTCGAAGCCCTCTTTCCTCACTGTGTTCTTTAAATTTCAGTTGTCATTTCCTGATGTTAAGTATAATTCTCCTTTTTGTTTCCATTGTCTCTAGTACTCGTTGTTCATGTGTTCGGTTCATGGTTTTCTCGAAGGGAGGGAGAGAGAGAGAGAAAGAAAGAGCTAGAAAGAATGAACGAGACAGAGAGAGAGAGAGAAAAAGAGAGCGAGTATATGGCGGAAGGTAGGAATGGAGGAAGACAGAGAGAGATTAATATAGATAAAATGATAACAATTTATATTTATGGATGCTACTTATACTTACTCAACTGTTAATTATAGCGTCACATTCGGTGATTGAAGTTATTTTCAGATTCTCCATTTTAGTTGCAGGGTTTTATTTTTTTTACGGTAAAGCCATTTTGGATTGCGTTGATAAAAATAAACCTTTCTAAAACAGAAACTATGATCTGGAAGTGGAATGAAAGCAGTGATGGCACCAACTTAAGGAATTAGTTAAAAATTGGTGGTCATGCGAGATGTGCTCTTTAAGAAACTGTAACTAAGATCCACTCAGCATAGCGTCGGTATAAATCTTAGGTGGGCCTGAGCAGACGTCTGTAACAGGGATTGGCTATCCACTCTACCAGACGGTGTGTGTTTGGAAAACAAGTAATAGGTCATTATTTTCTTTTAATAAGATGCCTATCCCAAACGAATCTGCCAATAGAATACAACGAGCATGTTTCCCCTCCCAAGGTCAATGTACTGATTATGAGGGGAGATATGCTGATGACATAGGTATTCATATCTGGACTAAATATGACCTTGAACAGAAAATCAACATCTCCTACCGAGTATTCGAAGAAATAATACTCAAAATAAACCTTTCCAAAACAGAAACTATAATCTGGAATTGGAATGAAAGCAGTGATGGCACCTACCCTGAATCCATTATAAAAATGCAGGATGTGGAATTAGTAAATACCAAACAATTAAAATATCACAGTATATCACAGTTATAAGAAATTAAATGTTAGAAATTGAACATAGAATAGGCTGCGCTAGAAGTAGTTTTGTCCAACACAATAAATTGCTACAAAATCAAAGTATCAACCTGAAAATTTTAGTCATGTTCTTACATAAGCCTGTCAGATCAAGATTTGCATATGGATGCCATTCATGGCGGCAAAACAGTTCAGAAATACATAAGCAATCAGCTGTATGGTATATAACGGTTTATTAATTGTTTAATTTCTTTTTCTACGGTTTATCAACCTTTTGCAGGTTATTTGAAGCCAGAAAATATTTTTGGAGCGTAGGAAATCTTTGGAGATAATAATGACTTACTGATATAATTGCTACTATTTTACCCATATTTGGGAGAGAACTCGGTGGGAATTGGAATCCGAATTCTCTAATTTCTAATATTCATATTTTATTTCAGTGTTTTTAATTATAACCAGCTACAAACATATTTATTGAATGCCTTTTTCTTTCGCTAACTTGAATCTACGTAACTTTGCAAGAAATGAACTCCCGGCAGATCAGTGCCTCTAGATTCACAGCTTAAGGTTTCTTCTTGTTTTCCTTTTGTTAGTTTGCTTTTTTCTTTCTTTTTTTTTTTTTTTTTGTTTGTTTTTCAGCTCAGTTAAACCCTGAAAAAGGAACGTAATTAGGATTTCGTCAAGAATCTTTAAAGTTCTTTACTCGTAAATAAAAAGCACTTTAATTCTTAAGCGGTAGGAAACGTTTGCACGAACGCCAAATAGGTAAGAAAAGAGACAATCATTTTTTTTACAAACATAAAATAGATATCAGGGCTATTTTGCCGATCCCGGTAAAATAAACATCAAGGCTATTTTGCCGATCCCGGTAAAATAAACATCAAGGCTATTTTGCCGGTCCTGGTAAAATATGCACCAAGGCTATTTTACCGGTAGATATAAATAGTGTTTTAGAACGAAGAATATATTATATTAGAGATCGTCAGCGCAATGGTTGTGTGTGTTGTGTAGGCAGGAACAACATGGATTCTGTGGTCTCTGACTGTTGACTTCAGTGGGTACACCTGAAGTGTATTGGCAAGAGAACCATGCCCAAGGCCAAGTTTGGGGATTTGCAGAGACTGTTATTCCTGAAGTGTTTAAAATATTCAGAGTCTTCTATATTTCTTTTAATAATAGATGATGAATAAATGATTTAACATGTGTTTTAACAATTGATGGTAAAAAAGAAATAAACATTGTCTTAACAATGGAAGAAAAATTGTCTTAACAATTGATGGTGAAAATAAATAAACTTCTGTGTTAAATCTTTGAGCTGTTATTTTTAACATTACCTGCCCTCATAAGAATAAAAGTATTTACCGGCAAAGTAGCCTAGGAGCCTATTTCACCGAGACCGGTAAACTAAGCTTAAAAGCATGTTTATCTATTTTGCCGGGACTAGCAAAATGACCTCTTCCGTTTTGTAAAAGTGTCGTTTTATCCTTATTTTCGCTTTAATTATATGCAAAAACTATAAAAATGATACATTATTTTTTAAGATCTTAAAAATAAAGACAAAAAGATAAATAAACCAAATGTGAAGTTCGTAAATTTAAATATAACTTTCCTATCTAATATCTGCAATATTATTATCATTTGACTGAACTGGAAAACAAACAGAAAAATCTTCCACTTCATTGCTGTTTAAATCTTCCACTCGTGACATTTTATCTTCAAATAACAAGTGTCGCATTCACTAAGAAAAATTTGATGAAGTTATCTTTCTGGCGTCCATGTGGAAACTGATGCGTGCTTGAATCCTTGAATTGCCAGTTCGTCATTTGATTATACCCACTGATTTCCAATGAAATATCATTTAATGATACAAATCGTTTAAAAACTAAGACCTGGAACTAAATTATAAGACGCATCCCAAACTATTTCAGTGGGGTATATATAGATTATATATCAAAAAACATTAAAAATTATATTTTAGATTATGAAAATAAAAACAGATTATTAAACATGTTAGCTTCCGAAAATTAATATTCTTCAACAGTATGGTATTCTTATTTACACTATTTATATTCGGACTATTGTCCTCATCTTTGTTGTTTTGTCACTACGTTTCGACCGTTCTCAGGCTTATATCGATCTGGGTAATCTACAGGCAATTCAAAACTGAACTCTTTATTTTATCTATGGCGCTAGACTGTTCTTGTTCCACTGCCCATGTCTGAGAATAACTTGTCTGCTTCTTATTTTGATCACTGCTAAGTTTTTGCTCGTCCCTTTTCCATTGAGCCCAGGTACAACCTGTCCCGCTCAGGGATTGAACTTACAATTACTATGTCACCAAGTTCATGAACCAACGCTTTAAGCCCTTGTTCCGGTGTATATCGATCTAAGTAACGTATAACGAATTCCGAACTGAACCATTTATTTAATCTACGGGAGTAGACTGTTCTCATTCTACTGCTCATGTCTAGGGATATCGTCTAGTTTTTGTTTTTAGTACTGCTTAGTTATTGCTAGCCCGTTTCCACTGAGTGCAAGTACGCACTGTCGAATAAAAACAACTAAGATGAGGACAATAGTCCAAATCTAAATAGTGTAAATAATGATAACTCCCCATTCCAGAAATTTAAACAAAATGTATGATATTCCTAGAATCATTCCATGAAATTCCTTATTATTTGAACCAGGCTCTCACCATTTTCTGCATCTTTTCTCTTCGAGATTATCGCAGTGTCTTCTTCTGGCTTTATTTGCAGGCAAATACTCCAAGAAATGGCGTAACCCCATGAATTCGAGGAAATAATAACATCATAATCTTAGAATTGTCAATTAGTCATTTAGACTAAAATCTTGAACGAATGATCCCCGTATCATTCAGAAAAATTTACATCATCAAATAATGATGTCCGCTATGTTTCCTCTTATACTCAAGGATTTATATACATATACGTATGTAGGTATACATGGATGGATTCATGTACATACACATATATTTTTCAAAACAAACGCACAAATACTGTAGTGAGTAAATTTAAGTTATTCTTAAAAACCATGCTAAATATTGACCGTTACTTAAAATCGCTGAGAATTCGAATTTTTAAGAGATTTTAATTGTCAGCTAATCTCCGACTGATGCCAAATCGGTCGAATTTCGATCCCGGCCTGAAGCAATCTAGCCACACTAATGAGCTGTGATACAGCAAAATAGTCTGTCTGTGGATAACTATTTATGTTCTCGAAATAATTCGACTGTGCTCTTGGAGAGGAAGGGGTGATTTTATAAACAGTGGTTGCTGCTGCTAATGCAACGCTCTTATTACTCGAATCGAGCTCTCCTAGCCACTGACGTCTTTCGCGTAATAAAAACATTAAAATCTCCGCTCTGCAAGGCAGACGATAGCTTGGGGGTAGAACCTCTGACTGATGCCAAATCGGTCGGATTTCGATCCTGCCTTGAAACAATCGGATATCTAGCCACACTGATGAGCTGCGAGACAGTCTATCTGTGGGTGACTATATATATATATAAAGAACAGTAAGATATATAATCCGGTGTTCTTATTGACATTTTTATTTTTACAAAACAGTGCTCAATGTAAATTTACAGAGCATAAATATTATAAATTAACTAATTTAAAATGTTTTTTCGGTACACAGTAATAACCGCGTTTCAAAAACTGAAGCTAAAAACTTCAAATTTAATTATATAATTAAATTAAAAGCATCAGTTCCGTTTCGTCTTCAAGCGAATTTGGGAATAACTTATTTTTAACTTTACTTAATTTTAAACGCACATATAAACTCATAATTTCCTGTTTCCCAGGATACAGAGAAATCCAATCATTCAGACAGGGGCGTGTTCATTTTTAATAACTATTGTATCAATTATGAGTTACGTTCGAAAAAGAGGTTAAGTTTAGGGAGGCTAGGGTAGGGGTGTATTTTTCAACGAATTCTGACATCCGTTAAAGGCATGTCATCTGTTTTTTTTTGTTTGTTTTTTTTCTTAACGGGAAAAAAAATTTCGGCATTTTTTTTTTTTTTTGTACTTATATACTTAAATATTCTATCTTGGGGTGTTTAGGTTATAATACGTTTTATTTAACTACAATTTTAAAATATTTTTACTGTTAATTACTAATAGACTATATTTCTAATTAAAACAAGTAAATATAATAGAATTACTTAAATTATTCAAAAAATGTTCATATCAAATATAAGTATGTATATTACCAGCTCCCATTTTTTATTTTATTTTTATTTTTAAATATTATTTAAGGAAAACTTTTGACAATGACGAATAGCTACTTCATTTCTCTGATTCAGTAAATTTTTATTTTTCATAAACTTAGTAATATATAGTTTCTCATGTATGCGCAAAGGACATGGGTCATTTAATGACCTACATATTCTAGCTTTTCTTATTAATTTCCATTTTACTGTAGGTGTTTTATTGGATTCTTTTAAAAGAATCCATAAATCACCTACCAGGGTAGCATTACCTCCCCAGGGCAATTTATATAGGCCTCCATTTCGAGTTTAAGGCCAAGTGGGAAGATGAATGGAGACCTAATGTCGCCATCACTAGTGATCACTTCAAACATCTTCGTAATCACCATTAGACCCATCCAACTCTCTCTGAATTCTCTGCACTATCTACAGATTGACATCCAAACACTCTGAAATGTTCGTATTAGAACTTCTAGCGCGAATGCCAAGCAGTACAGCGTGACGTTTCTAAATTTATGGCGGAATGATTTGCGTTATGTTGCTCTTTTTCTCACAGACGGTGCACAACCGACCCTACTGTGCAGTCGACAAAAATCAGAAACAACAATGCGCATGCGCTAAATTAAAAATACAAAATGGCAACAGTTTACCCATCGCACCCTGTAGTTTTATCTGCTCAGCAATGTATATAATATAATATAATTAGTTACAAAATTATTAAGTTACAGTATTATAAGTTACAAAGATTTGCCACTCCAATTTTATATGCTTATATTTTAATCTAAGCAAATTTACATTAAAATATTTTGATATATGCGGCAATAGCGTAACAGTTATCATTGCAGAAATTAAAATCAACAAGGCGAGTTCTAATTCAGGTCTATTCTGTTACTATTAGTAAAATTGCTCGTAGAAAAGACAAGAATCCATCTCTTATCCCAGGGTAAACTGGATTCTCTATCCTAGTGAAACAGCCAATCTTGGAAGAAAATTCTAAATACGAAACCGTGGAGAAGACAACGGGAAACTATTTCACTATAAGCCATGTTAATTAGTTCACTGATAATAAAGAAACCGTGGAGAGCCATGATCGACTACGTCCTGGAAACACGTGGCATTAAAACAAAATGATGTACATTCACACATTTCTTCACATGCAAACAGATATATTTTACACGTATACACAACTTTTATGCACAGAATTCTGAAAAAAAATTTAAATTACACATACACAAACTCACACATATTTTCATATACATGGTAGGTCAATAGTAGGCTTACCATTGTTTTACATTTTAGATCTAATTTATCCAATATAATTCGAAAATGGAAAGTAAGGGACGACGTTAACTTAACCCTTTCCGCAGGGTTAGTTCGGAAGATGAGGTAACATCGGTGGCCACCACGTTCAAGTGACCTAACACCAATTGATTTTCTTTCGGTTGGTGTAGTAAAGAACGAAGTTTATGAGAGAATCCCCCCCACAGTGAACGAATTAAAAGATTACATGTAAGAAGTATTTATTGAAATTAATGCAGATTAGGTTGTAGATAGGTTCCAGAAATGTTGCAATTTTGAAGGGGGACATTTTCATCACTTAAGAGATTAAACTCTGCTAAGAGAACGTAAGTAAAGGGGGGGGTTAAACAAATCTACATAAACAGTTTTGAACAAATATACTTGTAACAAATAAATATAAACGTAATAAAATGTTTTTAAAAAGTGTGTACCTAGTAAGTGTAAGTTTACATTTGGCCAACTCTGTTAAATACTTTTTATTACTATGCTTAATTCTCTAATGTCCGGCGTTTTTAAAGCAAGTCTGGAGATCCTAACAGGACGTATTATCGGGAATCTTAATCTTAGCAATAAGGTATCAAATGACACCTTTATACCTTTGGCCCACCCTGTATATGTATTTAAGCACGGAATCTTTGGCACACATATATACACTTTTATCTACGGGGAAAAACTCTACCGCCATTTTTGATTTGCTGTCTGAACATAGTTTTTTCCCGTGTGTTCTCTTTCTTTCTTTCTTCTCGTTAAATTCATTCATCTTCATTCCATCAATTTCACTGTTGTCTCTTATTTTTATTCGCCTACACAATTTCCATCATTTTCCATTCTTCTTCTTTGCCATTCTAATCAGAATATCAACTCTGCATTGACATTTCGCCCACATTTTTTTTTATTATTTCAATACTTTTAGGTCTTTCATCTTTCTTTTTATCATTATTTTTCATTTCCCTGTTTCACCATTTTCCGTCTTCATTCCTCTCGACATTCGGCGCTCAACTTTGCTATTTTATGAACTGACTTTTTTTTTAATGTTTTTTAAACCCAACTTTTGCTCGTTAGATGATTTTGCTTTCTTCATCCATTTGCATCTGTTGTTATGCGTATATTTTAACTTATTTAACCTTCTGTTGAAACATGAAATCATTTAATACTTTCTTTCTCTTATTTTTTTCTTTCGTTTTTCTTTTTCTTTTGTTTACTTTCATTCTCATATTTTCTTTCTTTTTAATAGTTTTCTTTACTTTTTATTTCCCTCCTTTCTATTCTTTCCTTTTTCTTTCATTTTTCTTTTCTTCCGTTTCTTTATTCCTTTACGCTCTTTTTTTTTCTTTTTCTATCTTTTCTTTCATTGTTCTTTCTTTTTTTCTTTTTTTTCTTTTTTTTCTATTCTTTCTTTTCTTTTCTTTCCTTTCCTTTCTTTATTTCATTTTCGATATTTCTTCACTTCCATTCTTTTCTTTTTTTTTTCTCTACCCTTTCTTCATTCTTTTAAGTTCTTTCTTTTTCTTTCTTTTCTTTCCTGGTTTTATTTCTTTTTCTTTTCCTTATATCTTTTCTCTCTTTTCTTTTCTTTCCTTTCTTTATTTTATTTTCGATATTTCTTCTTTTTCTTTTTTTTTATTTATTCTTCTCTTCCTTTTCTTTATTCCTGTACGTTCTTTCCTTTTTCGTGCATCCTTTCTTTTCTTTCCTTTATATTTTCTTATTTTTTCTTTGTTTCTTTTCTTTCCTTTCTTTTTTTCTCGCGTCTAAACAGTTTTTATTTCTTCATTCTTCCCCCACACACCTCAGTACTTTCTTTCTCTCGCGCTCTTCTTAAATTCTTCTTTTTTATTATTTTTTCCTTTTTTAATTTTTCTAATACTTTTTATTTTCTTCGTCATTTTCCCTTTTTCTTTTTCAAAACTTTTCCCCCGGAAATTTATTCATTTTTTTATTTACAAATTCATTCGTTATACACTATTTCTCTTTCTTTTAGGATCCTTCTTATACCTTTTATTCTTCCATGTTGGTTTTCTTATTTTGGGTGTTTTTGTGCTATTTGAGTTTATATCAGTTTCATGTTCGTTCTTTTTTTCTTTTTCAGCCAATTCTTTTTCCCTTGTTTTTCGTTATTTCTCATTCATAGCATTCTACATTTCCTTCATTTTCCTTCTTTTTCTCTTCATTTTGATTACCTGTTCTTTTTAAAGACGCTACATTATACAATTCATTCGTTTTTGTTTTTTTTTTGTTGGTTTTTTTTGTTGGTTTTTTTTTTTTTGCTTTCTCCAGATCTTTTGTCAAATCCCAATTTATCTTTTCATTCTTTGTTTCTGTCGTTGCACAATTACTTTCATTTAAAATTTTGCTTTATTGTTACACGATACATTTTCCATTTTTGCTCGCCTCAAATATTGTATTTTTTTTCAAAACTCTGTTCATATTTTTTAACAAATAAAGGAACTATTGCCATTGTCAATTATTTTATTTCCATATTGTTTTTATTCGTTTTGAAGATAGCATTTTCATACTTTATCTTTTTTTTTTCTCCGTCTCATTCTTTGTCTCTTCAAGAGGATAACACTTTTCTGTCACATCAGCATTTCACGCCATCACCTGAAATCCACGCATTTCAATCAGGTATTTATAAAAAAAATGTGCCCAGATGCAAACCTCGCCAGCACCTTCGATTTTCATGCTCCGAGTTATCGTCTGCAATGTTGAAATGTGAAGGAATTACACCAAAAAAAAAAAAAAGACGGATTGCGCGTAGAAAATGATTATCATTATACGGCTTAACGTAAGCAGGGAAAGAATATTGACCAATAGAAATAAGGCAGTGTAGAATAGAAAATAAAAAAGGAGAAAAGAAAATAGAAAAGGTAGCAAAAAGATGAAGAAGAGAAACTGACGAGGAAATGTCTCGGGAGAAGAAGAAAACAAATGACACTTCAAAGAAAATTGTATATTAGAATGAAACTTCTTTCATGTTATGTCTTCCTTCTAAACGTAAGCGAACATTGCTCTCTATAAATTCTTATTCTTTGTAGCTTTTAATAATGTCCCCTTAATATCCTTTCTATTTTGCCATCCATTTAATCAAGCCCGTTATGAGAATCACTCAGTATTTCCCTATGCCTTTACTGAGTACTTTGAGTATCAAATTCTCTAAATCTTCCTTCCTTCTCATGTGCCACAGTAATTTCGTTTTTTTTTTTTAATTATTTCACCCCAAGGAAAGCAATAACGTCACTGGGATGCAAGCTCACCTGAGTCCATTCTTCAAATCTATATATCAACCACCCATCCTTGAATGGAATACTGCTGTTATATAAGGTCTAGTTCTCCACTATACATCTCGAGGTCCTTGACAAAATCCAGGAATATGCAATCTGATATGTCCTGATCTGGCATCTCGTCTACAGACAATATCTCACAGACTTACAGTGGCTTCCCTATGTCTTTTCTACAAGTATTTTGACGACAACTGTTCAGACGAGCTACTTTCGCTGGTTCCCAAACTGCATCAGTTTAAGCGTGGCATCCTGGTCCCACCCTTTCATTGTCGAAACGGGTAAATGTAGCCGTTTCTTCTACTCCAACAGCTTATTCTCTCGCACTTCTCGTCTGTGGAACTCCCTTCCTCTAGCTTACTTCCCTGATAATTATAATCTTCAAATATTCAAGTGTAATGTCAATCGACATCTTCTGAAAGCCTTGATCATGTTCCCCGTCCATCTCTTTATCCTTTCCTCAAACACGTCTCTTTACTCGTGCTTTTACCCTCTGTAACTCCTTGCGTGCTAGTGGCACTCCCGTCTTGCTTGGGGTGAAATGCTTAAAAAAGGGCTTACTGGGAGTGAAAGAGAATGAAAATACTTTAATGAAGAAAACAGAAAATAAAATAACATGTTCAAAAGACAGAAGATAGCGAATGGCGTTGCATTTAAATTTTTGAAGATTATGGGTGGCAGGGAGGTAATAAACCGAAAAAGAGTTCCACAGGCGGAAAAACTGACAATGATAATAGAACATACGGTTGCATCTAGCTAGTTCAACAGTAAAACGGTGAGACCTACTTGCCAATCTAGTAGCACGCTCAAATTCATGCAGTCAAGACACTAAGGAGAAAAGCTCTCCAGAAAAATTACCATGAAAATATTTATTTAAAAAAAAAGACCAATGAAAGTCCCGTCATGTTTATGGGAAAATGACTGAAATCGAGATATCCGGTTAGGGTCGATTACATTACAGACCTTTGAAAATTGTCAAGAATCTCAAGAGCACCAGACAGATTTGGCAGCAATATTCCATGTACGTATGAATGGGTAGAATAGGTAGATTTATAAATATACCAGATTCGTTATTCCTTTTTTTATGTTTGTTCTGAGCTTTCAGAGAAATGTTACTTTTGATGCTCGTAGACCGAAGTACACTTGGTCCTGGGCGCTTTGATTCTCTATGCCGTCTATGCTGTCAAACGAGTTTTTCTTCGGATTTGCTAATATTTGCTCCAGTAAATTCATTTGTCTTTTCAAGCCTGTCTAGAAAGTTGTCATTGTCAACATTTGTTCTTCGTTAAGGACATATTCATCGAAAAGCAAACGCCACATTGCCGGATATACTGATTTCTTTATTTTTCTTAAGAATTCCGTTTTGGAATGGAAATACCATTTTGAATATATCGATATAAAAACTTCCTTTTCATGGTATGGTGCAGCCTGTAAAAAGTTTGTTACTTGTTATGATAATTTGATTTCTTCTGTTTAATTTGCTCCAAATTTAGTTGATATTTCCCTCTGGGTTTTATTCTGCTATCTTTTGAAATGTTTATAATGTCTCTAATGCAATGTTAAGGACTTTTATTAAACCTAATTCTACATTTTAGTTATAGACATTAAACGGAATTTTTCCTATTTTTTCTTAAAACTGCTTCGTTGCTCACGCATTTGATGCACGGCATGCTCAGCCTTTTCTGTAGAACCACATTTCACTTACTTCAAGTATCCTCTTCAACTGTATGGAAAATGTTCAGTGTTCACCGTCATGTAGAATTGATACTACATAGGAATTCAGCACACGTTTCATTGCTTCTAACGTCATTTTCCGAGGTCGCAATGCTTTGTATAGCTTTTGAAAGGTATCTTTCGCTATTCAATGCAATGTGCAGTTCGGATTTCTGTATCACATTTTCAGTCATAATAATAGTAATCTATATTTGGCTAATTCTGACATCTCCAATTCGTAGCGTGCAGCTTGGGCTGAACAACAATACATCCTGCCTATCACACTTGATTCTAGTTATTTTTTCTCGATTTCTCGTTTGCTAAATTGTTCATGCAGTTTTCACAGTACCATCTACGGAAAGAAACACAGAAAATGAAACAATTTGAAGAAGACACAACACAAAAAGTGTATTATCACTAATCGTCTTTCCCTTACGCCATATTAATGCTAGGCAAAATTAAAAAGAACGTTTATTCATACTGAGTGCCCCACTCTTGCAGCCTTGTTCCATACTAGGCAGAACTTAGCTACATAAAGAAGAACGCTATATAAGAGTAAAGAAATCAAGAATACAATGAATTGAAGAAAATGCTAATATTTTAAATACTTAAAGTCAAAAGAAACAGGAAAAGTAGCGAAAACAAGAAAGCTAGAAAAGTTAGAGAAACACAAAAATAAAGACTGTGAGTTAGACAAAACGCACGTTTCAAAATGATGAATGTAAATTTGAGAATAACGTAACCGAAAAAATGTGCGCATTACCTACCTCCCCCACCAACCATCGGCAAAAAAAAACTTTACCAAAACCAAAATTTCTGGAACAAAATGTAAGAACATCCAACGGAGCATAACAAAGTAGCGTTATGGGTGGCGAATATTTCACCAGAGAGAAATCCTAGAATAATAACGAAAATGAAGAACAAATCTCATGCAAAAAGATGCCATTGTACAATTACAGGCTGATAACATGCCTACTTCAATTTGGAAAATCAGTTTCAACGAAAAAATATCAGAAGAAATCTGCGAGAACTTTGAAAAGCCGAATACTAGAACTAAAGGAAAAGAGAGGATGTAGAAGAGAAACAAAGGAAACAAATGAACTATGTTACACTGACCAGATAATTTGTAAGGAAATTAAATCAACGAGAATAAATATTACAATTAGGTGGATTGACTAAAGGGTATAACATGTTCCCCTTAGCCTGGATCCTCGGATGTCTTTAAGCCAGTCGCAAAACATATACTGATAATTACATGAAAAAAGAAAGTCTAACAGTTGAATCAGAATTTCAAATGTAGAAGGACGTAAAGCATTTGATAAAGTATAACACAATGACCTATTTAAACTACTTAGAAAACTTGATTTATTTGTGAAATACTTTAGAATAGTTCGAAATATCTACTTGGAACAAAACGCATGCATTCGGATAAAAAATGGATTATTTGACTGGTTCCTTTTCGCGGTTTATCCTCCCTTTGCAGGTTATTTAAGGCCAGAAAATTAGATTGCAAGAATTGTATTTTTTTATTTTTTTTATAGATAATAATGATTTAGCGATTAATAAATCCAAAGCTGAGAGGAGAAGTGGTAGATTCATATCTTCCCCAAGGGTATTTTCACTTAAGTGAATACAACGAATTGAAACTCGGCTCCCCGATTAACAATTCTGATCCCTTATCCATTATACCAGCCGCACATCTAAGCTTATATCACCTGGTATTCCCAATTCTAAGTTCTAACCAGGCTGTACGTTGCTTAACTTCAGTGAGCTTACGGGAACCGATATTTCATCGTGATATGACCATAAGCCAAGATGATTGGAACAAGAACATAAAAGTAGAAAGGGGCCTAAGAAAATGATTCATTTAACCTTTGTAACGTGACGATCTTGAAAGAACTAGACACTTTCCACCAGGATACATTATTAGTGGCCACGATCTTAACATAAGATATGCAGAGGACACTGTGTTGATGTCTGGAACAAAAAAAAAAAAACAAAAACAAAAAAAAACAAAAACAAAAAAAAACAGTAAGATACCCTAGACAAGATGTAAAAGAAAGCAGGAAGAAAAAAAAAGCAGAATGTATGGTCGTCAGCAAGAAAAATGTCCCATGGTGCGAGCTACGAATCAGAACGTCAAAATTAGCATCTGCAGAAATTTAAATATCCATCAAAATGTGACACTGAAATCCGAAGTCGTATTGGAATAACAAAAGACTTTAAAAAGCGAAACAAACTATTAAATAACAGTAATATTTCGTTAAAAACAAAGAAGTTATGACTGTGTAATGAAGAAAATTTTAAAGGCAAAAGGGGCAGAGGGAAAATTTAACAATGAATTATAGGCAATTTTCTCAGATAAAGAGGAGACCTATACTTAGAACCCGAAATAATCGAAAATACTGCGATGCGTAACGAGGAAAACGGCTTGGAGAATTTGATACTGACTGGATATATTAACGGCAAAAGGAAATGAGATAAATATGACAATAAATTCTAGGCAATTTCTTCAGATAAGGAGATGACATATACTAAGAATCTGAAATAATTCAATATACTGGGACGCATAATGAGGGAAAACGGTTTGGAATATTCGACACAAAACGGATATATTAAGGGCAAGAGGGGCTGGGGGGAAAAGTAACATACCGAACAAGCTCATGTAAATGAATAGCAGAACAAGTATCTGAACAAATAGTAAAAAGATAAACATTACTCAGAGCTACAAAGAATAGGAAGTTGTGGAGAGCTATGATCGCTCACGGCCTGAAGTAACCCGGAAATGAAGTAAAAAGTAATTTTTCTCAGACATTTCTTTTCCCTTTCTCCATTCCGAATTCCGAGAGAATTTAATCTTGAAAAAAAAAATGTAACGAAGGATAAGAATTCACAGACAAATGGTTCGTTAAGAACGAGATCAACATGAAACAGTAAAGCGACTACAAATTAAAGCGAGATGACATAGGAATAGAATTTCGTTTAAAGAAAAGTACTCTACTAGTAGGGATTCACAAAGGAAAACCTGTAACATGAGACAGTATTAAATGTTTAGATAAAAGATCGATTACGACATTAATCGCAAATTGCAAATATCCTATTGTGGCTGAATGCGATTCAGAAAAGCATAAGAAAAAAAGAAATAAATAATTATGAAGAAACTTATGAGAATGGTGAAATAATTATAGATAAAAATAAACACTAGAAATTACTTGTCGACCAACTCTCATCGTTTTACAATTGAAATTGCTAAATGTAACCGTAAATTCTACGCTAATAGTTTCTTCCGTCGCACTTCTCAGTTGTGGAACACTCTTCTGGCTGTTTGCTTTCTAGTCAACTTTATTTTCAAAAAAATATATGTGGTGTCAATCGTTACCTCCTGTCTTCTTAATTCCTGTTTTTTTTTCTTTCTTTTTCTTTTTTTTTTTTTTTGTTCAATAATGTTTTTTTCTTTTTATCATACTCTTTTGCGCTTAGTAACTCCTTGCATCTTAGTGACTTTATCGCCTTACTTCGGATGGAATAATTAAAAATATCTAATAAATAGGATAACAACATTAACAGTATCAACTTGAAAGTATTCAGGACTATTCCTAATTTAATTTTTTAGTGCCAATGTATAAAGTTGTAGCATTAGAATTGGTTAAAAATTGAGAAATGTTAATGATGAAAGTAAGAATCGTTAGGCAGAAGTCCAAAATGTGGAAGTTGGAATGAACAGAGAAATATGTAATATTTATGTTAATCAATGAAATTGTTTGCAACAGAAAGAAGTCCATTACTCAAAAATTGACTCTGAACGCAAAAATGGCACAAATATCTAAGAATATTATAAATGAATTCAGTTAAACCGAATGAAATGAAAGACTCTCTTAAAAGAACATTTCAGAAGGACGAAGATGATTTTGGATCATCATCTCAACAGCAGAAACATAATCAAAAGCTGAAATCCATGATCAGTATCCATGTTGCAAGCACTTCTTCAACTGTTTAGAAGTTGCAATAAGATCTTTGAATAACAAAACATCATTGCTACGATGGGGATAGGATGTCTGTACAAATATTAGGTTGGTGCAAAAATAATGACGTAATAATGTCGTTTTTTGACGTTAAAAAATACGTCAAAAACGACATTATTTTTGCACCAACCTAATATTTGAAGGAGAGGAAGGAATGGATTCGTCAACACTGATTTCACCAAAGAATACTGATCTCAACAAAAAGAATAATGAGGACTTGAATATGGTAATAATAATCAACAGAACTTGCAAGAAGACATAGTGATTTTTCTAAGCGCTGCTTAGATGTGGCACAAGGCTGGAAGTATTGAGCACCCAGTGAGGATCGAACTCACTACTCTGTCATAATATGTTCTAGCGAGACAAGATTGCTAACCATTATACCACGACGATGTACCTTGCTTACATATGTGGGATCAACAACCTCCAAAAATAAAAGACAAAAATTAGTATCAATAGCATTGACACTAGCAATATTAAAGAAATAGAAAAGAATGCGATTAGGGAAGATGAATATCGTTCAGATATACTGGGAGGGTGTTGGTTGATTTAGTTTTTTGTTTTATGCCAAATTGTAATTTATGAATTTATGGACCCGAATTGTGGAGAAAATAGCTTGTTATCAGGCCATTTGTAATAAAACAAGCACATATTATCTCCCCTCGCTTCTAACTATCCATCACAACAAAATAAACGTTTTTCAGCAATAAAGCAGAATAAGTCAAATAAAGCTTTATATGCTTCTACTTAGTGTTGTTAATATATTACAGGGTCTGTCAGTAGTTTAGATTGTTTGAGTTCTGGAAATTCTAGAGAGTATTCTTAAGGTCTGAACACATAAGCAAAATGCATATTTTCAAGAAATTAAATTTTCAACATTTTATTGAATTGGAATATTAACAAATAATATCTTTAATACGATTTCAATCATTTGTATTGCAAAGGTTGATACGCTTTACAAGATTCACGTGAACACGACGTAATAACTTCACATTACCGTCAATTCACTCTTTATACTTTCAATCAAGTGTGTTGTATCTGTGATTTTCATTGAGTACGCCACCTTTTAGGATACCCCAGAAAAAGAAGTTGTTTTTTTTTTCTTCTTTAGAAAAAAACATATTTAATATGTGGAGGTAAAGTAAATTTAGTTAATGAAATTTCCTGTGTCCTGACTTTAGGGACACCCTGTATATCTAACGATAAATATTTAAATGAAGCTACTGAAGCATCAAGTGATATATCTTTGGACAGTTTAAAACTCATCAACTATCTAATGAAAATTCTGAAATTTAAAAAAATCTGAAATATCTGTTTCCCTTATTGACACGCATAATAAGTTCAATGGTAATGCTATATCTAAGAAATATTTAAATGAAACAATTAGATCATCAAGTGATGCCTTTGGAAGGTTTAAGACTAAGGAATAAGACAAAAATGAAAATATAAGCAATTCTATGAACGAATTTCAAGAGAGTGAAAATGAATTGCTGGTGAGGTAGCTGGCAGACAAGGGGATCCCATATTTGAAGAAAGACAAGCTGAATCCCTATTAATATTCTTCTTGTTCTCGTAATGGCATTCACCCGAGGTGGGCTGAGCCGGCTCCAATATTGGAGTTTCATGGGAATTTGGAATTCACAAGCGATCCCCAACCCGCATGTATAGCACATGAGATTTGATTATAGTGAAGGTTTCGTGCAGGACGGACTATCCACACTTTTTGAAGGGCCGATTACAGAGACCTGGTGTACTACGTGCCACAAGGTCCCCAAACGACCCTCCGCAGGTTTTGAATTCAGAGTTTTTCCTTCTCGTAGACCAGTTGCTATCCAAGGCTATAGAACCCATTCTGTCCCGCTATTTACTGGAGGGAGAAGAGGATTCATACATTTCCCAAGGGTATTAGCACTTAAGTGAATGTAATGGATTCGACTGGAATTCGAACTCGGCTCTTCGATTCCTCAATCCAAGCCGATATCCACCGTGCCTCCTACTCAATTGTATTATTATTAACAATTAATGAAATGATTAAAACAATCATGGCACTCTACGTAATATTAAATGTGTGTACAGTAGTTGAAGTGAAACAGCCAATTGTATAACGAATGAAGACAGAAAATTAACTCTGGAGGATCCCAACGATAGATATGACAGGATGGGTTGCATATAACTATGTAATCCAATGATATATGCAAAAGACAACACTTTCCTTGAAAATAATGGGTTTTTTTAATAACCTAATTCTAAACGACCTTCAAATTCAATACATTTTGCAGAATATCACTGTCCAGTTCTTATGCTTATTCACCTTCCATAACAGAAGGATCTTGATGACTATGCATCCTTCACCCGAGCCCCATTGATCAATGTCGTATTTGTGACAAGTTGAGAGTGACATTGGTTACTTTTGAGAGGAATTAAGTTCAATTCTCAAATTCGGAGAAGTTTTCCTTCTATTTCTTTTCAACACTAATCAAGTGTTTATGTTCAACAGCCATTGCCATTTTTGGTGCTCTGTCAACATTTGCGTCAGTTTCTAACTGGCTTTGTAACGAATATTGCACCTCATATCTAAAAATCTTCAACTTCTTGTCAATTTGTCTTTGAGAGTAGACGTCTTTGAGTAAAATTTCAATTTGTGTCCTCATCTCAATGCTTAACTGTTTTGATTTGATATTTTGTGCAAATTACTCAAAAATTAAAAAATAAGTAAAAAGAATATTCTGAAAATACTCAATCACGGATACAGGAGTAGATCGATTTATGATAATAAGTAATTTTGTCAGATAGTCAATATGACCCTTCTAGCAGAACATAAATTAGAATTGAAAGTTGATGTTAAAAATTTCCTTAGCAAGAAAATTAGAATGTGGTTATGAATTGACAAGCATATAATGCCGGTGTTTAAGGCTTAAAAAGTGTTTGAAATGCCGAGAAAGAATTTAAACTATCCAGATATTAGCTTTACAAAAATCAATCAAAGTATTGAGAATTGCTAGCACATTAAGATACGTTGCCCACCGGTCGTTTCTGGTAGAACTCAGTGGAAATCATTTCGTAACAAAAAGATGAAACTATAAAAGAAAAAAGAAATTACGGTAAAGATCAGATTTTGGATGAAAACTCTAAGCGGTAATGACACTCGCTCGACGTCGTTGACTGTAGTATATGGGAAGGATTGCCTACCTTAGCAGTCGGCACTGTCGATGAATCTAAAGATGACTTGTAAAGCCCGTTTTACCTGGAATTGGGGGAGATAATAAGAAATGTTGTGGTGTAATGGATATCGGCTCGGAGTGAAACCCCGGAGAGCCGAGTTCGAATTCCAGTCGAGTTCATTAGATTCACTTGCGTACAAATACCTTTTGGAAAGGCATGACTCCCAAGGTATTGAACCACAGCTATGGGCTGAATAGCAGGACAGACTAGGTTCCTTAGCCTTGGTTGGCAACCAGTCTGCCGTTGAAAGAAATAGCAACCTACTGCGGGAAAAAATCTCCCTCAAGTGTGTATCACATATGACACTTAACTGACAATAAGAAATGACAATTGTTCGCCGCTATAATTCTTCTTCTCTTGAATGGAGTTCTTTCTCGGTATTTGGAAACGGACTGTGGTATCCCACATCTGGAAGCCCCTTTCCCTCTCTAGGTTTGATGGTCAATCCACCCACCTTTACTGTCCTCTTGTACTGGTTATTGTATCGAGGCTTTGGGTGTCCTCGGGACGGATCGCAAGTGGCAAGACACGCTTGGTCCTTGTGTTGAGCATATACCACCTAGTGTAAGCGATGTCCGATGATTATATTCACCATACACCAGTTGGTTTTCAATTCAAACACATCGATGTTCTCCCCAGTTGATATTCAAGATGGAGCGAAACATTCTTTGGTGGAACCTCTATAGGCTTACTGATATCATTGTTCTATAAGGTCCTGAAAAATGATATTGCAAGATTAAAAATATGAAGAATAAAAAAAAGAGATATACATACAGCAAAGGTCACATATTCGAAGATCACCAAGCAAACAATTGAAACTGCGAATGAATCCTAATAAAAAAAAACAGTATTTATTTATAGCAATTTTTCTATACATAGTATCTGCAATAAAGTTTAAATAAGGCACAATAAGAAATTATCAACAATAACTAACGGTAGATTTAATAATAGATTAGTAACGAGCTTATGTTAATGGAGAGCTGAACAGGGACTGTGAAAACGAGTAAAAAGACAACCATTGCTTAGAGTTACAAAGATAGGAAAGTGTGGAGAACCACAATCGCCCACCACCTGATGGAACTCGGTATAGGAAAGAAAAAGAAGTGTAATAATAGTTGCATAAATAGACGATGCATTCTTAGCCGAGATCATAAAAATCTAAGAATATGTGTCTGTCTGTTTGTCTCTCTCTCTCTCTTTCTTTCTCTCTCTCTCTCTCTCTCTATTTATCTATCTATCTATCTTTAATCTAACACTTAAATTTTCTCTTGAACAATCTACGGCTGCTGATATCAGTAAGAAAGAAAAATATTTCTTTCTTTCATTCTTCCTAATATCAGAAGCTGTAAATTGGCTAAAAGAAAAAGTAACAAATTTTGATTTAAGTAAGAGAAAGAGGGAGAGACGCATGCTTAGGTTGTTATGATCTCGGTGAAGAGCGCGTCTTAGAAAGAAAGAAAGAAAGAAAGAAAGAAAGAATGGGGGTTGTTAAGAAAGAAAGAAACAAATTTAAGTGAGATATAAAATTTCGAAAAGACGAAAAACGAACACATTTCAACTGAGAAAAAACAATTAAAAACTCTAGATTTCATAAAGATGTAAGATGAGAAATCGACAGAAAAACAGACGAAACATAAAATTCTACATACGTTGTAAATTCATTATACAAGTTGGTCCGAAAGTCTTGACACCTCTACATAACATAATTTTCTATTTCAGATGGCTGATACAAGCTTCTACACGAAAATAGTGTTCATACAGACTTTCTCACCGTGTGACAGCGTCAATGAAAGTGAATAAACTGAATCCAGTACATGTGTTTTGTATTACTTTATTACGTGTTCATCTATTGTTTTTTTTTTTTTTGTTTTTGTTTTTTGGTAGGGGTGACAATACTTTCGGACCACTCTGTATACAATTTCTTGATGGCAGCAGGTATTTATTTTTCAAAATAATCCTTTTTGTTGTTAATGCATTTCATTTAATTTGCAATATTAATGATAACAATCAAATATTCTTCTCTTTCTTATTTTTTCTGTCGTGGTGTAGCTTCAGGGGGTGAGCGATCATAGCCCTCCACAACTTCCTATCTTTTGTAGCTCTTAGTAAATTTTGTCTTTTCCCTATCCCGTTTCCGTAATCCTTTTACACAAGCACATTAGGATTAGGGTTAGTCGCTGCTTTCACCTGTCTCTCATGCCTTCAGTATGCCTTCTGAGTATCAAATACTTCAAAACCTTCTTCCTCATTATGTGTCCCAAAAATTTCAACTGTCTCTTTCTAAGTACAAGCGTCCTCCATTTTATTCTTATCATCTGTGATTCATTTTCGTAATAGGCTTCGATAACTTTAACACGCTGTTTGATTGTTAATTTTTTCATGGTTGAAATTGCTAAAGACTTAAGTTCTTAAATCTGAAAGTAAAAGAAAAAAAATCATTAGACGCTTAAACTTAATTCACATTTAATATCGGTTCAAGTTATTAGAATACCCTATATTATTTGGAACATTTCACCGAACTATATTAGGAAATTTCCAGGTCTTCTTCTACAATCAAAAGTATTCGAATTATAAGCAAAATAGCGAAACAAATGAAAAAAAAGGAAACGTCAGTTTAAACTGACACCAAGATGATACCTACTTGAAATACTAGTATAGCTTGTTTTCCATAGAAAATATATTCGAGTAAGTTGTAATATTTACTACGAAGCAACAGCACGCATTCACCGCTGAACGGGAACATTCTCATCCCGTAGATTAAATAAAGGGTTCAGTTTTAAATTCCCTGAGGTTTACTCATGTCGGCAGCCACCTGAATATACTTTCATTGCATGATAACCAAAAATTTGTGATAACAACAAAGATAACGATTCAAACTATTGTTCTTATCTTTGTTGTTGTTATGACGTTTCGGTCGTTGCGCCCTCTAGACTTCATCAGGCGTTTTTCCATCCGAGTCAGGAAATTCGGAAATGGAACATTAATTTAATCTATGAGGTTACATTGCGTTTGTTCTGTCCTCCATGTCTCGTGACATCGGAACTTTTTCTTTTTCGTACTGCTCAGTTATTGATCGCCTCTTTTCTACTGAGTCTAAAACTACACTACTTGGCCTAGGGTTTGAACTCACAATGACTATATCAACAAACAAGATCTGAAGATTGCGATCAAGCATGAAACAGACTGCCAACACTTTTATTAAATTTTAGTCAGAGATTGTTTTCTCTCAATCTCTGACGAAGCTTTAATAAAAGTGGAATATGTTAAATTGACATACGTCTCTTAATTTTTCTTTTATCATACACATACACACATATATATATATATATATATATATATATATGACGTCACACATTATGAAATGGACAAAGTCCGACAATTATTTTAAGACATTTTTATGTTTAACATTCTTTTTGTAGATACAGATATTTAAGTAAATGTTCTGTTTATAATAAACAATATTAAACAACATTTACCGGCCTGAATGTCCGAGAAATTTTCATAGAAAATATTCGTCCTCCGACAGGATTCGAACCTGTATCCTATACTGAACCGTCATATAGCCTGACATGCTTTTACCGATTTCGCTACAGAGGATCGATCGGTTAGCAAGGTCGAATTTACTGCTTTTAAACTTTAATCATCCATGAATCTCTCACGTACATTCATGTCTGCTCATGTAAACAAATGACGTCATACATTATTTAATACTGTTTATTATAAACAGAGCATTTACTTAAATATTTGTATCTATAAAAAGAATGTTGAACATAAAAATGTCTTTAAATATATATATATATATATATATATATATATATATATATATATATATATATGTTAGGTTGATGCAAAAATAATGTCGGTTTTTGGATTATTTTTAACGTCAAAAACCGACATTATTTTTGCACCAACCTTATATATATATATATATATATATATATATATATATATATACACACACACACACACATATATATATATATATATATATATATATATATATATATATATGACTGCCTTGAGCCCAGTGTTACTAAATATCTGTATGTTATTTTGTTATTTCTGCCTAAGAACTGTTTTTTTTAGTTCATTAGTATCTTATATACCTTCGACAGCCAATAAAATTTGATAATTGAACAGTGTCTATCATGCGACTAAGCACTAAAGGATAACCGTGGAGCCATCATCAGTGTCTATTCAGACAAAAGTCTTCAGATTATCCACTGAACAGCTCTCAACAAACAAACTTACAGATAAACATAGCAAGATAGATAATACGCGAATTTTATTTTTGAGTCAGCTTATAAAAGATATTCCGTCAAGTGGTTTTACTCTTAAGTGCACTCACTTTGAATTTCAATTTGAAAGCAATTGAATCCAAATATGAGATAGAGTTCAAAACATAAATATCTGTTCAAAGTTTCAAAATTAGAAAAAAATATGAATTAAAATGTATTTCATAATCCAAATGAAGTGGTGTCAAATATTTTAGCATCTTTTGATTTCACTGCCGGTAAAGATTCAAGACTTTGATTTTTTTTTTCAAAATCTTTTGATAATTCAATTATTTGTGTAACGCAGAATGCTGTCTGCGTAGACACGAGCACACTTTACTTTTTGAAATATTAAATTTCAACTGATTTATAAACATAAAGTGACGAAGCTCTCAACGAACGAAATCCTCATCTCTGATTTTTTTGTAAATATATAATCTTAAAATTTGCAAACTTCGAACAGCTGTAAAAAGAATATTTAGATTACCATTGATGATGCTGTGGATGGGGAGAATTCCGCTTGTAGACTCTCAAGATTTGAAGTTTTCTTTTACATTTCTTTAAGATATTAAATTATAAAGTTCATTTGAAAAATTCTACTCAAAATAACTTTCATTCCACTAAATTATGAATCGTGAATTTTCCAAGATGATTCTGATTTTGCTAATATTGAGCTCGTGAGTAGTTTACTTTCGAATTCGTTTACTGGAAAATTCTCAAATGTCAATTTGAAGAATTTTTGGGGAATTATTTTCATCCTTAAATTTCGACTTGTCTGTCCTTTACTTTTTAACTTGAGGTTCGAGATCTTTTAAACTCCAAATTCCAGCTTAGAAAACCATTCTTAAAATAATAATCATTACTAATGAAGTGATTTTGATCCTTACCGACACTGCTGTTGCTGTTTGAAGGAATCAAATAAAAGCATTAAATAATGTATTAAATATCTAGAGACGTAATGAGAACGATAGAACAAGTAATACAGTAATACAAAATACCTGTACTGGATTCAGTTTATTCACTTCCATTGATATTGTCATACATCGAGGGGGTCTGTATGAACACCTTCATTTTCGTGGCACAAAATTATGCGGTACCATGTCCGGTGTGATATTTTACGAAGCTGTAATTTGTTGATTGTTTCAAAGGCTCTCCTAACTGCGTCCTTCAACTGATGGCTATTCTGGTATCGTTCAGGTTAAACTCTCTCCACAGGGAAAATTATATTATGTAGAGGTGACAAGACTCTCGGACCACCGGGTATAATATGAAAGAAGTGACGATTCTCTGTCCATCACATACTGTCAATGTGTGACTTTGCATCTGCCATCAATGTAATGTATTAGGCTGTCAGACATGAAATAATGCATTTTTTGGTTGGTTGTTGAGCCGGTCGTCTAAATAAGTAATCTCCTTAGTATATAAAAAAATACAGAGATATTTCTGACTCTTTTTCTTTCAATATATTGTTATGCATATTGTCAAGCCCAATGAAAATGATTACAAAGAAAAAATGCCGAATAATCTTACTGTATGAGTACAAACTACAATTATATAGGGGTGACATTAATTTACCACCACCGATTAAATTATAAACTTTTGGGTCAAGTTTATTTTTCTGTCTGAATTTCTGGGATAAAACTTTATCTTTATTAATATTATTAACATTCGGACCAATGACTCCACCAACGAGACAGAGATTCGTCGATTAACTCGTTCGTTTGTAAATTTGGTAATCTGGTAATTCTGAGTTCAATCGTTGGACCAAGTAGTATAAACTTAGAGTCAGTACACACAGAGCGCGTAATAACTAATCAATATTAAAAATAGAAATAAAAAAGAAGACTAGACATGGAAAGCCGGGCCAGACCTAACTGCCAAATGTATATTAAACAAAAGATTCGTTTCAAAATTCCCTGCAAAATACTCGGGTCGCCAGATGCCTGGATAAGCCCAAAACGTTATGATAATAGCAAGTGTTTTTAAAACCCTAGAACATTTGAACTATTTCAGTTATGATATAGCAGCAGTACTGGGAAGGCAGCAGTACTGTTGCGACCAAGTAAATGGTTTAAGTAATAACAAAACACGTTTTACAGATATATCATATATTAAACAGTAAATACAACAGAAGAGTATTACACGACTAGTGAGTGTGTGTCTGTTGACCAGCTTTCAATCTATTCGACTGTTAATATTTAATAGCCCCCACACGAGGGATGTATGTGACACATGGCCGAGTTTAACGTGGGTACTCCGAGACCGTAGACTCGGCCAAAAATATTCCCTTAGAACCCTCGTAAACCGGTCCAGGGACTGTCTACCTCCTCGGACGAAACTTTGCCCTTTGGCAAAGCATCGTCCGGGTTCCTCTCTGCCAAAGACAGAGAGCTCGACAGTAACGAACAGGCTGAAGCACTGTTAATATTTAACAGCCCCTTCCCCCACGAGGGATGTATGTGGCACAAGACCGAGTTTACCGTGGGTTCTCCGAGCCTGTAGGCTCGGCCAAAGATATTCCCTTAGAACCCGCATAAACAGGTTCAGGGATTGTCTACCTCCCCGGACGAAACTTTGCCTTTCGGTAAAGCCTCGTCCGGGTTCCTCTCTGCTCAAAGCAAAGATTTCGACAGATTAACAGGCTACTGTTAATATTGAACAGCACTCCACGAGGGATGTATGTGGCACGAGGCCGAGTTTACCGTAGGCTCTTCGAGTCCGTAGGCTCGCTCAAAAATATCGGCAAAGCCTCGTCCGGGTTCCTCTCTGCTCAAGGCAGAGAGTTTGACAGATAAACAGGATATGGCACTGTTATATTTAACAGCGCCTCCACGAGGGATATATGTGGCACAAGGCCGAGTTTACTGTGGGTTCTCCGAGCCCGTAGGCTCGGCCAAAATTATTCTCTATGAACCCGTATAAACGGGTTCAGCGTCTGTCTACCTCCCCGCACGAAACTTTGCCCTTCGGCAAAGCATCGTCCGGGTTCCTTTCTACTCAAGGTAGAGTGTATTACAGATGAACAGGATATGACACTGTTCCCCCAAGGCCTTCTCTCCTACTAATCTTATAGTAAGCGGAAGTGTCCAACATAGACTTTTTAGAGGGAGGCATAAAGTACATAAATATATTATAACGTCATTGAAAGGTCCAGGTCTATATCCGTTATGCATTGACTTGTGGTGAATCCATATTAACATTAGCTAAACTGTTCATAGAAAGATATTCACGAATATCTCAGTCTTTTGACTGGGATGTTCGTGAATGTCTTTCGTTGGGAAAACTTGCAAAGAGGAATTTCGGATTCCTCATAAGGATCCACTTTAGAACCAAGCACAACATTCCACCATCTATAGTATTCTTTTAACCAGGAATACCAACCTTTCATATTTGTATCATATTGTTACACATGACGAACTTTAGGTTTTGTATGTCAACATAAAACGAAAAAGACAGCAGGTACGGGAAAATGAGAAATCAGTGCCAACACAAAAATCAGGAATCTATCCACTGAAGTTCTTGCTTTGTGCATGGCGAATGGTGTCGTCCATTAAGAACGATTGGAATATGGAAAGATCATCAGATCAGATATTTATTGACAGCAACTTGATCGGGTAAAAAAGAATTACGTTGAAAATATCCTGCTTTGATAAACAGAAAAGGTATTATTCTGCAGCAAAACAATATCAAAAGTTATATATATTCATATGTAGCATAACAAAGAAGAATTTTAAATCATTTTTTCAAATATTTTTAAGAAAATCCCACATTTCTTTAAATATAAAATAGGAAATTTGCCTATCTGTTGAACTCGTGTCACTGAAAATAAACATAGATTTCTAATAAACACTATTTAAATAAATTTAACTTATAATTGTTTTCATATACTTTCTAGCAAGATATAGTTATTTTACAAACAGCCTAACACACAGAGATACACACACACACACACACACACACACACACACACACACACGTGTGTGTGTGTGTGTGTGTTTAGGCAGCAAATTCTCTTTAGGACATGTCTGATTGAATAAATTAAAGACATTATGTCTGCTAATTTTTAACAAAATCCGTTCATACTCACGAATAACCTTCCGTGTATCCATGTTGAAGGATGAGAGAAATGTACTATAGCTGTTCAAATTTCTTTTATTTTCATTTCTCAAGTACTTTCGATCTTTTTCCAAGATCATCTTCAGGAGTACAAGTAATACAAAACTATATATTGTTCATTAATATAATTATTTATACAAAAGTTGTCCGTTGTTATCCATTACCGTAATTTTTTCATTATGCTTTAAATGCAAAACCGTTGACAATGTGCTGAGCGGTCATTAGAACGTGAAAGAAATTATTGAATTTTTTCTCTCTAGGTCATAATGTCATGGTCACGCGCGCATTAAAGCGTGAAAAAACTGTTCCTTTACAGGCATTTTAGAACATTACTGCAGTATTCATAGTTGATTCTGTTCAGTGCAGGTTTTACATTTTTTAATATAAATTGCTGATAAGATATAAATATATATATAAATTGCTTATATATATATATATATATATATATATATATATATATATATATATATATATATATATATATATATATAAACTACAAATTTCTCAATGATTTCTTTCGAACGCTCATATCTGCTAAGTCCGACAATTATTTTAATATATTTTGTGTCGGATCTAGTCCATTTCATAATATATAATGTTATTTATTTACGTTAAGATATGCATTGATCAGATATGAGTGTTCAAGGGAAATCATTGTTAAATTTGTAGTTTAATACAGTAATTTGACCACATATATATATATATATGCGTGTGTGTGTGTGTGTGAAAAGTGTGTTTATATAAATATAAATAAATATATATATATATATAATTATTTATATATTATATGCGCGGTACTTATTAGAAAGCGCTCAATATCGGAGATAGAGCTAACATATTTGGTTGGATAGATGTCAGTTTGTGACCCTGGGTTTCACGCTTTTGCGAAAGCGTGAAACCCAGGGTCACAAACTGACATCTATCCAACCAAATATATATATATATATATATATATATATGTGTGTGTGTGTGTGTGTGTGTGTGTGTGTGTGTGTGTGTGTACTTCAAAAATCAGAAGGTCAATTAAAAATGAACGCAACAGATAAGGTCAGAATTTGTTACAGCACCTGCACATCCACTCTGATATATATATATATATATATATATATATATATATATATATATATATATATATAGTAACTGCATAAACAAGCAAAGAGAACAGATTTTTATGGGAATAGTTTCATTCTGCCTCTCATTTTCTTTCCTCATTTTCCCAGATTTTATTCAGTATTCATTCCGGTTGACGACTTTCCCTATTACAAAGTGAATCTGAATACTTAACGCGATACTCAAGTGGTCATTCATCATCTGTTATTAAAATGACATGCTATCTTCCGTTGTCATTATCACTCAATTAAATAGGAAAATTATCTATTTTCCCAGGCATAACTATGACATATTGTATTTAATCATGGAGCTTTTAACTCATACGCCAATTTTTGTGTACTTCTTATTATTGACGAGATCAAACATGACAAGCTCACATATACCAGCCTAAATCTAATCAACCAAAAAATTGTGTAAAAATCAAAAGAAGGGGCAAATGTTTGTTGGGAAGCATATTGATTTTTTATAGTCTCATGAACATTGTTTAACGAATGTTGAGTCATCATTGTTACTTACTAATCTGGGGATGGTATTGAACTCACTAATGATCTGTAAGAATAACTTGCTTACGATTACATCACCATATATATATATATATATATATATATATATATATATATATATATATATATATATATATATATATATATTTCAAATAAAGGTGCAATTATAATTTATACATTCATGAGTCATTCATACAAAAAACAAATATAGAGGTTAATGATTTAAATGCCGACAAGACATCTTCGCAAACAATATAAATAAGATACACCAACCCCTAACCTGTATATGAATGATATGATCCCTGTTTATAAATTCCAGTTGCATAAGGTCTTTTTAATTTTTTACAAGCTTTCGTCTGTTCCTACAGACATCCTCAGGTATGGAAATAGATTTTGTTCTTGTTTTTACTTCTCGGTAATAAGAGGACAACGAAAATAGAGATGTAATCCGAAAAAATGTTATGAGAAATGTGTTATTGTTTTGGAACGTGCGGTCACAACGCTGAGTTTGAATTTAAATTTTAAGGTTGTGCGTTTTTGTACAAATTAAAAAAACCTTATGCAACTGGAATTTATAAACAGGGATCATATCATTCATATACAGGTTTGGGGTTGCTGTATCTTATTTATATTGTTTGCGAAGATGTATTCTCGCCATTTAATTCATTAACCTCTATATTTGTTTTTTGTACGAATGATTCATGAATTTATAAATATATATATATATATATATATATATATATATATATATATATATATATATATATATATAAGAAGAGCCATAAAGCTTGTCTGTAAAACGTTGCAAGGATTATTGACACCAGTTATTGCACTATCCATCGAAATAAAATGAGATATCATTCTTCTTGGTGTTTTTCTTTGAATAAATCGCAACTTTCGATCTTTAGATTTTTCTTTCGATTTTTTTTACACTGATCCATATGCCTTGAATCCGAAATGACCATTATGGTTTGTCAGGCATTCCAAAAAATATGGATTCACAAATTGAAAGTGAGGGTGCCTCCGTGACAGTGGCAATCTTGAAATATGGTTTTGGTCTCAAAAGCAGAATTGAGAGTTTATTGATAAGGCGGGACTTCAACTTCAAATATGACAGAATGTCACGTGATCACACGATGAAACAAATATGGAAACTTCTAAAATAAAAAAAAGAAAGAAAAAGCAATGAACAAATGAAAGAACTTCGGCAATAAAAGAAGAAAAATTGAAAAATAGTTTCAAGATTTAAAGGAATATCAAAGAAAGAAAGAATGAGTGAATGAAAAAATGAAGGAATACAGAAGTAAAACAAAGAATGAAGTAAAAAAGAAAGAAGCAAAAATATAAGAAAGTAGAAAAGAAAGATAAAACGAACGAAGAAGTAAACAAAGGAAAAACAAAGAAAAAAAGAAAATGGAAAGCATGAGAGAAAGAAGAAAAGAAAAAGAAAGGAACGAAAAAGGGAAAAGAAAAATAAAAAAAGACGAAGGAATGAAGGAAAGAAAGGAAGGAATACAGAAATAACTAAAAACAATGAATTAAATAAAGAAGAAAGAAAAATTTTTAAAAAACAACCACAGACAAAGAAAAATGTTAAGAAAAAAAAGAATATGAAAGAAAGAAAGAAAGACTGAAAGAAAGAAAGAAAGAAAGAAAGAAAGAAAGAAAGAAAGAAATCCGTTATAACATATTCGTGTTATTTCTAATTATTAGGTTGGTGCAAAAATAATGACGTAATAATGTCGTTTTTTGACGTTACGTCAAAAAACGACATTATTACGTCATTATTTTTGCACCAACCTAATAATTAAAATAGATGTTTGCTTTTCTTGACATTCGATAGAAATTACAATACTAATTTTTCTCCGAATTCTACTTACGCAATCTCGAGCGAAGAATATCATAAAATGGACAATAGCGTTTACTTTGTGAAAGTAGATTGATTCAGCTTTTTAAAGATAACTGTCTTCCACGGAATTTAGAAAGTTGACACGGATTCGAACTCTGACTGGGTTCGACGAAAAGCTCTCTACCATTGTTCCCTCTAAAGTGTACACCAGAGACAGAAAGACAAATGATAGAAAGATATAGGGTAGCTTTTTAAAAATCTTGTATTTTCTTTATTGCAGACTTTCACTAACACGCTGTCTTTCCCGTTGCAAACCACTTCTGTCTACAGTGAAACTTTCCAACTAATGACAAAGCCCATACAGATTAATCACAACGTTTGTCCGGTAACAATGTCTCTCGCCATGGAAGTGACTTTTATTTCTCGCTTGTTTCTTTGTTTGTTTGTTTTTGTTTTTGTTTTTTTGTTTGTTTTTTTGTTTGTTTTTTATTTGTTTGTTGTTGTTGTTTTTGGCTTTTATTCAGTTATTTTTTAACGAGGATCTCAGTCCCATTTATATTTTCTTTTGTTTTTAGTTTTATTTTTTATTTTCTTTGCTTTTTTATGATTTGTTTTTGTGATTATAAAACGAGTTCGTCCTGGATGGTATGACAAGGAACTACATTCGGCACCAAGGCTTCTAATCAGGAGATTAGAGGTTTACTCTTGTTCCCGGATTAACAATGGTCCTGGGTGGTAGTACCTGTTAGAGCCACAGTTATGGGCCAGAAGTGAACCCCCAAACAAAAACCAACAGTAAAAGGTTATAAGATGTGCAACAATGTATTTTTATAGCAAAATGACTATCAATGAAACAGTAAAATTCTAAAAATACATTTTATAGTAAAATCCCCAACAATACATTTTACGATCTACAAATTATATATTTTAAAAAAAAACCTTTACCCTGAAATTATAAAATTTTGTTAAAAATGTCTGCATTTGAAGCCATAAAATAGTAAAATCCCCAACAATACATTTTACGATCTACAAATTATATATTTAAAAAAAAAAAACCTTTACCCTGAAAATATAAAATTTTGTTAAAAATGTCTGCATTTGAAGCCATAAAATTGTGTTCAGAATGTCGACATTAAATAACTTATAGACGTTGAAATACCGCTAAACAAATTTAACCAACCAGCAATATCTATTTATAATAAAATTACTAAAAATCCATATTATAGTAAAATTACCATCAATACCTCTTTGAAGCAAAATAATCATTAATACATTTTATCTGCAGTTGAAACCATAAAATTGTCTTCAAAATATGTAGATTTCGGCATTAAATAACGCATAGAGGTTGATATGCCCTTAAACAAAATCAACCAACCAGCCAATAACAATATATGTACGTACGTATGTGCGTGTGTGTATGTGTATATATATGTATGTGTGCGTGTGTGTTGGTTATATAAATGCAAACGTGGGCACCTCGAGGCGGTGTAATGGTTAGCAAGCTTGTCTCGCTATAACAATTACAAATGAGTCGTGAGTTTGATCCTCACTGGGTGCCCCATACTTTCGGCCATGTGCCACATCAAAGCTACACTTGGAAAATCACTATATATATATATATATATATATGCAAACGTGAATGATTGCGAAAGAAAAAGTTATTTGTTCATTGTTAGGAGGTTCGCGTTTCGATCATGAGTCACGGATCAGTCGATTTGTCAAGGAGGTGTCTTCTTCATGTTATCGACCTGAAGAGACGATTGAAACGTGTGGTATTGTTGGAAATATGCCTAAATAGCATGTAAAGGAATGGAATTGATCAAATAAAACGATTCCATAGCCGTGGATGGTTATGCTAGCAAGAAGTCTCAAGTAATACGTAACTGAGGCTTTGAGCCTTGTTCAACTCTTCATCACGCCAGATTATACGCTCCCTCCCAGAATCTGGGATTAAATTCCCCACATCATAGATGGCGACGCATCCCAACACATCTGTGTAAAATATACTGCTATTCCTATTGAATCCTGCTGTTTCAATTTCATTCGTTTAGATTAATTTATTCTTTTATATGCCGTCTTCATTCAAAACATAGGTGATCATGGCCGTTCACATCCTCTTGTTCCTTGTTGTTCTTAATATGTTTTGTCTTTTTGTTATCTCTCCCAGACCCTGTTCTGCTATCCACTAAGCATGTTACGCGTTGCTTTCCCTTGTTCAACTTTCCCTCTACCCGCCTTGTGAGTATCAGATTTTCCAAGCCCTCCTTCGTCATTAATGTTCCAGAAATTTAATGCGTCTTTGTCAATCCCAATGCGTCCCAATTTCGCAATTTTCGTCCTCTGTTAGAAGATTTTACATATTTAAATTTCTGTACCTGCTTCATTTGTCGTATTCCCCGAACTGTAATTTGCATTTTGGGCTCCCCTTTTTAGTTGATGACTATGTATATGCTGGTCTTGGTGCACGAATTCAGTCACTTTCGAATGTAATGTTTGTTTTAATTTGTTGATATTTTTTTGATTGTTTTCATTGACTTCGTACCTTTTTACTTAAAAGTTTATATATATATATATATGTATATATATATATATATATATATATATATATATATATATATATATATATATATATATATATATACGCAGATACACAAACGCATACGTCCGTACTGACAATGTGTGTATTAATGTAATATTAATTGATTGGGGCCGCAGCATTTAATGATGGTTTTTTTTTTTTTTTTTGTTGGAGAGTAACAAGTGATTATGAAAATGCACAGACATACACAAATACACACATACATATACATGGACGTAAACACACACACACGTGTGTGTGTGTATGTGTGTGTGTGTGTATTCAAGTATAGGATTGGTGTAGAAGGAATAAAATTCCAATAACGAAAAATACTATTATAAAAAAGAGTGCTCAATGCAGAGTAGATCAAATATTATTTATTCTAAAATTATAATATAAACATGTTATATTTCTACAAAATAGCTATTTTTGTTGTGATGTTATAACATGTTTATGTTATAATTTAACCATTTCCAAGGATGAAATATTTTAACAGTTAAAATATTTCATCCGTGAAAATGGCTAAATGTATAGATGAAAGCGCGCGGAAAATAAAGAACATTCGGACAGTTTTTATATGATTTATCATCTGAAAGAATAAAAATATTTGATCATATGAAAACTTTTCTTAAAAAAAACTATATGAACATACCTTGTCTGTCGTATTCAATGAAAAGTTCATGAAAGAAGGATTGGTGTCTAAATACACAAATTCCATATATATATATATATATATGTAATTTCTGTGTTTACTTGTAGGTATGTGTGGGCTTACGGCCATTTAACGTTTAAACACTGGTTTTCGTCAGATCACCGAAGTTAAGCAACTTCGAGTCTGGTCAGTACTTAGATTGGGGATCGAGGCCCATAAGATCAATGCAGGCGTTGCATTGTCACAACACACACGCCCACCAACACGTGCACATACATACACGTACACATACGTATATATATATATATATATATATATATATATATATATATATATATATATATATATGTGTGTGTGTGTGTGTGTGTGTATATATATGCCCGTGGGTGACCAGGCTCGACGTTGCTTAACTTCTCACGAAAAACAGTTTTTCAGCGTGAAATGGCCGTAACACCACATATTTTTGCCTATAACTAAACATATAAATTGTTGTTAATACAATATATATATATATATATATATATATATAGATATATATATATATATATATATATATATATATATATATATATATGAAGAAATATAGTCTTAAGGTCTGCTATATTTATGGGATAAAGTGCTCAATATCAGAGATAGAGCGTGTGTAAATATAAAAGTGAACATAGAAGTCAACACTCAGAGGCGACAGTCTGTTTCATGCTATATGCAATCGTCAGGCCTGACGATTGCATATAGCATGAAACAGATTTATATATATATATATATATATATATATATATATATATAGTGTTAACATAATTGGTCAGCCACACGCGGACACACACAAGCATACACATATTGAAATATTGGTTCTCATCAGAATCGATGACGGCTTAGAAAGATAAATCGCTGAGTAGATTTCAAATTCCAGTCGGGCTCCTTACATTAGGAATCGTCTAAGCGTGTCACATCCACACCTACATAAGGCCTGGATGGTATAGTTATGGCCCATTCCTTCCCGTGATCTCGGGAGTGCTAATGTCCAACAAAGAACCTTTACAGGCAGAATAGAGACAGAGAATGTGTGTATGCTTTAACGTTCCTATAGAATTTCTAAGTATATATTTACATGTTTTCATTCTGTATTTCTTTTTTAGATATTCAAATCATTTATGTTTGTTTTCCTTTTTTTATTATTTAACTTTATTTATGTATACTTTTCATTTGACCGCTTAATTTTTCATTTTATTCATTCATTTGTCGTTTTTTTCTTTCGTCTTTGTTCATTCAAGAAGCTCGATAATATCTATGCAGGTCTCTCATTCTTCTGAAAATTTGACGTCTCCATTATCTGAACTAATTAGAGACCTTTCATGGTTACCTCGATCGGCCGGCAGTTTCTTCAACACGCCAAAAAGTCCTTGAGAGAATGTGAAGATTATGAAGAGAATTTCACTGTAGTGAAGAGTAATAAGGGTGTCAAACTGAAACGAAAATTGAGGGACAAGAGAAAGAAAAATACAGTGTAGAAGGAGGAGGAGGAGTGAAAATAAGACTGGATAAAAAGTAAGAGTAAGAAGGAGGAAGATAAAAAAACGGAACGGTAAGAATTAAAGTGAGAGTTACAAGGAAGGAAGGAAAATCTCAGAATTAAAAAAAAATGAAACATAACAACTAATAAAAATATAATGAAAGAAGGAAGAAAGGAGGAAAAATGGTACACGGGAAAGAAAGAAAAAGAAAAGATCGAGAAAACAAGGAGATACAAACATTAAATACAGAAAGAACGACAGAAAGAAAGAAAAAAAATCGAATAAAGCAAAAAAGAAAGAAACACAAAAAGCAAAGAAAGAAACAAAGAAAATTTAATAGAACAAAGAAACAGATATAAACATAAAAACAGGAAAAAAAATTATATGGCAAAAAGAAAGAAAGAAAGAAAGAAAGAAACAAAGAACAAAAAGAAAAAGAGGAAAAATAGAGATAAAAGAGCAAAAAAAAAGGGTAAAGCTAAAAAAAAGGAAATGAAAGAAAGAAAAAATGAAAGAAAGAAAGAAGAGGGAAAATATAGATAAAAGGAACAAAGAAAAAATTGGGTAAAGCTAAAAATAAGAACGAAAAAAAGAAAGAAAGAAAATGTTAAGAAGATGTTAAGAAATTTAAATCAGTTATAAAATGTCGAAAAGACGAAAAACAAAACATTTTGGCAGTGAGTAAAAATTAACTATAGATAATTAGAGTAAAAAAGAAAAAGAGAAAAATAGGGAAAAAAGAAACAAAGAAAAAATTGTGTAAAGCAAAAAGAATCACAAACAAGAAAGAAAGAAAGAAAGAAAGAAAGAAAAAGAAAATCGTAGCCAAAATAAAAAAAAAATAAAATTAGTTGCATAAGAAAGAAAGAAATAGCAAATAATTACAATATAAATCAACAACAAATATTAAAATATTAGGTTGGTGCAAAAATAATGACGTAATAATGTCGTTTCTTGACGTATTTTTTAACGTCAAAAAACGACATTATTACGTCGTTATTTTTGCACCAACCTAATAAGAAAAAAAATAATATATCGGAGTAAAAGTAAAACCAAAAGAAAGAAGAAGCATAATAGTAATAGTTTTTTGTTTTTTTTAATTTACAAAACAGTTTTTAAAAAAGTAAAAGAACGTGTGTCCTTTGAGATCACACGCTGTCAAATCCAAGCCAAGTTTATTGAAGGCTTTAAAACTCAGTTTATTGTGCGTCCGTCTCTTTGTTTGTCTCTCTATCAGTCTGTCTATTAGTCGAGAGATAAATGGCAAAAAGTTTTAGCAACGTATTCCTTTCATCTTTATATATCTTTTTCTTTCCTTTTTTTCCCTGTTAAACAGCCGCAAATACTTTCTGCTCCGTTCAAAAAAAGCAGCACATGCATTCATACAGTGTCACAGATACAAAGTAAATAAGTCAATCTTTCAAACATCCAAGCACACATACACACTGAACTGTATATCCATTAGTTTAGATACACGAATACATCAATCTGGGATGGAGCTCTACTCAATCCTCACTTGCCAGCCTTCAGACTGTGCAAATTTGTATTTACGGACTTGTGGGAGAAGGTTTCTTTTCCACCCTGAAACATATTTCACGCAAATGAAAACGTTCCCATCCTGTTGCTAGGCTATCGCTATTTCCAAAACAAACGTTCAAATGTGTTCCATTCTTAACTACCACCAAGTCAGACCTTTGCGCCTACGATACACCATGTCACTTGCCAAGGATTCGAATCAAGATCATTACCTCGGCGTGATAAATTTGAATGAGAAAGTTCCTTCAAACAGGGTTTTCTTCCACCACGTTGAACCGTTACACCAACGATACGCCATATCACTTCCAAGGAGACGCATATACCTCATATCCTCCGTGTTCCAAATGTAAATAGGAAAGTTCCATCAAACAGGTTTTCTTTTTACACCAAGACAGTTCATTAAACCATGACGAAACACCATGCCATTTCCATGGAATTGAATCATCCTCATTTCCTCCGTTTCCACAATGTTAATAAGAAATTCCTTCAAAATTTTTTATTGCACCAAGACAGACTTTTACACCTGCGATACACCATACCACCTCCAAGGAGCAGCCTCATCCACATTTCCTGTGTTGCAAATGTTAATGAAATATTTCCTTCAAATATGTTCTTCTTCCAAAAAGTCAGCTTTAAACGTACAATACACCATGCCACTTCAATGAAGTTGCATCATTTTCTGAGTTCAAACTGTTAATATGAAAGTTCCTTGAAATAAGTTTTTCTTCCACCATGTCAGATCTTTGCACCAATGACACACCATGCCATTTCCAAGGAGTCGTATCATCCGTTTTCCAAAATTTAATAAGAAAGATATATATATATATATATATATATATATATATATATATATATATATATATATATATATATATATATATATATGAGGCATATATATATATATGTGGGGCATATATATATATATATATATATATATATATATATATATATATATATATATGCAAAAATAATGTCGTTTTTTGACGTTCAACTTCAAAAGAAAAATTATTATATATATATATATATATATATATATATATATATATATATATATATATATATATATATAATAACTTTTTCTTTTGATATTGAACGTCAAAAAACATTATTTTTGCACCAACCTAATATATATGTATATATATATATATATATACATATATATATATATATATATATATATATATATATATATATATATATATATATATATAGTGGAGAAGAAACATAAAGAAATTTTAAAATACAAAGATCTTTAGAGAATTCGGTTTTAAATTTTAACAGGAATTTGCTGTATTTCTTACCCACCCATACAGACAGAGTGATAGAGAAATATAGAAAGATAAGATTGATTTCATTATTTTCTGAAGACGTTTACTTTAGAAACGAAACGTGTTACGTTGAATTTTTTCATTCAGTTACCTCCTATTAGCATGACACACAACGCACATGGATAGATAGATAGATAGATAGATAGATAGATAGATAGATAGATAGATAGATAGATAGATAGATAGATAGATAGATGCATGTTTGTTTCTGCATGTTTCTATATTTGCTTTATCGTACGTATTAATTGCAGAAAATATTTCTAATGATGCATTTTGGCATTATACATTGAACAGATACTTTACTGATTCTTACTAAAATTGACCCGATTGTTACATTTCCTGCAATGTTCCACTTCGGCAAGTAACAGGTCACCAATCAGATCTCTTTCCCATTACGTCAACAAATTGTTTGTGTACACACAAATACAGATTCCATGGCAATTACAGCTGTTTAAATATTCCGAGCAGAATGCTCTCTAAACTCCTCCAGTTTGTCTATACAGTTCGAAATTTTTGGCTTGCTCAGAATGCAAATAGAATATAAACAGAGCGTGAAATGGCAATTGTTGAAGTAAAGTCAAGCATTTAAAATAATATTTCGTGTAAATATATTGTATGTTTGATTAAAACTGCATTTAACTCATACCCTCATTTGGCAGTTTAAACTGATATTTTTCCAGAGAACTGAAAGAAATTGAACATCTAAAAATGATCTGGACTTTGCGAGAGAACTGAAAAAGATATGGAGTGCATCCATTAATAGTGGCGAGCTTGAAAGAACCTTTCCAACTTGTTTGAAAGAGAAAAGGTCGATGGAGAATTTAAGCTTTCCAAAATCAATCAATATAGAAAATGGAACCGAAAATCAACGATAAATGCCCAAATTTAATCGTAGAATGCGAAAAGAGAAATACAGATAATAATGGCTGAAAAACAAAGAAGTGTAAAAGAAAAAAAAAGGAGAGAATGAAAAAAATAAAGAAAAAAATAAAATAGAATTAAGAAAAGGGGGAAAATATTGACAAATCTAGCCATGAATCTGAAAGAAGGAAAGAGAAAAGAGCATGATGATAAAGGACACTGGAATAATTCCAACTTCTTATCTCATAATAATCCTATGAGACAAGAGAATTAAAATAATGAGACAAATAAAAAGTGAACCCAAACAAAAGATTAGTTACTCTACATTTATTTGGTCTGAATCCTGTCAAATCTATACCTATCTTTCGCCGATTCCACAAAGTTGTTTAACGCATATCCTACTGGATATTTGTTTAAACAGATATTTTTTTCCATATATATGGACAATAATTATAAACTATAATTTTGGGAAGGGGGGTTTATTTCACTGAAATTTTTATTAATCTTTGTTTTTGCTTTACTCCTTTAGTTCTTTTTTATATCTTTCTTTATTTAATTGTTGTATTCTTTTGTTTTCTTGCACTTGGATTGTTTTGTTTTTTTTTATATTCGTGTTTTATTTCGTCCTCCATTTTCTTTCTTTCACAGTTTTTTTTTCTATTTGTTTGTTTTATTTCTTCTTTTTTCCATTGATATCATCTATGTTCATGATTCTTTCCTTTTGTTTCATTTTCTTTCATTCTTTCCTTTTATTAAACCGCAGTACATACAGTATGCGCCACACATACAGTTTATATATTTAGCAATCCGTAAAGTGAAGACGACACGCACCAAATTTGAACATTCCCATTTCTCTTCCAGCGGTATCAATTTAAAGAACAGATTATGATAGCTTCCGACCTGAACAGGAAAAATACATTGTGGTCGTGGCATGAGATATCAAAAACATCGGCTCAGAGATAACGTGCTTATTGAAAGAGATGGGGCAACAAATGCGTTTGCGCAGAACCCACATAGGCACTCATACTGATGCATACCAAGTTTACATTACCCATAAAGGTCCTGGGAGCCGTCAGCAACGAGAGCCATATGATGTCTCACTACTTCCCACAGGCTCTCAAAATCAATGCCACCCCATATCGTGGTGCTGGGTACGGTGGTCAAGTTCTAGTTCAATTAAGTCATCCTATGTGTTCCAACAGGACTCCCTAACGTGTGGATCTAGCTTCGATTATTTGAATTACCTGCATTACTATGTCTAGGGCGTCGTCGAGAGGAGATTAAATACTGGCCATACTCTAGAAAAGAATCGTTGAAAACCCTTACTGTAGACGCCGTGGACATCGTACAAGATAACTGTTCGATCTTGAAATGCGTCCGCTTCCAAAACCGTTCTTGAAGCTCAGAATAGTTCTACTGAATAACATTTTTCTATTTTTTTAAATTAATCTGTGTACAGTTTTTAAGCCTTAGATTTAATGTTGGATCAGTGGACAACATCATTTCAATACAGTTATTATTCATGATTCGACTATAAATGACTAATTGGCAATTCTAGGATTTCTGTTACTTTTTACGTTGTCTCATAAAGTCTTTGCTTACAAATAAAGATGGAAGAAAGAGGCAAAGAGAGTGCTATGCTTGTATGCATAATTCTCAAAGGGATGAGGTGACAACTTGCTACAAAGCATGCTCATTTCTATTGGGCATCGAATGTTTCAAGGAGTACTATTCATTTTGAAATTTGTTTTATTTTCCTTTTATTCATTTGTTTTATAATCTAAAGACTTAAAATATTTTCATAGTTTTTGTACTGGGTTATTCAGTTCTTTGAGGGCATTTTCATGAATCTACATGTACATTTCTGTGACTTCTGTTAATCCATCTTTCACACCCTCTAAAATAACCATACATTGATCGATCGAAACCAAATTTTATGAAGAGCAAATGGGTAAGGAGCTAAAAAGTATATTTGTTTTTTTCCCAGGATGCGTGGCTTAGTACAGTGTAACCAGGATATAAGAGAGTTGTCGGGACCGGAGAAGAAGTCTCTTATATCCGGGTTTCTCTTATATCCGGGTTTGGTCTATTTTATATACATTAACACAGGCTCTAATTTTGAACCAGATAAAATATCTCTTATATCAGGGTTTCTCTTATATCCGGGTCTC
>OZ010581.1:77965640-78043140 GCA_963932145.1 Acanthosepion lycidas | reverse complement strand
GTTACAACACCCACATATTTACAGATGGCGTCTCTAAATCTAATTCATATCAGTTAATTATGTATTCATGGTGACGTTCATTTTAGAGCAGTCTCACCCTAATGAACACTGCATCAGATATTTTCTATGTTATAATCAATTTTTATGGTTCTTAATAGTTTCGCTTGACAAAATTCCTAAATCGCTCACCATCAAAAGACATTATAAATGGTAGTCGAAGTCAGAGAAATGATAGCATCATTAATAGTAGCTTTGATAATAGTTGCAGAAGACAAATATTATTGTCGGGGATAAATTGCTAACATCTAAAAACATCTTGTATATCCTTATTTGGTGTTTGTCCCAGTAGTCCAACGAAATTGTGACCTTTACTGTGACCTCTGAATATTTTTGTGGAAATCAGAGTTTTTATATAGCACTTGTATAATGCGACCCTTGAACTATACTAGTGGGCCTACCGTAGTCAAACATTGAAGTCCTGGACATCATCCTAGGCATATTTTATAGGGAATAAGGGGTTTAGATTAACCAAATGTACAGTAAAAATATAGGCAGACCAGGTGGATGAAAAAAAGTAACTGATGCAACCGGAAATGGATGCCTTTTAATCTCTTCAAAAAAGTTACCTGTGTATAGTGAGACATCCTTTTTTTTGCGAAATAAAAAACTCGTGTATATATATATATATATATATATATATATATATATATATATATATATATATATATATATACTTGTGCAGGTATGCAGAAAATAGAAAAGAACACGTTGGGTGCATAATCCGGGGTTCCTTAGTATTTTTGTTTTTATTTTTAAGAAGACAGTGCTCCATACAGAAGTAGAGCTTATATTATAATATTTTTTGTTTAAAAATATGATTCCTTCGTTACATAAGAGTTCTCATGTTTCAAAAACGAGAGCTGAAATCATCCAAATAATTAATAAAATTAAGTTGGATTGTGGTGTTTAGTCCCGTTTCATCTTCAAGCGAAATTTTAGGAATCCCTAAAATTTCTTCCTAAAATTGCTTCCTAAAATTTGCTTTCTAAAATTTCGCTTGAAGATGAAACGGGACTAAACACCACAATCCAACTTAATTTTATTAATTATTTGGATGATTTCGGCTCTCGTTTTTGAAACATGAGAACTCTTATGTAGCGAAGGAATCATATTTTTAAACAAAAAATGTTATTATAATATTATATATATATATATATATATATATATATATATATATATATATATATATATATATATATATATATATATATATGTATGTATGTATGTATATGTATGTTTTACCAGTTTGTGACTGGAAGGGATAATTCCGAGGAGGATGTAACTCCAGAGAGAGCTCAATGTAGACTACAGAGCATTATAATGATAACGAGAAGACTGTCTTCTCCAGGTTTCTAAACTAAAACATTTCATAACATTTCTATTATACATAGCGTCTTCCTTAAGCTTGATATTTGTTTTTGAATGTCTATTCGCCTCTTGTTTCTCTAAAGGTAATGCTGTGTCCACCTATTGTATCTGACAATATCAAAGGGATTCCTGTTATTAACTGCAACAGTGATTACTACTAACAGTCAACCCACTGTATAAACCTATTCACATAGTTTCAAAAGTTTGCAAATATCTAGGCAGGTCAGGTTGCTAAGTAACCACTAACCCACCGTTTGCTTCTCAGACTCTTCTTCTCTACGCCTCCCACTCCTCTACATCTCTCTCTAATATTCCTCTTTTTCGACGTCTCGACTAAACATTAGACAATTCCCTAAGTTTGATATTTGTTTTTTGAATGTCTATCATTTCTCCACAGGCAATTAATGCGTCCATTTATTGTATCTGACATATTATTGTGATTTCTAATTATTATTTGTACTAGTGAACTCCTCATAAGAATCAACCCACGATATAAACCCATTTCAAAAATTAAGAAGTATATAAGCAGGCTGATAAGCCTACCACTACACCGCCTCTCTTCTCTCACCTTCCCCAAATTCTTGATAGGAAACCGACTACTACTAACCCCCAATCTCTAAGCCCTATCTTTACCCAACCCCTTTCTCTCACCTTCCCCAAATTCTTGATGGGAAACCGACTACTACTAACCCCCAATCTCTAACCCCTCTCTTTACCCAACACCTTTCTCTCACCTTCCCCAAATTCTTGATAGGAAACCGACTACTACTAACCCCCAATCTCTAAGCCCTATATTTACCGAACCCCTTCCTCTCACCTTCCCCAAATTCTTGATAGGAAACCGACTACTACTAACCCCCTATCTCTAAGCCCTATCTTTACCCAACCCCTTTCTCTCACCTTCCCCAAATTCTTGATAGGAAACCGACTACTACTAACCCCCAATCTCCAAGCCCTATCTTTACCCAACCCCTTTCTCTCACCTTCCCCAAATTCTTGATAGGAAACCGACTACTACTAACCCCCAATCTCTAAGGCCTATCTTTACCCAACCCCTTTCTCTCACCTTCCCCAAATTCTTGATAGGAAACCGACTACTACTAACCCCCAATCTCTAAGCCCTATATTTACCGAACCCCTTTCTCTCACCTTCCCCAAATTCTTGATAGGAAACCGACTACTACTAACCCCCAATCTCTAAGCCCTATCTTTACCCAACCCCTTTCTCTCACCTTCCCCAAATTCTTGATAGGAAACCGACTACTACTAACCCCCAATCTCTAAGCCCTATCTTTACCCAACCCCTTTCTCTCACCTTCCCCAAATTCTTGATAGGAAACCGACTACTACTGACCCCCAATCTCTAAGGCCTATCTTTACCCAAACCCTTTCTCTCACCTTCTCCAAATTCTTGATATGAAACCGACTACTACTAACCCCCAATCTCTAAGCCCTATCTTTACCCAACCCCTTTCTCTAACTTCCCCAAATTCTTGATAGGAAACCGACTACTACTAACCCCCAATCTCTAAGCCCTATCTTTACCCAACCCCTTTCTCTCACCTTCCCAAAATTCTTGATAGGAAACCGACTACTACTAACCCCCAATCTCTAAGCCCTATCTTTACCCAACCCCTTTCTCTCACCTTCCCCAAATTCTTGATAGGAAACCGACTACTACTAACCCCCAATCTCCAAGCCCTATCTTTACCCAACCCCTTTCTCTCACCTTCCCCAAATTCTTGATAGGAAACCGACTACTACTAACCCCCAATCTCTAAGCCCTATCTTTACCCAACCCCTTTCTCTCACCTTCCCCAAATTCTTGATAGGAAACCGACTACTACTAACCCCCAATCTCTAAGCCCTATCTTTACCCAAACCCTTTCTCTCACTTCCCCAAATTCTTGATAGGAAACCGACTACTACTAACCCCCAATCTCTAAGCCCTATCTTTACCCAACCCCTTTCTCTCACCTTCCCCAAATTCTTGATAGGAAACCGACTACTACTAACCCCCAATCTCTAAGCCCTATCTTTACCCAACCCCTTTCTCTCACTTCCCCAATTTCCTAAGAGGAAACCGACTACTACTAACCGCCAATCTCTAAGCCCTATCTTTACCCAACCCCTTTCTCTCACCTTCCCAAAATTCTTGATAGGAAACCGACTACTACTAACCCCCAATCTCTAAGCCCTATCTTTACCCAACCCCTTTCTCTCACCTTCCCAAAATTCTTGATAGGAAACCGACTACTACTAACCCCCAATCTCTAAGCCCTATCTTTACCCAACCCCTTTCTCTCACCTTCCCAAAATTCTTGATAGGAAACCGACTACTACTAACCCCCAATCTCTAAGCCCTATCTTTACCCAACCCCTTTCTCTCACTTCCCCAAATTCTTGATAGGAAACCGACTACTACTAACCCCCAATCTCTAAGGCCTATCTTTACCCAACCCCTTTCTCTCACCTTCCCAAAATTCTTGATAGGAAACCGACTACTACTAACCCTCAATCTCTAAGCCCTATCTTTACCCAACCCCTTTCTCTCACCTTCCCAAAATTCTTGATAGGAATCCGACTACTACTAACCCCCAATCTCTAAGCCCTATCTTTACCTAACACCTTTCTCTCACCTTCCCAAAATTCTTGATAGGAAACCGACTACTACTAACCCCCTATCTCTAAGCCCTATCTTTACCCAAACCCTTTCTCTCACCTTCCCCAAATTCTTGATATGAAACCGACTACTACTAACCCCCAATCTCTAAGCCCTATCTTTACCCAAACCCTTTCTCTCACCTTCCCAAAATTCTTGATAGGAAACCGACTACTACTAACCCCCAATCTCTAAGCCCTATCTTTACCCAACCCCTTTCTCTCACCTTCCCAAAATTCTTGATAGGAAACCGACTACTACTAACCCCCAATCTCTAAGCCCTATCTTTACCCAAACCCTTTCTCTCACTTCCCCAAATTCTTGATAGGAAACCGACTACTACTAACCCCCAATCTCTAAGCCCTATCTTTACCCAACCCCTTTCTCTCACTTCCCCAAATTCTTGATAGGAAACCGACTACTACTAACCCCCAATCTCTAAGCCCTATCTTTACCCAACCCCTTTCTCTCACTTCCCCAAATTCTTGATCGGAAACCGACTACTACTAACCCCCAATCTCTAAGCCCTATCTTTACCCAACCCCTTTCTCTCACCTTCCCAAAATTCTTGATAGGAAACCGACTACTACTAACCCCCAATCTCTAAGCCCTATCTTTACCCAACCCCTTTCTCTCACTTCCCCAAATTCTTGATAGGAAACCGACTACTACTAACCCCCAATCTCTAAGCCCTATCTTTACCCAAACCCTTTCTCTCACCTTCCCAAAATTCTTGATAGGAAACCGACTACTACTAACCCCCAATCTCTAAGCCCTATCTTTACCCAACCCCTTTCTCTCACTTCCTCAAATTCTTGATAGGAAACCGACTACTACTAACCCCCAATCTCTAAGCCCTATCTTTACCCAACCCCTTTCTCTCACTTCCCCAAATTCTTGATAGGAAACCGACTACTACTAACCCCCAATCTCTAAGCCCTATCTTTACCCAACCCCTTTCTCTCACTTCCCCAAATTCTTGATAGGAAACCGACTACTACTAACCCCCAATCTCTAAGCCCTATCTTTACCCAACCCCTTTCTCTCACCTTCCCAAAATTCTTGATAGGAAACCGACTACTACTAACCCCCAATCTCTAAGCCCTATCTTTACCCAACCCCTTTCTCTCACTTCCCCAAATTCTTGATAGGAAACCGACTACTACTAACCCCCAATCTCTAAGCCCTATCTTTACCCAACCCCTTTCTCTCACTTCCCCAAATTCTTGATAGGAAACCGAATACTACTAACCCCCAATCTCTAAGCCCTATCTTTACCCAACCACTTTCTCTCACCTTCCCAAAATTCTTGATAGGAAACCGACTACTACTAACCCCCAATCTCTAAGCCCTATCTTTACCCAAACCCTTTCTCTCACCTTCCCAAAATTCTTGATAGGAAACCGACTACTACTAACCCCCAATCTCTAAGCCCTATCTTTACCCAACCCCTTTCTCTCACCTTCCCAAAATTCTTGATAGGAAACCGACTACTACTAACCCTCAATCTCTAAGCCCTATCTTTACCCAACCCCTTTCTCTCACCTTCCCAAAATTCTTGATAGGAATCCGACTACTACTAACCCCCAATCTCTAAGCCCTATCTTTACCTAACACCTTTCTCTCACCTTCCCAAAATTCTTGATAGGAAACCGACTACTACTAACCCCCAATCTCTAAGCCCTATCTTTACCCAAACCCTTTCTCTCACCTTCCCCAAATTCTTGATATGAAACCGACTACTACTAACCCCCAATCTCTAAGCCCTATCTTTACCCAAACCCTTTCTCTCACCTTCCCAAAATTCTTGATAGGAAACCGACTACTACTAACCCCCAATCTCTAAGCCCTATCTTTACCCAACCCCTTTCTCTCACCTTCCCAAAATTCTTGATAGGAAACCGACTACTACTAACCCCCAATCTCTAAGCCCTATCTTTACCCAAACACTTTCTCTCACTTCCCCAAATTCTTGATAGGAAACCGACTACTACTAACCCCCAATCTCTAAGCCCTATCTTTACCCAACCCCTTTCTCTCACTTCCCCAAATTCTTGATAGGAAACCGACTACTACTAACCCCCAATCTCTAAGCCCTATCTTTACCCAACCCCTTTCTCTCACTTCCCCAAATTCTTGATCGGAAACCGACTACTACTAACCCCCAATCTCTAAGCCCTATCTTTACCCAACCCCTTTCTCTCACCTTCCCAAAATTCTTGATAGGAAACCGACTACTACTAACCCCCAATCTCTAAGCCCTATCTTTACCCAACCCCTTTCTCTCACTTCCCCAAATTCTTGATAGGAAACCGACTACTACTAACCCCCAATCTCTAAGCCCTATCTTTACCCAACCCCTTTCTCTCACCTTCCCAAAATTCTTGATAGGAAACCGACTACTACTAACCCCCAATCTCTAAGCCCTATCTTTACCCAACCCCTTTCTCTCACTTCCCCAAATTCTTGATAGGAAACCGACTACTACTAACCCCCAATCTCTAAGCCCTATCTTTACCCAACCCCTTTCTCTCACTTCCCCAAATTCTTGATAGGAAACCGACTACTACTAACCCCCAATCTCTAAGCCCTATCTTTACCCAACCCCTTTCTCTCACTTCCCCAAATTCTTGATAGGAAACCGACTACTACTAACCCCCAATCTCTAAGCCCTATCTTTACCCAACCCCTTTCTCTCACCTTCCCAAAATTCTTGATAGGAAACCGACTACTACTAACCCCCAATCTCTAAGCCCTATCTTTACCCAACCCCTTTCTCTCACTTCCCCAAATTCTTGATAGGAAACCGACTACTACTAACCCCCAATCTCTAAGCCCTATCTTTACCCAACCCCTTTCTCTCACTTCCCCAAATTCTTGATAGGAAACCGACTACTACTAACCCCCAATCTCTAAGCCCTATCTTTACCCAACCCCTTTCTCTCACCTTCCCAAAATTCTTGATAGGAAACCGACTACTACTAACCCCCAATCTCTAAGCCCTATCTTTACCCAAACCCTTTCTCTCACCTTCCCAAAATTCTTGATAGGAAACCGACTACTACTAACCCCCAATCTCTAAGCCCTATCTTTACCCAAACCCTTTCTCTCACCTTCCCCAAATTCTTGATATGAAACCGACTACTACTAACCCCCAATCTCTAAGCCCTATCTTTACCCAACCCCTTTCACTCACCTTCCCAAAATTCTTGATAGGAAACCGACTACTACTAACCCCCAATCTCTAAGCCCTATCTTTACCCAAACCCTTTCTCTCACCTTCCCCAAATTCTTGATATGAAACCGACTACTACTAACCCCCAATCTCTAAGCCCTATCTTTACCCAACCCCTTTCTCTCACCTTCCCCAAATTCTTGATATGAAACCGACGACTACTAACCCCCAATCTCTAAGCCCTATCTTTACCCAAACCCTTTCTCTCACCTTCCCCAAATTCTTGATATGAAACCGACTACTACTAACCCCCAATCTCTAAGCCCTATCTTTACCCAAACCCTTTCTCTCACCTTCCCAAAATTCTTGATAGGAAACCGACTACTACTAACCCCCAATCTCTAAGCCCTATCTTTACCCAACCCCTTTCTCTCACCTTCCCCAAATTCTTGATAGGAAACCGACTACTACTAACCCCCAATCTCTAAGCCCTATCTTTACCCAACCCCTTTCTCTCACTTCCCCAAATTCTTGATAGGAAACCGACTACTACTAACCCCCAATCTCTAAGCCCTATCTTTACCCAACCCCTTTCTCTCACTTCCCCAAATTCTTGATAGGAAACCGACTACTACTAACCCCCAATCTCTAAGCCCTATCTTTACCCAACCCCTTTCTCTCACTTCCCCAAATTCTTGATCGGAAACCGACTACTACTAACCCCCAATCTCTAAGCCCTATCTCTACCCAACCCCTTTCTCTCACCTTCCCAAAATTCTTGATAGGAAACCGACTACTACTAACCCCCAATCTCTAAGCCCTATCTTTACCCAACCCCTTTCTCTCACTTCCCCAAATTCTTGATAGGAAACCGACTACTACTAACCCCCAATCTCTAAGCCCTATCTTTACCTAACCCCTTTCTCTCACCTTCCCAAAATTCTTGATAGGAAACCGACTACTACTAACCCCCAATCTCTAAGCCCTATCTTTACCCAACCCCTTTCTCTCACTTCCCCAAATTCTTGATAGGAAACCGACTACTACTAACCCCCAATCTCTAAGCCCTATCTTTACCCAACCCCTTTCTCTCACTTCCCCAAATTCTTGAGAGGAAACCGACTACTACTAACCCCCAATCTCTAAGCCCTATCTTTACCCAACCCCTTTCTCTCACTTCCCCAAATTCTTGATAGGAAACCGACTACTACTAACCCCCAATCTCTAAGCCCTATCTTTACCCAACCCCTTTCTCTCACTTCCCAAAATTCTTGATAGGAAACCGACTACTACTAACCCCCAATCTCTAAGCCCTATCTTTACCCAACCCCTTTCTCTCACCTTCCCAAAATTCTTGATAGGAAACCGACTACTACTAACCCCCAATCTCTAAGCCCTATCTTTACCCAAACCCTTTCTCTCACCTTCCCAAAATTCTTGATAGGAAACCGACTACTACTAACCCCCAATCTCTAAGCCCTATCTTTACCCAAACCCCTTTCTCTCACCTTCCCCAAATTCTTGATATGAAACCGACTACTACTAACCCCCAAACTCTAAGCCCTATCTTTACCCAACCCCTTTCTCTCACCTTCCCCAAATTCTTGATATGAAACCGACTACTACTAACCCCCAATCTCTAAGCCCTATCTTTACCCAACCCCTTTCTCTCACCTTCCCCAAATTCTTGATATGAAACCGACTACTACTAACCCCCAATCTCTAAGCCCTATCTTTACCCAAACCCTTTCTCTCACCTTCCCCAAATTCTTGATATGAAACCGACTACTACTAACCCCCAATCTCTAAGCCCTATCTTTACCCAAACCCTTTCTCTCACCTTCCCCAAATTCTTGATATGAAACCGACTACTACTAACCCCCAATCTCTAAGCCCTATCTTTACCCAACCCCTTTCTCTCACCTTCCCAAAATTCTTGATAGGAAACCGACTACTACTAACCCCCAATCTCTAAGCCCTATCTTTACCCAAACCCTTTCTCTCACCTTCCCAAAATTCTTGATAGGAAACAAACTACTACTAACCCCCAATCTCTAAGCCCTATCTTTACCCAAACCCTTTCTCTCACCTTCCCCAAATTCTTGATATGAAACCGACTACTACTAACCCCCAATCTCTAAGCCCTATCTTTACCCAACCCCTTTCTCTCACCTTCCCCAAATTCTTGATATGAAACCGACGACTACTAACCCCCAATCTCTAAGCCCTATCTTTACCCAAACCCTTTCTCTCACCTTCCCCAAATTCTTGATAGGAAACCGACTACTACTAACCCCCAATCTCTAAGCCCTATCTTTACCCAAACCCTTTCTCTCACCTTCCCCAAATTCTTGATATGAAACCGACTACTACTAACCCCCAATCTCTAAGCCCTATCTTTACCCAAACCCTTTCTCTCACCTTCCCCAAATTCTTGATATGAAACCGACTACTACTAACCCCCAATCTCTAAGCCCTATCTTTACCCAACCCCTTTCTCTCACCTTCCCAAAATTCTTGATAGGAAACCGACTACTACTAACCCCCAATCTCTAAGCCCTATCTTTACCCAACCCCTTTCTCTCACCTTCCACAAATTCTTGATAGGAAACCGACTACTACTAACCCCCAATCTCCAAGCCCTATCTTTACCCAACCCCTTTCTCTCACTTCCCCAAATTCTTGATATGAAACCGACTACTACTAACCCCCAATCTCTAAGGCCTATCTTTACCCAAACCCTTTCTCTCACCTTCCCCAAATTCTTGATATGAAACCGACTACTACTAACCCCCAATCTCTAAGCCCTATCATTACCCAACCCCTTTCTCTCACTTCCCCAAATTCTTGATAGGAAACCGACTACTACTAACCCCCAATCTCTAAGCCCTATCTTTACCCAACCCCTTTCTCTCACCTTCCCAAAATTCTTGATAGGAAACCGACTACTACTAACCCCCAATCTCTAAGCCCTATCTTTACCCAAACCCTTTCTCTCACCTTCCCCAAATTCTTGATATGAAACCGACTACTACTAACCCCCAATCTCCAAGCCCTATCTTTACCCAACCCCTTTCTCTCACCTTCCCCAAATTCTTGATATGAAACCGACTACTACTAACCCCCAATCTCTAAGCCCTATCTTTACCCAACCCCTTTCTCTCACCTTCCCAAAATTCTTGATAGGAAACCGACTACTACTAACCCCCAATCTCTAAGCCCTATCTTTACCCAAACCCTTTCTCTCACCTTCCCCAAATTCTTGATATGAAACCGACTACTACTAACCCCCAATCTCTAAGCCCTATCTTTACCCAACCCCTTTCTCTCACCTTCCCCAAATTCTTGATATGAAACCGACTACTACTAACCCCCAATCTCTAAGCCCTATCTTTACCCAAACCCTTTCTCTCACCTTCCCCAAATTCTTGATATGAAACCGACTACTACTAACCCCCAATCTCTAAGCCCTATCTTTACCCAAACCCTTTCTCTCACCTTCCCCAAATTCTTGATATGAAACCGACTACTACTAACCCCCAATCTCTAAGCCCTATCTTTACCCAACCCCTTTCTCTCACCTTCCCAAAATTCTTGATAGGAAACCGACTACTACTAACCCCCAATCTCTAAGCCCTATCTTTACCCAAACCCTTTCTCTCACCTTCCCAAAATTCTTGATAGGAAACCGACTACTACTAACCCCCAATCTCTAAGCCCTATCTTTACCCAAACCCTTTCTCTCACCTTCCCCAAATTCTTGATATGAAACCGACTACTACTAACCCCCAATCTCTAAGCCCTATCTTTACCCAACCCCTTTCTCTCACCTTCCCCAAATTCTTGATATGAAACCGACGACTACTAACCCCCAATCTCTAAGCCCTATCTTTACCCAAACCCTTTCTCTCACCTTCCCCAAATTCTTGATATGAAACCGACTACTACTAACCCCCAATCTCTAAGCCCTATCTTTACCCAAACCCTTTCTCTCACCTTCCCCAAATTCTTGATATGAAACCGACTACTACTAACCCCCAATCTCTAAGCCCTATCTTTACCCAAACCCTTTCTCTCACCTTCCCCAAATTCTTGATATGAAACCGACTACTACTAACCCCCAATCTCTAAGCCCTATCTTTACCCAACCCCTTTCTCTCACCTTCCCAAAATTCTTGATAGGAAACCGACTACTACTAACCCCCAATCTCTAAGCCCTATCTTTACCCAACCCCTTTCTCTCACCTTCCCCAAATTCTTGATAGGAAACCGACTACTACTAACCCCCAATCTCCAAGCCCTATCTTTACCCAACCCCTTTCTCTCACTTCCCCAAATTCTTGATATGAAACCGACTACTACTAACCCCCAATCTCTAAGGCCTATCTTTACCCAAACCCTTTCTCTCACCTTCCCCAAATTCTTGATATGAAACCGACTACTACTAACCCCCAATCTCTAAGCCCTATCATTACCCAACCCCTTTCTCTCACTTCCCCAAATTCTTGATAGGAAACCGACTACTACTAACCCCCAATCTCTAAGCCCTATCTTTACCCAACCCCTTTCTCTCACCTTCCCAAAATTCTTGATAGGAAACCGACTACTACTAACCCCCAATCTCTAAGCCCTATCTTTACCCAAACCCTTTCTCTCACCTTCCCCAAATTCTTGATATGAAACCGACTACTACTAACCCCCAATCTCCAAGCCCTATCTTTACCCAACCCCTTTCTCTCACCTTCCCCAAATTCTTGATATGAAACCGACTACTACTAACCCCCAATCTCTAAGCCCTATCTTTACCCAACCCCTTTCTCTCACCTTCCCCAAATTCTTGATAGGAAACCGACTACTACTAACCCCCAATCTCTAAGGCCTATCTTTACCCATACCCTTTCTCTCACCTTCTCCAAATTCTTGATATGAAACCGACTACTACTAACCCCCAATCTCTAAGCCCTATCTTTACCCAACCCCTTTCTCTCACCTTGCCTCCCAACTACCAAGTTAAAGTATCCGTCCGGTGTAGTTTCTCCATTCGTGTAGCAGGTTGTCGTTCAAAGCCAACTTGCGATTTATCCTGCAACTATGCTGAACAGACCGTAGTTACAGTTTCTGGGAGAGAGCGTGCTATCTAGAATGATCAGCAATCTGAACAACACCAGCACACTCAAACCCTCGGTCACGATGACTTGTGACTTCGCGCTAGCACAGCTATCGACGGCCCCAAGTGTTCCGTCTCCCTAATTTCACTCACAAGTTTTGGGTCAACCTGTGGTGTGGTTTTCAGACACTTTCCAAAGGTGCCGCACGCTGGGATCGTCCCCACTCCAGACCGGTAATATCAGGAAGTCTACTTCCTGACAAATCAACCATGGTGAGAATCGGGGTCTCATGGTCAGAAAGCAAATGTTCTAACCACTCGGCCACTACAAAGTCCAAGAGCCACTCAAGGTAGAAGGTTATTGTGAATCTAAATGAAATTTGCTAGATTGTATGGCCAAAACACATAGAAAAAGACATTTTTCTAAATTTAAAATTCCTCGTTCATGCGCATGCGTTTTACCAGCAATACGTTTTTAAAAAAAATATTACAAAAAATATATTTTTGAAAAAAAAATGTACCAGCAATACATTTTTTTTAAAAAAATCTAACTAGCTATACATTTTTGGAAAAAAAATATTGCCAGCAATGCATTTTTGAAAAAAAAATATTACCAGTAATACATTTTTGAAGAAATATATTACCAGCAATACTTTTTTGAAGGAAAAAATATTACCAGCAATACATTTTTCAAAGAAAAAATATTACCAGTAATACATTTTTGAACAAAGATATTACCATCAATACATTTTTGAAGGAAAAAATATTAACAGTAATACATTTTTGAAGAAAGATATTACCAGCAATACTTTTTTGAAGGAAAAAATATTACCAGCAATACATTTTTCAAAGAAAAAATATTACCAGTAATACATTTTTGAAGAAAGATATTACCAGCAATACTTTTTTGAAGGAAAAAATATTACCAGCAATACATTTTTCAAAGAAAAAATATTACCAGTAATACATTTTTAAAGAAAGATATTACCAGCAATACTTTTTTGAAGGAAAAAATATTACCAGTAATACATTTTTGAAGAAAGATATTACCAGCAATACTTTTTTGAAGGAAAAAATATTACCAGCAATACATTTTTCAAAGAAAAAATATTACCAGTAATACATTTTTAAAGAAAGATATTACCAGCAATACTTTTTTGAAGGAAAAAATATTACCAGCAATACATTTTGAAGGAAAAAATATTACCAGTTATACATTTTTGAAGAAAAGATATTACCAGCAATACTTTTTTGAAGGAAAAAATATTACCAGTAATACATTTTTGAAGAAAGATATTACCAGCAATACTTTTTGAAGGAAAAAATATTACCAGCAATACATTTTTCAAAGAAAAATATTACCAGTAATACATTTTTGAAGAAAGATATTACCAGCAATACTTTTTTGAAGGAAAAAATATTACCAGTAATACATTTTTGAAGAAAGATATTACCAGCAATACTTTTTTGAAGGAAAAAATATTACCAGCAATACATTTTTCAAAGAAAAAATATTACCAGTAATACATTTTTAAAGAAAGATATTACCAGCAATACTTTTTTGAAGGAAAAAATATTACCAGCAATACATTTTGAAGGAAAAAATATTACCAGTTATACATTTTTGAAGAAAAGATATTACCAGCAATACTTTTTTGAAGGAAAAAATATTACCAGTAATACATTTTTGAAGAAAGATATTACCAGCAATACTTTTTGAAGGAAAAAATATTACCAGCAATACATTTTTCAAAGAAAAAATATTACCAGTAATACATTTTTGAAGAAAGATATTACCAGCAATACTTTTTTGAAGGAAAAAATATTACCAGTAATACATTTTTGAAGAAAGATATTACCAGCAATACTTTTTTGAAGGAAAAAATATTACTAGGAATACATTTTTCAAAGAAAAAATATTACCAGTAATACATTTTTAAAGAAAGATATTACCAGCAATACTTTTTTGAAGGAAAAAATATTACCAGCAATACATTTTGAAGGAAAAAATATTACCAGTTATACATTTTTGAAGAAAAGATATTACCAGCAATACTTTTTTGAAGGAAAAAATATTACCAGTAATACATTTTTGAAGAAAGATATTACCAGCAATACTTTTTGAAGGAAAAAATATTACCAGCAATACATTTTTCAAAGAAAAAATATTACCAGTAATACATTTTTGAAGAAAGATATTACCAGCAATACTTTTTTGAAGGAAAAAATATTACCAGCAATACATTTTTCAAAGAAAAAATATTACCAGTAATACATTTTTAAAGAAAGATATTACCAGCAATACTTTTTTGAAGGAAAAAATATTACCAGCAATACATTTTGAAGGAAAAAATATTACCAGTTATACATTTTTGAAGAAAAGATATTACCAGCAATACTTTTTTGAAGGAAAAAATATTACCAGTAATACATTTTTGAAGGAAGATATTACCAGCAATACTTTTTGAAGGAAAAAATATTACCAGCAATACATTTTTCAAAGAAAAAATATTACCAGTAATACATTTTTAAAGAAAGATATTACCAGCAATACTTTTTTGAAGGAAAAAATATTACCAGCAATACATTTTGAAGGAAAAAATATTACCAGTTATACATTTTTGAAGAAAAGATATTACCAGCAATACTTTTTTGAAGGAAAAAATATTACCAGCAATACATTTTGAAGGAAAAAATATTACCAGTTATACATTTTTGAAGAAAAAATATTACCAGCAATACTTTTTTGAAGGAAAAAATATTACCAGTAATACATTTTTGAAGGAAGATATTACCAGCAATACTTTTTGAAGGAAAAAATATTACCAGCAATACATTTTTCAAGAAAAAAATATTACCATTAATACATTTTTGGAAAAAATATGAGCAGCAATACATTTGTGAAAAACATATTACCAGCAATGAAAATCTTGTTGGCTTTAAATAACCCACTGGAGTTGATATGACGTAAAACAAACCAAATAAAAATTTTAATGTTGTGATTTGCGACATGGTGTTCCTTTTCTCACTGACGGTTCACAACTGACGGTACTATAATGTGCAGTTGACAAAATCGAAAGCAAACAACCCGCAGGCGGGGAATTAAAAAAAACACTCTTATTTCCTTTATATTCCATTGACAAGATGTAAGTAACCCTCAAGCAGTTTCTTCGCAGAAACTACTACTTTGCGGAACCGACTCCCAAGATAATGCTTTCCCACCAATCTTAACCTGTTCAAGACTAGGGTTAAGCATTATCTTCCCAACGTATGCGCATAAACTGTGCCTCTTACTCTGTAACCCTCTACTTTAAATTGTTCCAGGAACCCATTTTACAAAGTGAACATCACTGTAATATATATATATATATATATATATATATATATATATATATATATATATATATATATATATATATATATATATATCCGATGCGATGAGAACAAAAGTAATATATAAATTCTAACGTTCATAGCATTAATCCAAAAGAGGACTCGATAACGATAGTAGAGCGATAATTATTAATTATTTGTAGACATACTAAGGATCTAACTGTACTATCTTGTTAAATTCTTAATTCCATAACTATAAACGTTTTAAAATTATAAATCACCTCCTTTGATATATTCCCTACCCTCTTATGTACCTCTGCACTAATTAGATTATGATTCTTAATTTATATATATATATATATATATATATATATATATATATATATATATATATATATATATATATATATATATATATATATATATATATATATATATATATATATATATATATATATAAATTGTTGGAGGTACAGAACCGTAATATTGCAAGGAATAGATACAAATTATTTCCTAAAGGCATTATGAAAAATAAAAAGTAAGAGATGAAAACACTTACAGAACAGACCAACCGGTTTCGTTCCCAAGCTCATCAGGGTCGACTGGGAACAATTTAACAATTATTGCAATATATATTGATTCACATAAACACCCTACATGCAATTAAAACATTAAAAAATGAAATGATTTATGGTATGAGGGGAAAAAAAATTCACACCGTGCGAATTTGTACAGTACAAAGGAGAAAAAAAAAATTTTTTTAAATTGGGGGAGTGTGAGGGGAATGTATGATACACATTAGAGTCTAATAACTTGAAGCCCAAGGAGACAGTCTTTTTGCTTGCAAAGAGACGGCTCCCTGGACCGAATATATAGAGACTCAAGTGCCCGCAAATGAAATGAAGAGTGCGAACTGGACAGTACAGTAAACCAATTGGGACTGAAATCCTTCGCACAATCCCTAGAATTTATCAAATGTTCTGTGATCGCTGACCCGGAAGTATTAACCAACTGTCTCTTACGGGCATCCGGATTAAGAACTCGCAATGGGACATGCTGCCTGATCCTACAATCTAAATGTTGGGAAGTCCTTCCTATGTTTGTTGCTACCACAACGACATTTAAAAGAATAAATCACGGAAGAAACATGATATGGAGGAAAAGGATCATTACGCATAGAGGAAAAGGCAGAACGAGTCGCAAAATGAATACTTAGTTGAGCAGAAAAATAGCACAGATGGACAGCAGACAAGACCCGCCTAGCCACAAGCTCGCCCCGCGAACCAATAAAAGGAAGCCGCAAGTAAATAGGACATTTCTGAACTAAATATTGTTTTTCCTTTCGAAAATTAAGATATATTATATATATTACTGGTAATATTTGCAGATAAATTGTTTTACACCCATACTTATTCTACACGCTATACTGTCCAGGAATAGGTCAAAATTTGATTAAAAAAGGTTATATTAGTATCCCTTATTTTTGTTAGAGGAAATCACCACTTCTAAATTTATTAATCCACAAAACAGTTTCATTGATTACAGAATTAGTAGCGATAACCCCATCATAAATATATGTAATTCAGCTCTAGCTTTTTTTTATAGTAAAACAAAAGTAACATTCCCCTTTTACTACTAAAACTATCGCTAGAATTTTACCTACTCCAGCGTATTACTATTCCCTATCTCCATCTTTACTCCCCTACCTCTCACTCTTGGGACGCTGGTGAAATGATGTGCCTAAACTTTTGACCGGTGTTTATCAGCAAAAAAATCTCCACAGACCAGTCAACATTAAACGCCCAATCCATTCTTCACAAAACTGCTATCAAAGGAACACTATTGTTCCACTCCGTCACCTTGTGCTTTATGTATATTTTTTCTTCCCAAACAAATGGAATAAAGGAAGTGACGTTTCACATACAGCTTGCCTACAAGCTGGATTGTTCATAACCATTTTCGATTCTCCCCCGTCGAAGTGCAGTTGAAATGCACCGAAACGAAGTTGCATCTTTGTAGTGGGTAAAATGGTTTTGTCTATAGGATGAAATTATAATAAATATATATATATATATATATATATATATATATATATATATATATATATATACGTGTCTGTGTGTGTTTAGGTAGCATATTTTCATTCAAGCATGTTTGGTTAAATAATTTAGACCTATTATGTCTATTTATTTTAATTTTAATCCTTTCATTTCCACGGATTATTTTCTTGGTAGCCGTAGAAAATTCATCAAGAAAAATTACAAAATTTTCTTTCAAATAATTTTCGAAAGTACTTTCAATCTCATGTCAGACCATCATCAGGGGTTGCATATCTATGGCTCCTTTATGCGTTAACAACGTAAATTAAAAAAATTTTTCACCGCTATACAATGGAGGTAACTTATGAGATTTTATATAACACTTTGCTACTACAAATATTTAAGAACTTTGTTGCTATACTAGTAGATTTATTTTTGGCCACAATTCTCTTATACAAACGGCTTCCATATTTTTAAGTTTTTCCTTATCATCATCTAGATGGAACACTGATGTACTTTCGATTAATATCTGTCTAAACTGTGAATGTGGACACCGGATTTCCTTTAAATGTTCTGAGATTGAACAATGGCCGTTCACGTGAAATGTAAGCCTTCTCGTCATCGTCGTTGTTGTAAAACCAATATACATATCATTTTTAATGCAAGCTTCCAAAGGATATTTAAACTCATATACGATGTTGGTCTTTTGTAAGATGCTAGTTGACGAAGAAGTGCTGTTATGGATGACTAGATTGGTTGTATTAAATTTAGTTTAATATATAATTAATTTTATTTATTTATTTTACTTGTATCAGTGGGAGATAAGTTAGTGTTTATGAGTCTTTTAGAATCTTTACTCCTGCTTATGCATTTAATTACGGTATAGTAGTTTGATATGTTTAGAGGTATTTGAAGACGTATTATGTTCATTTTTATTGATGTTAATATATTGATAATGGTTTGTTTAATATTTTTTAATTCAGTATAGAAAATTTTCCTTGTTGAAGAGTTTGCTTTTGCACGGTTTATTAAGTTTCATATACTAGTTCCTTTGTAATAGATAAGACATTCACTTTTATAGTTGAGAGTGCAGGTGTTTATGCTAGTTGTGTTTTTTTTATACAGGGAGGTAGTATATGTATTATTATTAGTGTCTATCAATGCATCAAGAAACGGGATTTTATTGCTGTTAAGTTCGTATGTGTAATTAAGTACGGAGATTTTTTGAAAGGTTTTTTGCAGTTCATGTATTTTGTCTAAGTTTTTGACTAAAAAAAGATTGTCATCTCTCTCTCTCTCTCTCTCTCTCTATATATATATATATATATATATATATATATATATATAAAGAAGGTGAATAGATGAGAGTTGTATCACAGTTTAAATGTATATCGCAACATTAAGTGAAAGCCATGGATTCGCACACATGCGTAAAGACATTCATTCAAATTAAAGAACGCATAGCCGTATCAATAACGAGTTCGCACAGACACAATGACAGACGCAGACGCAAACCACCAAGATTACAGGCAAAAAAGTAGCCATAACAGTGGCAGCGGCAACGATAACGCAGGGCCGTAAATCAGGATATAGTCAGCATCACTTCATTTATTCTCAAATGACTTGGCGAAAATCTTCTCCTGTCTTCCATTTCTTTTCTTTGCTTTTTTTTTTTTTTTTTTTTTTTTTTTTTTTTTTTTTTTTTTGTCGTTATTGTTGCCTTACGTATTTTTTTAAAATTCCTTTTCTCTTTGTTTCCTCTTCCCTGGACAAAATAATACACACTCTACTCGTTTGCACACTGCTAATGTCCTTTCATCTCACCTACGCTTATTAGTTCTCGCCTCCCGTTCCTCTCTCCCTGCAAATTCACATTCTTCACTTGTGCACATCTTTTCAAAATCTTTTTCCCTGCATCCTAGCCCTCTCTTTCTCTCTTCATATTCCCTACTATCTATCTATCTATCTATCTATCTATCTAACACAATGTCTATAAACAGAAAAGTCTCTTCATACCCTTCATAATTTTATTTTTCCAGTTCTCTCTCTGTCTCTCTATCTTTCTGTCTCTCTCTCTCATATATATATATATATATATATATATATATATATATATATATATTATAAATTAATTGATTTAAAATATGTTTTTTTTTCGCTACACAGTTCTAAAAAAACTATATTTAAAAAAAACATATTTTAAATCAATTAATTTATAATATTAATGCTCTGTAAATTTACATTGAGCACTATTTTATAAAAATAAAAATATCTATAAGAACACTGGATTATATATCTTACTGTGCTTTCTTTATATATATATATATATATATATATATATATATATATATATATATATATATATATATATATATATGATCCTGTCTTCTCTATCATTCTCTATTTCTCTTTCTGGGTCGAATTTACTTTTTCTTTGTTTCTGGCTTATTCTTATTCTTCTCTCTCTCTCTTTCTTTCCATATTTCTCTCTCTCTCTTTCTCTCTCTCTCTTTCTCTCTTTCTCTCTCTCTCTCTCTTTCTTTCCATATTTCTCTCTCTCTCTTTCTCTCTCTCTCTCTCTAAATCGAAACTTTTTGCTTTTCCTCGTCTCTTCTTTTCTGATGTCTCTCTCTCTATATATATATATCTCGGAATATAATTTTCCTCTTGCTTTTCCCCGTTTATTCCTTTCTGTTTTTCCCCTCTCTCTTTATGCATCACATTTTCTTCTTCCTTCTCCCTATCATCGCTTCTGCTTTTTCTATCGCATAGTGTCTCTCTGTCTCTCTCTATCTGAGTGCAATTATTTCTTCCTTCTCTTTATCCCTTATTTTCTGTTCTGTTTCCCTCTGTATCTGTCTGTTTGTCTGTCTTTTTCTCTCTCTCTCTCTCTCACCCTCTTTCTCTCTATCTATCTCTCTATCTCTTCATCCCTCCCTCGCTCCCCCTCTCTCTTACTCTAGGTCGGATGTTTGTCATCCTTTTCCTCTCCCCTCATTTTTTTCTCTGTTTCTTTTTATATCTATCTCTTGCTTCCCCCCTCTCTCTCTCTCTCTCTCTCTCTCTCTTTCTCTCTATCTATCTCTCTATCTCTTCATCCCTCCCTCGCTCCCCCTCTCTCTTACTCTAGGTCGGATGTTTGTCATCCTTTTCCTCTCCCCTCATTTTTTTCTCTGTTTCTTTTTATATCTATCTCTTGCTTCCCCCCCCTCTCTCTCTCTCTCTCTCTCTCTCTCTCTCTCTGTCTTGGAAGAATTTCCTTCTGTCTTCCCCCTGTCATTCTATTATTTCTCTCACTCTCCCTCTTTCTATCTGTCTATCTCTTCCCTCAACTCACGATTTTCCTATTCTACTCACTCTTTCAGTACTTTTTTCATGATGACAAAGCGTTTTTCTTCTTATAATTATTAATGCTTTTCTCTTCTCTTCTCGCGGTTATTTTTTCACCCATTTTGCTCCTTCTTCCCCGTCGTCACTCACAATCAGAATTTAATTCTTGTGGGACTTCCTTTGGCTCTTTTGCTCACTTATTCATTAACTCATATATTTCTTCTTTATTTACTTCACGACTTTTTTTTTTTCTTTTGTAATATCAATGACAAATGAGAACAACTTACACACTAGGAATGCAATCATTTATTTTGGCTGAGGATCTTTCATCCTGTCTACATGTCTTCCTTTCTTTTCTTCTCCCTCTTCCCCGCATATTTCTCTTCCTCACTCTCTAACTCTACTCGTCTTGTCTTCATCATCTGCAGCTTCCTCCCTCATTTTTACCCTCGTTTTTTTCCTATTATTTCGTCTTTCTGTCAACATTTTCCATTTCTTTCTTTCCAAAAGTTATTTCGCGTCTTCGTTTCTTTAAACTCTTTTCTTGATATTTATTAAGTTCGACTTTGTACGACACAATTTGCAACCGAAGAAATGGAGCTAGGAAGATCGAGTTACGCCAATCTTCCAATCGCGAAAGGCCTGCCTTTCTTATTTCTTATTTCTCGTTTCTTTCTTTCAAAATGAAGTCAAACTTAAATTCAGTCGACATGTTCTGTTACATTTTATACCCCATTTTACAATTTTCGAATACGCATATCGTAATGAAAATGGCGGACGAACTGTCCGAAACGATGCTAGCCTATCGCTACTGAATCGCTATTACCATGGCAAATGTTCAGGCAACCTATATTATCTATTCGCATCAGTTTAGAATTTTACAACGAGGACCGTCCATGAAAACGTACACAGGGATGACTCATCCTCAATCCATTTGTCTTCCATTGGTAATGAGCAAGTTACATTTACACAGACCCTTCTGGCACTTTGTGAACCAGACTCCAAGAAGATATTTTCTAGAGCAGTGCGATTTTAACCTCTTCAAATCTTGTGTCATCCGTTATCTTTCCTACGTGAACTTATAATATACACTTCACTTCTTTCCTTTAAGCCCTTAAAACAACTTCATTTGATAATCCTCTAAATTGGGTGACACCTGGGCCTTGTATTGAGTGAACAATAATCTATCTATCTATCTATCTCGCTCTCTCTTTCTCTCTCTCTCTCTCTCTCTATATATATATATATATATATATATATATATATATATGCACATTATATTTAATAATATAATTTGCGCCAAAGACGCCAACACTGTAAAAAGCACAGTGTTGAAAGATTAAAAACGACAGCCAAACAGTCAAACAGTCAAATGACAACAATTGAAAGAAAAGAGGAAAAAGAGGGAAAAGATTAATGAGTGAGTGAAAACGACGAAAAGGACAAATTATCACGACATTCTACACGTACGCCCATCTGCGCAGACGGGTGCACCCACGCGAATGCACACACACACACACATAAACTATGAAAAAAAAATCTTGCACCAATGATAAGTGCATATAAGAAAGAAAAATCGAGAAGTATAAGCAGCCATTTGCAGATAGTCCCTGACGAGTGGATGGACGGGTATGTCTACGAAACTCTGGAGTCAAGAATTTGAAGATAACATGAATCAGCTAAGTGACAAACCTTTTACTTGTATCTAATTATATATATATATATATATATATATATATATATATATATATAGAGAGAGAGAGAGAGAGAGAGAGAGAGAAAGTATTATAAAATTCAATTGACATATTCTCTCTTTTAAATTTTATATTGCATTTTCCAATTTTCAAATAACAAGTTGTATATAGTGATGAAAATGGTGGACAAACTGTCCGATGTTCTTTTTTACAGGTACATTCGACCGTCTAAGTTATTATCAAGTACTCGGTATTGTCAGTGTGGCGAGAAGATTTTGTTAACGAGATCCTGTCATTTTTTTAATTACTGTAATAGGAATCAGAATGTAAAAATAAATGGTAACATATAGCCAAGAAAATCTTGAACAAAATTCTTCTTTAATACAACCGAACAAAATACGAAGTTCGGAAAGTTTATCTACAATGAAGTGAACATTGAAGCCAATATCAAACGACGGCGAGTCTGTTGCATGCTTAAATGCAATCGTCAGACCATGTGCCTTGTAATTTGGCTCAACTATTTATATATGTTGGTCAATGGGCAGGTCTATTGTATTTTATTCTAACGGCTATTTGGATGGGTGGTTATGTTTCAAATTATTCTAGAGGCGATTGAGTTGATATAATTGTGGATCCGAATGAAGTTTTGAGGCTATTTTATAATGTTGTTTGTTACATTTTTCTCATTATTTATTATCGATTAGTTTATGATAGTTTATATTTATATACGCTTTATCCTTGATAATAAGCAGTTTAAACAATAAATATACCATAAATTGAAACTTGACCTACCAACGCTTTATTTTTAAAAATCTAATGAACGCTATATTATTTTTTTTTAAATAAATAAACAAACGCACGGCGTTTGGTGTGATAGAAAGCGAGGACGAGGAGAACAACAACAACAAGTAAAAGAAAAAAAAACAAGAAGAACCAGAACAAGAAGAAGAAAAGCAAGGGTATTATAAATGTATAGGTCGGGGTTAATTGAAATGTACATTGTTTTTTGTCTTTTTAATGTACTTTTTTTTAAAAAAAGACAAGGTAATATATATATATATATATATATATATATATATATATATATATATAGTATTATTAAATTCCACCGATATGTTTTATTTTTGAATAAAATGTTTATTTATGTATGTCTTGCTGAAAATTGTGGGCAAACTGACCGAATTTTATTTTATGTGTTCACGTATTTTTAAACCTTTTAGTTATTATCAATTATTGCATGTTGTGAGTGTGGTAGAGAAGATTTTGTTAGCTACGTCCTGTCATTTTTAGAGCGCTGTAAGTGGAATCAAGATGTCAAAAGAAATGCCAGAATATAGCCAACAAATCTTGAACAATACAGAACAAACCATTAAGTTGATCAAGATGAAAAACTTCATGCTTAAACATAATCTTCAGACCACCACACTCTCTTTCTCTCTTTCTTTCTTTCTCTCTCTCTCTCTCTCTCTCTCTCTCTCTATATATATATATATATATATATATATATATATATATATATATATATATATATATTTAGGTCGGGTCGGGTCGTGGGACCATTGACATAATATTTTCTCTTCGTCAAGTTGCAGAAAGGTTCGCAAGAAAAACCAAGAGTTGTACGTGGTGTTTTGGGACTTGGAGAAGGCCTTTGACACTGTGAATCGAGAGGCTTTTTGGCAAGTCTTGAAGAAACTCGCCATCCCAGAAAACATGCTAAAGGTGATTATCTTTCATGAAGGAATGAAAGCTAATATCATGTCTAATGGTATGATGTCATGAATGGGCACCAAGCAAGGGTGTGTCATGGCCCCTGTCCTTTGTGCCCTTTTCTTCTAGGTGATGCTGAAATACACATTTGCAGACACAGAGAGCGGCATCAGGTTTTAGTTTTGAACAACTGGTGGCCTCTTCAATCATCAGTGCTTCAAAGCCAAGGCCCACCTTTGTACACAAATTATCCGTAATTTGTTGTTTGCTGATGTGCTGCTCTTGTAGCGGCATCCTTTGAGGAGGCCCAACATCTACTAAATCGTTTCTCTGCTGCATGTAAAACCTTTGGTCTGACATAGTGCACCAAACTTGTCCTACCCTGAAGCAATTCCGTGGTGTGTAGCAAAAACCACCAGTTTACAAATTTCCAGAGACCACTGAAAGTAAAAAACAAATCCCTAAGCTATATAAATTCTTTCACCTATCTTGGTAGCAGAGTCAACTACAGTGGATCTTCAGATGATGAAATCATGCATCGGATTACTTTGGCTACCAGTGCTTTCGGCAAACTTCGTCATCGCTTGTGGGATGAGCGAGGTATCCGACTGGATACGAAAATTCAGGTTTACATAGCTTTTGTCCTTGCCATCCTTTCTAATGGATCGTGGGCTCCAAACAGGTACCATATACGCCAGATGGATGTTTTCCATAAGAACTGTCAGCGTGCCATCTGCGGAGTTAGCCCTCAAGACAGAACATCCAATGTAAACCTGTTTAACAGGTGTAATATTGGAGGAATCGAGACTTTCCTCATACAGTCTCAGTTGCAGTGTACTGGTCATGGCTTGAGAATGTCTGATGACAATATACCCAAGATCCTAATGTACAGCCAGTTAGATCAAAGCTACAAGAATGTGTGACGCCCATGGCTTAGATACAAACACAAGCTAAAGGGCAACTTGTCAACTTTCAATATACATCAAAACACCCTCAAGCCCTAGAGTTGGAGCGGGAAGAGTGGAGATCAACGTGTTTTAGTGGACTCGGCAATTTTCAATCTGAGAGCAAAATCTAAAAGGTCATCCAATCTAACAATGACCTCATCCCACAATCCTCACTCTTGCTCTATATGCGGCCTCCCTTGCAAATCATTAGCGGGTCTTAAGTGCCACTTAAGATTATCTCACAAAATTCATGACTGAATCCATTGGTTAAGTTGTCAGATCCTCATACGTCGAAACCAACGGGAGAGTCCATTATATATATATATATATATATATATATATATATATATATATATATATATATATAATGGACTCTCCCGTCGGTTATATATATATATATATATATATATATATATATATATATATATATATATATATATATATATATATATCAGTACGTGTGTGTGTGTGTGCGTGTGTGTATGATATGAATAAAGTTATATTTCTCTTTGATAATTCATTTATTCCCTTTCTTCTGTGGCTTATTTTTTACTTTACTTATAATTTGGTGAAGTCGTTCATTCGGTACTGCGACGGGAGCGGGAATTTTCTTTTCAATTTTTTTTCCAAATTATTATAGATTAAGCCCGACATACTACGACTATCACTTAATTAAGTTTGCTGTCTACATTCAGATAGTCAACAAAAAACAAAATATATGCTCATACCTCGTACTTTATATATATATATATATATATATATATATATATATATATGTGTGTGTGTGTGTGTGTGTGTGTGTGTGTGTGTGTGAAATTCGTAAACTGGGGTTTAATCGATAGTAATATATGATTTTTTTTTTTAAATAAGTTATTAAAAGCTATTTTGGAAGCTGCTTCGAAACGAAAAGTGTGAGTTTTTTTTTCTTTTTTCTACCAAGGAATTTAAATCTCCGTCAATATTTATTCTTTTTCTCGGTCTTTTCTCTCACATATAACCGTTTTGTCTCTTCCGTCCGTTTTCTTTATTGTCTCTTCTGGCCGTTTTCCTTATTTTTTCTTATGGCCGTTTTCCTTATTTTTTCTTATGGCCGTTTTCCATATTGTCTGTTCTGACCGTTTTCTTCAACTTCTCTCATTCTCCTTTCTTTCAGTCTTAAATTTTCTTTGCACAGATATTTCTCCTTTTCACCGTACTTTCCTTCTAAACATTCGTTCTTTTTCTGTATCTTTTCTCTTTTTTCATTTTATTTTGGGATTTTTCATATCTCTCTCTCTCTCTCTCTCTCTCTATCTATCTATCTATCTTTCTCTATCTATCTATCTATCTCTCTTTTCTTGTTTTTCATCCAATATTGCTTTCTTCTGTCTTTGACAACTTGCGAACCTACTTTGCAAAACTCTTTTTCATACTAAAGTTCTTCTAATACTAAGATAAATAGTTACTCACGGCAGAGAGTTACAGACAAAATGGTAATGCTAAATAAGGTATCCTGATATGAACGGAAAAACTAATATGAATGTAAATACTGGCTCGAAGTGAATTTTTTCATTGATTGATTTGCTTTTTACGGCTTCTCAACCTTTTGCAGGTTTAAAAGAATTAAAAAGACAGAGGGTAACAATTGGCAATGCATTTAAATTTTTGAAGATCAAAGTTCACTGGAAACAAGAAGCCGGAAAAGAGTTGTACGCAGATGTCATTAAGGACACATGGCACAGTGGATAAAGGCGTTGGTTAGATCCAGTTACTGGATCTAACCAACCCCTTTATCCATTGTACCATGTGTCCTTAAGGACATCTGCGTACAACGGCCGAAACGGTGTGATAAATATGGCAACAAAGATGAGGATAATAGTTCGAATTATGCAAATAGTGTATATAATACCACATTTCAGAAATATAGACAGAAGCTTAACACAGTTTACAAAATTTAAAGAAGATTGAGTGGAGATTGAACTCGCGATATTCTTACAGCCACTCACCTCGTCAGAGGCTTATAGATACATACTTCTACACATAAGGCTTGATTTAACTGGATATTTCGAGAGAATGTGACGAGGGGCGTTAAGCCAAGATCTTTAATCAATCAATGTTAAAAACTGTATGTTAAGGAGCAACGTCGTCTTTTGTCCGGTGTCAAATAATACATTTGCTATTTAGCTGTTTAGCCGTTTCAAGCAGGCATGATAGTCATAGATCAATTCTGCTTTTACCGATGGGAAAGGATCAAGTTAATAAGAAACGCTACTATCTATGTATCTACGTTCTTGTGTCTATTTTATATTTATTTATTTTCTCTTACTTTTCACTTGATCAACGGTTCAATTCGTTTCAATTTGTGTCCGTGTCCTACTCGAAGGCGGGCTCAGTTTGAGAGATAAAGAATGTCCAGTTTGATTCATTGATACTCGTTGAGTTGAGCTATCGGCACGTTTAAGTAAGTGACATAATATGCTTTGTATATTTTCTTTTTTACAGGGTGGGGGTTGATTAGATTTTTTTTTCTTTTTCTTTTATATGTGTATGGGGTGAATATATGCGTATCAAGGGTTTCTGGATTTATTTTATTGTAGTTAATGAATGGTGATGGAGGCCATAAGGTTTTCATCGCCATTCATCAGGGTCGGATAGCAAGAAATTTAGTGATTTGTCTCGTACACGGATAAATTCGCAAAAGACGAAGAAGGAAAAAGAATGTTTTATAAGGTAGGTATAAACAAGCTGTTACATACAAATACTAGGATAGATGCATATATAGATAAAATTAAACGTAATAGACGCGAATGGATCATGATATTTATTTAGCTTTGTTTAGTCTGGCACAAGAAAATGGTATTCGAACATATAGGGGGCGCGAGTGCTTACAGTATTGGTATTCCGACCATAAAATTTCTTTATTTGAACAAATATATATATATATAGGATTAGTTTATACGGAATAAATTCCAATAACCAAAAGACTGCTGAATACAGAGTAGAGGAAATATAATTTATTCGAAAATTATAACATATATATATATATATATATAATTATTTATTTAAAAATTATAACATAAATATGTTATAAAATCACTAAAAAAACAGCCATTTTGTTTCAACATTTCTGGTGTCTTATCAAGTGATGGTGTTGAATGTAGAATAAAGAGTTTTCAAAAGTTCAAATCAACCAAAAACCCCTCGACAGGATCTTTTCATATTCACACAAACATTTTAAAATGTGTACAACAGATAGTCTTTAAATGTTAACGCTGGCCATTAATAGTTTTTCCTTTATGTAGCAACTACTCAAGTCCGGAATTCTTCCACAGCATACCTAGTTACCCCCCCCCTTAAACGGTATCCGCATCACCCAAACCAGTCGTCCTGACTCCACCCATAAAAATGGTAATTTTCTTTTGACCACAACAATTTTTGTCCTATACAACCATGAACACTAAATACTTACTCTATTATTAACAATACCCTGATGATGATATGCTATGTCGAAAGTACACGAAATAAATACAATATGAGTCAACACAGTGTTTTTCTCACGTCTTTTAATAACCGCACAAAAAAGCTTATCCGCGAATATTAAAGGATCCTATGGAGAATAAGTAGACAGAACATGTCTACATTATTTAACGAAACCTGTTTTAATGAAAATATGCTGCCGAAATATACGCATTTCAAATATATATATATATATATATATATATATATATAAAGAAATATAGTCTTAAGGTTTGCTATATTTATGGAATAAAGTGCTCAATATCAGAGATAGAGCGTGTGTAAATATAAAAGTGAACATAGAAGTCAACACTTAGAGGCGACAGTCTGTTTCATGCTATATGCAATCGTCAGGCCACATATGCTGTTATTTTTCTCGGCTATTTATATATATACGGGTTAGTGGTGCATTGTGGGTATTCTATTATGGCGGTTATTTTACCGGAAGTCGTTTGTTTATTTATTTGGGTCAAATTATATTGCTTGTTTTTATTTTTTATTTTTTTGTTTCTTATTTTATTTATTTATTTATTAACATAGTAAAAATTTGTTTATATCACTTATTTAACAGTTTTGTTTTGGTTTGAGAATTTAATTAAAGCTATTTGTTCAATTTTCGGGTTGATTGTTGTAGTTCATTCTAACTATTATTTTTGCGGGAACAGTTTTTAATTGGTTTGTTTACTTACTTGGATGAATTTAGGTCAATTTATTTTACTTGTATATTTTCTCTTTTCGGTTTTCGATTTTTAAGTAACATAGTATTTATTTATTTTTTATTTCAATTTATTTTTTTTTTTTTGTTATTTTGTTTATTAGTATATTTATTTGTTTTTATTTTATTTTTTCGGTTTTTCATTTTTTAGGTTACGTAGTAAAAATTTATTTTCATGTCTGCATTTTGGGATGAGCTCGGATCTTTTATTTAATAATTTATTTTGTTCGGGGAAAGTAATGATAGCTATTTTTTCCTCCAAGCAAAGTTTGCAAGTTTTTGATTAGTTGTTGTAGGCTGATGATTTTTTCCTTATCTTCCAAGATAGTTTTGGTGTGATGTGCATTTTGTTTTTAATTTCCCAGATATACTTAGAAAGCATTGTACTGTTCGCATATTTACTATTTGTGAAAGATGTTTTGTGTGTATAATTTCTTTGTTTCCAGGGTCCTTCAGTTACTCCTATGTATACTTTTTCTTCATTATCTGGTGATTTTATCGTGGCTTGGTATGTTACGTTGTTTTGTAAACAATTTACGTTTAAGGGACATTCGTCCTTTATTCTGCAGTTGCACGTGGGTTTAAATTGTTCGTGTGATTTGTTGATAATTTTCCTATTGTGCTTTTTTATTATTTGTGCCATGTTCTCGGTGCAGCTGTAGCTGATTTTTACTGTGTTTTTGTTGAATATATTGTGTAAGGTCCTTGATTCTGGGAAGTGTTTGTGTAAGAGTTTGAAGAATATTTTTCCTACGCTTGTTTTTACGTTCTTGCTGTACGGTGGATTGAACCATATGATATTTCTTCTCCTGTTGGCCTTTTTTGCATTCTGTGGTGAGTATATGAGTATTGCTGGGAGTCCGCTATCTTTTAGGGCCGTTTCATAGTCTTTCTTAGCTTTGTTAAATAGGGATTCATTGGAGGAATTGTCGGAGAGCCTGCGGTTAATCGATTTTGGTATCTGTTTGATTATAGAAGGCGGATGGTTGGAAGATGTGTGTATGTAGAGTGGTTTGTCATTAGGTTTTCTATATGGTTTATATGTGCCTTCTCTTAGGTTGAAGGTAACATCTAGAAAATCTACCTCGTTTAGGTTAGTTTTTATATCTATGTCGAATCCGTTATTTTTAAAAATCTTTATTATTGCTTTTCTAGTTTTGTCTGTGTTTTGTTTGTTACAGTTTCTTAAGATTATGAGACCATCGTCCCTGTAGAGTCCTGTGTCATTTCTATCTATTATTTTGCTCAGTTCGTGTAGTAAGTAAATGCCTATGATTTCGCATGCCTAAAACGTAACCTAAAAAATGAAAAACCGAAAAAATAAAATAAAAACAAATAAATATACTACTAAACAAAATAACAAAAAAAAATTGAAATAAAAAATAAATAAATACTATGTTACTTAAAAATCGAAAACCGAAAAGAGAAAATATACAAGTAAAATAAATTGACCTAAATTCATCCAAGTAAGTAAACAAACCAATTAAAAACTGTTCCCACCAAAATAATAGTTAGAATGAACTACAACAATCAACCCGAAAATTGAACAAATAGCTTTAATTAAATTCTCAAACCAAAACAAAACTGTTAAATAAGTGATATAAACAAATTTTTACTACGTTAATAAATAAATAAATAAAATAAGAAACAAAAAAATAAAAACAAGCAATATAATTTGACCCAAATAAATAAACAAACGACTTCCGGTAAAATAACCGCCATAATAGAATACCCACAATGCACCACTAACCCGTATATATATAAATAGCCGAGAAAAATAACAGCATATGTGGCCTGACGATTGCATATAGCATGAAACAAACTGTCGCCTCTAAGTGTTGACTTCTATGCTCACTTTAATATTTATATATATATATATTTATTAAAGACATTTTTTTTATGTTTAACGTTCTTTTTATGGATACAAGTATTTAAGTAAATGCTGTTTATAATAAACAGTATTAAATAACATTTACCGGCCTGAATGTCCGAGAAATTTTCATAGAAAATATTCGTCCTTTGACAGGATATTTTCTATGAAAATTTCTCGGACATTCAGGCCGGTAAATGTTATTTAATACTGTTTATTATAAACAGAGCATTTACTTAAATACTTGTATCTATAAAAAGAACGTTAAACATAAAAAAAAATGTCTTTAATAAATAAATTGTCGGACTTTGTCCATTTCTTAATATATATATATATATATATATATATATATATACCCCTGTTCGGATACTATTCTTACAAGCAATCGGTTATATATATACATACACACATATATATATATATATATATATATATATATATATATATATATATATATATATATATATATATCCCTGTTTGGATACTGTTCTTACAAACAATCGGATATATATGTAACCGATTGTTTTGTTCGGATACTATTCTTACAAACAATCGGTTATATATATATATATATATAACCGATTGTTTGTAAGAATAGTATTCGAACAGGGGACGCTTGTATTAAAATTTTCTCTGTACACAATCCAGAATTTGAATGCACAGAGCTTTAAATACTAAATATTAAAAAGTTGGAATCACTTTCACACCCGTTAACATGGATTCAACGATTAAGGTCATGTCAGGCAGTCGATGCTAGTTAAATTAACTAGTACCTACCGCTTGACTATTTAGGTTTCAACGTTAAATGACCCATAGCGGATGATACACCGCCTAACAAAAATAACCAATCAAATTTGTTGTAATTGACAAGGAATATAGTAGCCGTTTTATGATGTAACCTGCCTTGAGAGTAAAATGTTCTCTACCCACTTTCCAAGTAATATTTCATCATCACCAAGAAGACACTGAATTTTCGCCTATCACGATGAAAGGTTGTACTCTGAAGGAGACTCCTTACTTTTAACGCCTCAAGTTTACGCCACTCCTCAAGTAAAACTAATGTGTATGATCCATCGCTAAAGATACACATAGATTTCTTTATAGCACTCGAGAAAGTATTTGACTCTTGAGATGTTCTATGCTCACAAGAATCAGATCAAAGCGAAAATGAAATATTGCTGCCATGTCTGGAGCTGACTTTACTTTCCAGCCTTGACGGAGTTCAAAAGCGCCTACACGGCCTTGTGGGTGATGAATTATTTTCCACTCTACAATCAGTTTCCTACAGACGAAACGTTGCTAGCTTCTCATAGTTATATCCTTATTTTCATGGCAAATGTTCTAGCGAGCTACATTCATTAGTTCCACCATTTCAGATCTTATGATTTGACCATGTTTCCTACTCTGGGATGAATCATCATTCCCGTCGTGTTCCATTGCTAAAAAAGAAGTTCCAATGGGACGGCTTCTTCATTAAAACCGCTGCAGTGTTGAAAATGCTCCACAGACGATATTTCCCCGATCGTTACAATCTTAACTTCTTTAAGTCTTTTGCCAACCATTATATTTCCTATATATCCTCATACTCTGCACCACCTCCTCCTCCTATGTTTATACAACCGTATTGAGTAATCCTTTACTTCCAGTGAGTCTTGGGCCTTGTATTAGGTGAACAAAATATCATATCCATGTATCTTTCCTTCGTGTCAGAAGTTACACTGTTTCATATTCCTTTTATTATTACAGATTTCAAAAGCAGGATAATGTATATAAGTGTAAATAATTTAAACCTCAGATGTTCATCAAGCTTTTTTTCTTTGACATCTATTGAATACCTTGACATTTATTGAATATGGGCACGTGGCAGAGTGGTTAGAACGTTCGCCTTCTGACCAAGAGCCCCGGGTTCTGTGGGTGCTGAACTTCCTGGTGTTATCGGTTTATAGTGAACGGATCGAACCTGAAAACCATACCACAGTTGACCCAAGTGACACTGGATAGACGGAAGCCTTAGAGGCCGCTGATAACTGTACTAGCACGAAGTCACAATTCATCATGACCGAGGGTTTGAGTGTACTGACCTTGTTTAGATTGTTGATCACGCTAGATAACACGCTCTCTCCCAGAAACTGTAACTAATATCTGCTTAACATAGTTGCAATAGAAAGCACGGGTTGGCTCTGTCGCTGTTGAACAAACACAAATGTGCCTGAGCGAGCGTCTGCAATAGACGGACAGCCACCTATTATTATTATTGAATACCTATTTTGTTTTCATAGGCTAGGATATGATTATAGAGATCTTTGTGTAAATGTCTTTGTTAGCGTCTGGAACAAATTAAACGCGTTGATTTTAGAGGGGGTTCTGTCTCTTTTGCATCCGCGAATCAGAAAGTTGGGAATGTTATACTCTGTGCGTTGCTAAGGAAATTTTCTTTGGTACCATTTATTTCGATTCCTACAACATTCTATCAAGGGGAAGAACTGAAAAATCACTTAGACCAGTTCATCACACAGATGCCATGTTCTGTGGAAGTGGTTCCCAAATGGCGCGGTGCGCCTCATATGTGTGGAAGAAGAGGATAGCAGGTGTGGCGGAATGATTAAAAGACAATCAAAGAGTTAGAAACAGTTTCAAAAACATCACATATCAAAAATAAATATAGTTTGAAAATTTAAAATATTATTACGTATTACTTGTAATTGCCCGCATGAGTCACAATATAAATAGTTATAATTACTAACTGATTTGATCATTGTAGTATTTTTGCATTATATCAAGTATTAAGAATAATAACTAGGGTCTGCAAATTGGAGGAGAGAGTTATCAATGATAATGTTCTGACTTAGAATCCGAGGTTATCTACCTTTAACCTTCTCTTTTTTTTTCTTTTTTTAAATGTACTTTTTATCACATAAAATTTGCGGTCCAGAGAAAAAAAAGTTTGATAATCACTGTTCTGGAGAATGTAATAATGAAGCTGCTTCAAAGATGTCGAAATCTAACTGAAAAAATGGTATATATGTCGTTAAGTACATCTACAAGGATGGGCTAAAAAGTTCATAAGGTGACTATGAAGGAGTGATATATTAAAGGTGTGAAATCTTGCTTGCATTAATTTCAACTCTGCTCATTAATAACTTCATTGTTTCTTTCCAGGTAAACTGACATCTGACTGTTCAAAGAATACTTGAAAGTAACTAGGAGCGACCTCTCTTGAAAAAGGACACAATTTGGGATCGTACCTGCAGAAAAAGGGTTTATCCCACAAGGACATTTATGCTGACATGGTTTCTACATTAGAGGATGAACTCCCAGCTTTATCAACAGTGGGCAGATAAATTCAGGAAATGGAGGGAGAGTCTTAAAAATGGCCGACGGCCTGGACGTCCTACAACTCCCACCACCGAGGAAAACATAAATCAAATAGTCAATGCTCTTAGCATATCCCGTGAGCGAGTTAAGAATATTCTGCTCTATGAATCTGGCATGATGAAGATTTCTGCCCAGTGGGTACCACGTCGTCTGACACCTGATCAAAAGTGAACCAGGCTGATCACATCACGGGAAAATCCGGTATTGTTTGAGGCAGATGCAGCTGGTTTTCTTGATTTTTTTCTAACCTAGGATGAGTGCTGTGTCCATCACTTTGAGCCATAGACAAAAACTAATCAATTCACTGGAGATACCCCAATTCACTTGCTCGAAAAAAGACCCAGGTCATTTCATCTGCAGGAAAGATGATTTGGGGGTATGCAAAAGGAATTTTATTTATTGGCTACGTTCAAAAGGGCGACACCATCAATGGAGAGTACTATGCCAACTTACTGAGGCTGATACGAAAGGCTATCAAGATTAAACGCACAGGAAAACTGGCAAAAGTGGTTTTGTTTCGTGACAATGCTCCACCACATAAGACCTTGTATTCAATGGCTACTGTGCGTGACTGGGACTTGAAACTGGTCGATGATCCCCAATGTTCTCCTGATTTGTCCCATATGACTATCATCTGTTCTCCAACATGAAAAAGTATTGACTGCGAACCAGTATTTCTGTTGATGACTTTTTGAACAAGAGGATGAACATTCATCTTTGAATAGTCAGACGTCAGTTTATCTGAAAAAAAAACAATGCAGTTAATAATAAGAAGAATTGAAATTAATGCATAGATTTCTCAGCTCTAGCATCACTCCTTTATAATCAGCCCATTAATTTATCAGCACCCTCTCGTAGATACAAATATCTGAATATTGTCTTTGAAATACACTTAAAAATGCTGCTAACTATAGTTAGGACCCAATATGTGAATGCTATTGATGCTTGTGAGTATACGTGGGTGTATGCTTTTAGTAAGAGTGTATATGTCAGCGAGTGCCGCTGTGTGAATGAGTATGTTAATGTGCGTATATCTTTTTTCTAATAATTTTTTAAAGTGTATATATGTTTGTGTGAGCGTTTGTGAACTAGTTGCTCAGAAGGGTGTGTTTATTTGTGTGGATAAATGTTTTTTGCGCTCGCGTTTTGTATTTTCATGAAGCTATGCAGTTTTGTGCCTAGCTTATTTGCGCATGCGAGTATGTGTGGTATGTTTGTGTGTGTGTTAATGTTTTGCTTGTATGCTCAAAAGTGGGTTTTATTTGTTCTCAGCCCGACTCACTCCCTAAAATCGTGTCAAACCGACCAAACATCAAATTTTTATTTATTTTTATTTATTTATTTATTGTTTGGACTTAGAACTTTTCATCATGCTTGTCATATATATGCCTGTGTGCGTGTGTGAGCACAAATATAATTAAGCCTGCTCTGAGGCAGTGGCTAATAATAAAGGAATCCAACAAAGTTGAAATTGCTTCTCTTGCCAAACGTCAAGCGACAAGGAATTTTCAAATAAGGCCTCGCTACTAAACAATGATTTTTTTGTCATCCGTAACCTTTCAAAATATCAGCCGATTCCGGCAATACAAGCGGCTCGTATGTCGCCTAGAGACACGGTGGCTCACCAACTCCAGAATGAGTGCTTAAACAAGAAATCCTAACAAAAGAGTAAAATTCTACCATTTTTGCTGCAAATATTGCAAGCATTGTATTCCAGTTATTGAATGGCTCAAACGGCTGAAGCTTGATGGTTAGTGAATGAAGAGAAATGTTATGATAAAATGATACGCTAGCAAGAACATGTATACACACAAATTATGACCATAAAGTATTATTAGGTTGGTGCAAAAATAATGTCGTTTTCTCACATAGTAACATATGTGAGAAAACGACATTATTTTTACACCAACCTAATATTTCCAACACTGCAATTGAATAAAATATGGAATAATTATAGGATTTTATATAAAGGCAATAAGAATTTGCAACCCCCCCCCCAATATTTACCTGAAGAAGAAATATACATAGAAAACACCTTTGAAAACCTCCAATATCCTTACTATTTCATCCACAATGCTAAGGTAAAGGCATACAAAATCTACAACATAAAAGATAATGACATTACTAACAATAGTAGTAACAATAAACTAAATCAAGACGGGCATATAATATTACCTGATAATTCCTTAACATTTACTATGCAAAATAATTTATCCAATCTTAACAATATCAAAATTATTACAACCACATCCAAAACGTGAAAATATTCATAGAAACAATAATTCAAAAGTGGGTATATATAAAATAAACTGTCACAAGTGTTCCTTACAATATATTGGGGAAACTTGCAGAAGTTTAAAAAAACGTATCTATGACCACAAAAAGCAATCTTATACATAAAAATTTATCAGATGCATTAGTTATACATATAAATAAGTCTTTCCACAACTTCGATAAAAAAAATGCCAGACTTATTAAGAAAGAAAATAATTTACTTAGAGGGAAAGACCTTGAGAATGCTACTATTGTATCTTGCCAAAATGTTAACCTGCATCTTGGATTTTTAAAATATCTTCCCAACATACTGACCATAAAAAAATGAAAAATGAAAAATGAAAATGGTTAAATCAAAGCCCTCTATTATTTAAATAAATGCATAATTAATTTATCAAATTAAAATAATATATAATAGTTACATTAATAAACAATTAAATATATATAAACGAATAAGAAAATGAAAAATCAAAAACAATAATAACAGCATTTACTCTTTTATTTCAAACGCTGAACAGTTCCTTGATTATCGAGACCCTTCGTGACCGAGTCGGTCTAAAGCATGTCGGATCACTTTCGTTTATTCGACAATAAATTAGCTTACTCTGGCTTACCTTGACTTTCACAGTTAGCTTTAAGAATATTTATGTGCGTTCTTAAGTCTAAAAATTTTGAACGTCTAAAGATATCTTTACTTCTGTTTATAATAAATGGTGTTCCAATAACTTGGACTGATTTTAAATGGAAATTAAGTTTAAGCGACTAATGATTTTTTTTCTTTCAGATTTGACGATTATTTGGGCGTTATTATTTTTACACATTATTGCCATGACTTAAATAACATGATTCAATAGAGAAATAACTAAAACTAATCAATAACACTGATTTATTTACTGCTGGCTTTTATCCCACTTAATGAAACACCCTTATATATAACACCTTTTACATGTAGCAAAATAAAACCGTTATGTTTGTCATGATAAAGTCCATCAGAGGACGAAACGCATTGATAAAGAATAATTTTTCTTTTTTCTTTAATCATACACACAAATATGTGATACTTTTTATATGCTTTTACATACAGATAAATGGGAGCGAGTATATATTTGCACCCGCTGACAACAAATCGCGTGGAAAATATGTGACAAAGACGCAAGTCAAAGCAATGCATAAACAAACAAAATGATGGATGAATAATTTGCAGAGTTTATGTGAAATCAAAGATTCAAAGACACAAAACTTTATCATTTTTGACATCAAATTATCACGGATTTGTATCCTGTTTAATATTATTACTTCATGAGTTTGAATCAAATTGGAAACATCTTTATTGGTGTTGATTTTCACGATTGAAAACAATAAACTTTCAATTTAAATGTCATAAGGCAGATTTTAATTCACAGAAAGTAAATATATGATGTTTTGAGTTTGGGGAAACAAAGTTATAATGTCGCTATTATATGTTTATTTTCTACGTGTAGCTTAGATGTGGCACAAGATCAATGCAGCCATTAAATGTACAAATATGTATGTTTGTCTTAATAGTCTTTGCATATAATGATTTTCCAAGCGTAGCTTAGATGTAGAAGAAGGCCGAAATATGGTATACCTAATGAGGATCGAACACTCTACTCACTCATAACTGTTCTAGTGAAACAAAAATTGATTTTCTAAGTGTAGCTTAGATGTGGCACAAGGCAGAAAATATGGGGCACCCAGTGAGGATTGAAGTGACCACTTAGTCGTAATTGTTCTAGCAAGACAAGATTGCTAACCCTTACAACACGTCGGGGTACCCTAGTGATTTTCCAAGCGTAGTTTAGATGTGACACAATGCCGAAAGTCTTTATATATATATGGACATGTGTGACGTCATGAGATGCAGTGCGATTTTCGCTTCTAGCGTCTTATATGCACGTGTTTATCGTTGCTTAGAAATCATCTATGTAAACAATGACAGACTATCATCACTGTCTTGTGCGTATATTGCTTAATATGTTGTAATTGACATCTTTGATAATGGCTTATGTAAGCCGAAAGCTTAGATTGTATTAAAAAAATATGGATCAATATTGTGAATTTCTTTCTTCGTTCAACGATAATGTTATTAAATTTATCAGACGTTAGGAAAAAAAATTAATTAAAATTGACAACACTTGTCAATATTATTTAATGAAACGTGTATGAATATATATATATATATATATATATATATATATATATATATATATATATATATATACTAGCTTAAAAGCCGGTCTATCGAGCGGTATTTGAGCTAACTCATGCGAAGGCTCTTGATTGGGCCATCGTCACAATAAGCAGTGAGGTTTAGATGCAATAGGTAGCAATAAACTACAGAACTCAAAAGTGATCGCAGCATTTAAGTATTGCATTAATATTTAAGCTTACCTTTTAAAACTTCAACAATAATTCTTCTGCCGCCACTTAATTTAAAGACAATTTGATGTACGTAGGTCCTTACTTTCAGTACAAACAACAATTTGTATTACATGAGTGACTGTCGCTCGATTTCGCAATTAATTTCCCAAATTTATTTCCAAGTTATAAAAATTGTTATCAAGAAATTTCTCGCAAAAAAATATAACGTAAAAAATCGATGAAAACAGTTGCACTAATGAAAACTTAGAAATCCACAAATTCAGGATTGCGGGTCCGGATTCAGCCCTGTTTGTTTTGAATTTGCTCCCAGATTTGGCCTAATTCCAATATGTTCTGCTACGACCTTTTAGAGTAAAGTTGAAAAACTGTGATACAGTGAAACAGTGACATTGGCAGTTTTATTTATATATATATATATATATATATATATATATATATATATGCGGGGATTACTTAGTACAAGGCTCAAGAGTCACTGTGGGTAGGTAGATAGATTAATAAATAGATAATGCGGATAGGAGATGAAGATAACAGTTAAGTTAACCCTTTACTTGAACAGGTTAAGATTGTAGTGATCGAGGAAAGATCATCTTAGGAGTCAGTTGCACATAGCAGTGGTTCGCGGAAAGAAGCTATTGGAGTGGAACTCACTACTCACCGAAGGAATTTCTGATAGAGCATCTTTTTTTCTGAATTAACATTATAATTAGGGAAGTTATTATTAATAACAGTTTATTTTTTTATTTTTGTAGTTCGCTCTAGAAAATCTTTTTTGTGGATGAATTAATTTTTGCACGATTTTTATTTTTTTATAATTATTATTTACTAGTAATTTTCACTCGTGCACGAATTTATGCTTGCAGGTTTTTTTTTATATGGGAAAATAGGGAATTCATTATTATTAGTATTTATCAACATATCTAGCAAAGGAATGCTCTATCAGAAATTTTAATACTAAGCAAATATAAAATAATACTTCTTCAACTAACCTCTAACATATTAATGTTTCATATCACAACCAAATATATTGTAAATATAAGCAAGACGAAAATATCCTAAAAAAAATAATAAATACTAATATTTATATATATATATATATATATATATATATATATATATATATATATATATATATATATGCGGTGCATACTTAGTACAAGGTCACTGTGGGTAGGTAGATAGATTAAGAAATAGATAATGCAGATAGGAGATGAAGATAACAGTTAAGTTAACCCTTTACTTGAACAGGTTAAGATTGTAGTGATCGAGGAAAGATCGTCTTAGGAGTCTGTTGCACATAGCAGTGGTTCGCGGAAAGAAGCTATTCGAGTGGAACTCACTCCTCACCGAAGGAATTTCTGATAGAGCATCTTTTTTCTGAATCAACATTATAATTAGGGAAGATTCTAGTAAAAAAAAATAAAATTACTTATATACTACACTACATCTTGTATATCTAATTCAATCTTTCGTAATGACTCTTTCCCACCTACTAACGTGTAGTAGAAATCCAACATTTTCTATAAATTTAAATGTTCTTTGGAAGATTATATCTCCAACGGAAAAAATAATATTTATGTCGGACACACTAAGACAACGTTGTTTAGGCGGCTGAGTTTTTATTTGAATGATATGTCCAACATTTCTAAATATTTACAACAGCATACCCATCTACATTCGCAATTCAGAAAAATTCTTGTCGAAAATAGTTTTATACTTTTTCAGGAAAGTAATAAACATAAACAAAAAATTCGCGAAGCTTTTTCTATATTAAAAAATTAAAACCAAATCTTAATAAATTTAATTATGAATACAGCACAAATGTTTTAAATAGTTTAAAATATCAAAATTTGCACTAATAGTTTTTACTACTTATTTCATAAAATCTCTCCACAAAACATACTTAGTTAACGCCCCTGAAACGATGTCAAGCGATCACGCATTGATTCAGTCTCTTCTTCACAAGTAAAAAAACTTAACTTACAGATGAATACGACAATTTTGTTTTTGAAAATGAACACTAAAATATTTGTCTTGAAATAAACAATACCCTGATGATGACATTGTGCTATGTCGAAATACTCGTAATAAAATAATATGTATGAACACGGAGATTTTCTCACTTCCTTTAATAATGACACCATTATTGTTGTTCGTAAATATGAAAGGATGCAATTGAAAATAAGTAGATAAAACTTGTCTATTCAATGAAACACGTCTCAATATATATATATATATATACATATATATATATATATATATATATGTATATATATATATATATATATATATATATATATATATATATGTTCGGTGTTTGCCGAAAAGTTGCCGGCCGACTAAGATGGTATTAAAGTAATTTTTTTTGTTTGGTCATATTTTCATAATTCTGGCAAATTTCTCTAGTAACAATAAACTCTCTCTCTCTCTCTCTCTCTCTCTCTCTCTCTCTCTCTCTCTCTCTCTCTCTCTCTCTCTCTCTCTCTCTGTATATTTAGGCAGCAAATTTTCTTTTAGGCATGTCTGATTTAATAAATTACGATCATTATGTCTGTTTATCTTTGTCATAATCATTTCATATTCACGAATATTTTTCCGTATATTACAATTAAATAATGCAAGAAATGCACTGTAACAGTGAGAATTCCTTTTATATCCCAAGTGCTTCCCATCTCTTTCTGAGATCATCATCAGGGGTGCAACTGCTAAGGCCAAAACTATGTGTAGTTATCCATTACTGAAATTTTTCTTTTCCTTTTAAATGCTGTAGTTTCACGTTCATTAGAATGGGAATATTCATCCATTATGCATTTTTTCCTTTTATGGTGAAATGTCATGAACAATCGTGCATTAAAGCGTAAAAACTGTCCTTTTTATAGGTATTTTAGAAATTTAATATAGTATTCGTAACTAATTCTATTCAGTGTTGTCTTCAATTTTTAACGAAGATTCCTTCGAGGATCTGTTGCTTTAATTTGTTATTTTCTTGGTTCAGGATAGTTGTGTTATTAATCAGTATTTTTCTATATTGTGAATGTAGACAAAAGTGTTGGTGTAAATGTCTCGCAGAGGACGAATGATCAGACATGTGTAAACTAAGACAACCTTCTTAATGTAGTTGTATATTTCTTCTTCTGTCGGAGATGCTTTCTGTCAAGAGATATTTGAATTGATATATAATGTTGGTTTTATGCAATACATCAGTTGGCGAGGAGTTATTGCAAATAATTAAATTGGTTGTATTGTATTTTGTATAATATATGATTAATTTTATTTTTTATTGGGATACGGGGGATATTGGTATTAATGAGATTTTTTATGATTTTCTCATCCTGTTTGTAGTTAGCATACACATCTGGTTACAATATAAGAGTTTGATATATTAAGCGTCATTTGAGGAATTACCATGTTCTACCTGACCTGTGTTGAGGGTTTTCATAAATCGTCTTATTCGTTCATCTACAATGCAGTTTGGGAAATCATTATTAATGGGAGTTTGCTTATTATTTTTAGTTCAGTGTATGAATTAATTTGCACTCGGTTAATTAAATTCTATATAAGTGATATTTTGTAGTAGTTAGATAGTTCACTTTTATAGTTGAGAGTACAAGAGGTTCTGCCGGTTGTTTTTTATATGGTGGGTAGTTGTGTTATTATTTGTGTCTATTAAAATGTCAAGGAAAGGGACTATATGAACTTGAGGACAGTTTTTTTTTTAAGTTCTCTTATTTCTATGTTTTTGAGTAAAATAAGAATATCATACATATCTTAGGTAGATGGAGGGTTTCTTGGTCGCGTTAAATATATTATTGTCTTGGTTGGCCATGTAGAAGTTGCTGAAGGTTAAACCCAGAACTGAACCCATAGAAACGCCGTCTCGTTGCATATATACGTTATTTCTGAGATCATAGAATGGAATTTCGGTGGTACAGGTTAAAAGTAATTTTCTTAGCATTTTAGGTTTAAATTTTTAATGGGGGTAAAAGATGAATTATTATATATATTTTTAATAATAATGTCAGCGGTTTCTCTAACTGGAATGTTAGTGAACAGATTTTCAACGTCAAGTGAATTATTAGGTTTTTCGGTCTTTAATATTTGTATAGGTTCAAGGATTGATTTAATGCTGTATTTTTTTACGTATGTATGGTGTAATTAATTGGTTAAGCGTTTTAGTTGGTAGATAGGAGTGGGAATTTGGGATATTATAGGGCGGAGTGCATTTTGATAGAACCATAAATGTATCCTAGTTTAAAGTCTTCGATTATTTTGGTAAGTTTTAGACTGTTTTGTTACGCATTGGTAGCTGGGATTAATTTATTAATTTTCACTTCGAGTAAGTTTTCTAAATTTGGTGTGATCGTCAAGTAACTGTTCCATTTTTGAGTTGTACTTTTTGTTTAAAACAACAATGATGTTTGCTTTATCAACTTTCTTAATTACTATTTCAGGATGGTTGTGTAATTTTTTTTCGTGATTTATTTAGGAGTTTAAATGTTTAGACGAATTTTTTCTTTTATCATCTGTGTCTTTTATAGATTCAGCCTTAAGAAGATTCACGGATTTCTGGCTCTGTGGTAATTAGCTGCTATTCTTAGAGTTTAATTAAATTTTATTACAGTGTCTTAAACTCAATTTTTTTATGTAGTCAATTATATTTTTGTATATATGGCAGTTAGGTCCGAGGCTAAGTCGTTCTTTTTGGTTTTCAGTTAAATTATAGTCAGAGATGTTTCTAAATTTTTGTTATTTGGGAGGTATATAACTCATTTATATAATGCATTGAGTTTTCTTTGAATTTTTAACCTATGCTGACATTCTAATCTGTTAGTAATTTCTTTTAGTCTATTTAGAATTTGTTTAATCTGCTCAGAGTTTGTTCCCCTTTCTAGAGTGTTAATGTATCTGCTACTTCCGTTTGATGAGAGTTATTATTTTATAATTAATTACTTCGATCTGCCTTTTCACAAGGCCACATTTAAATTAACAGGTGATGTTCTTCTGGTAGGATGCTGGATTATATAATTTAAAATTTGTGTATTTAGCTAGGAAATTCACTTTTAGCCATGTCTGATTGAATAAATTACAAAATATGTCTCCTTATTTTTATCATAATCCTTTCATATTCACGAATATTTTTTCTGTATATTACAATTAAATAAGGCAAGAAATGCACTGTAACAGTAAGAATCACTTTTATTTCCCAATACATACGCACTCACACATGCATACATACATACATACATACATAAATATATATATATATATAGAGAGAGAGAGATTGATAATATTAGTGGTAAATATACACATACATATGCAATCATATATCTAAAATATATAAATATATATACATACATACATACATAATCTGAATCTAATGTCGCAAATTTTACACAAAAAATATTTTCCCACATAGATCCAATTTTGAGTTGTCAAATTCTACACCCAAATCCGATTTAACTGTGTCACATGAAATTGATTGATTGATGTCCCGTTATATTCATATTTCTATAATTATATACATATATATATATATATATATATATATATATATATATATAATCCAGCTTCTTTAATCAGACACACCATCGTCCATCAACTCCCATCATCGGATATTTTTTAATCAGCCGCCATTAAGTTCGTTGCAGTTTTATGTTTATGTTTGCCGTTTTATATTACATGAAACAATAAAAACCTTGTTTGGAAGCATTCATGATTGTATATACCCCATTATTGCCTCTTTGAGCTACAGATTCCCTTATAGATATATTACTATATCGTAAGTATATATTAGTTTTTAATTTTAGGCTCATTTTTAACCTTTATGAAACAAAACCTTGTTTGGAAGCATTAGTTATTGTTTTATTTCTTGCTTGAAGGTTCGTTTTACCTTTAATAACACAACACACATGTGATCAGGCTATGTTTTCATAGGTTTTGTTTCGTGGGTGATTTCCGCCATTTTCTGCGGTCTGGCAGTGACCGGCTCCCAGGTGTACCAGATTAAAAATGTAGAGCTGTGTGTATGAGTACAATTAGATGAGAATTCTTGATAACTGCAAATATATAAAACATTTTGGAAAATTTCGATTTCGACATGTTTTATCTATAATTTGTCGTTATCACAAAAGTAATATTATTTCACATAATTTATATTAGCAAGAAAAAATATGGTTCCCTCTAAGCGTCTGTATGATTGATTTTTACATTAACTCTATCGTTACAGAAATTATATTTTAAAAGAAATATTTAATTATTCATTCATTTAGTTTATTTTTATATTCTGCTTTTTATGTGTTTTTTTTTTTTTTTTTTTTAATTAATCATTAAAATATTAATAATGAGCAGGAGGAGAAATGAGTAATCCGGATAGTGATTGAATTTGCATTTAAATTTTTGCAGATTAAAGTTAGGTGAAAAGCATGGGGCCAGAAGGGAACTCCACAAGTGAGAAGTGCGAAAAAAGAAAGTATTAGCATAGAATTTGCGGCTACATCTACCCAATACAACTATAAATCGATGAGATCTCGACACCAGTCTAGTACTGGGCTTAATTTCAAAAAGTTTACTTACCATAGCGAAGAGCTCATCCGAACAATTACAATCACGTATTTATAGAAAAGGCAGAGAGGCAACCTTATGGTGGTGGAAAAATGACTGAAGCCGAGCCGAGCCGAGTCGAGCCGAGCCGAGCCGAGCCGGGCCGAGCCGAGCCGAGCCGAGCCGAGCCGAGCCGGGCCGAGCCGGGCCGAGCCGGGCCGAGCCGGGCCGAGCCGGCCGAGCCGGGCTGGATCAGGACCAATAATATTGCTGATTCTTCTCTGGGTTTTATCAAGGAGCTCAAGGTAAATAACATAGGCACCAAAACATATGTGGCAGCAATATTCTAAGCATCGATGAGTGGTAGACTTATAGATATGTAGGATAAATTCTGGAGAGAAAAATTGTCTCGTACTACACAGTGAACCAAATTTTATTACTTAACGTGTATCGCATTTCGTCTCGCTAATATAGATATAGTTAATACAGTGCTTCGTCGAAATATTTGCAAGTAAATATATAAGAAAATTCGCATTATAAGAATATTTTCGAAATAATCGTGAATGACCAAAATTTCCATAAGTTTGCCTTTAGATGGGTTCAGCGATTGGTAACGAAATCGGAAAAGGACACTGGTCAATCTGCAGTGTGTCTCAGATCAGTCAGTTTTATATTTGGTTGGTTTGCTTGGTTTCTTTTTGTTTAGCGGCATATAAACACTTTTATGGGTTGTTTAATATCTGAAATTTAAATATTTTTACGCAATTTTATGGCTTCAACTACAGATATTTTGTACATAATTTTATACTTTCATAAAAAACGTATTTTTTTTTTAGATATTGCTGTTACCTCGGAAGGTTATTGAGTAGAATAATCCCACGAAGGTTGGTAATGAACGATAATACTTAGGACAAGAACAACACATATAAGATTCGCCAGCGGTGCGTAGAAGTAGTCAACTGCTAAAAGTGAGTCAGGTGAATTCCACAATGAATCTCCAACTGCAGGATACCTACAGACCACCCCACGCGGTCAGATGTGGCACAAGGCTGAATTCAATGTAGGGTATCCGAGTCCGTAGGCTCGACCAAAAATTCAACGTAGACCCCATATAAAACGGGGTCGGGCAGCTGTTTCCCGAGACGCGACTCTGCCTTTCTGCAAAGCCTCGTCTGGGGATCCTCTCTGAGCGGAGGCAGAGAGTTTGATCAGCACATCCAGAGACGAATCTTTAACAGCAGATCAACATACAGTATTTACTACTGTATATCTTTGAATGGGGACATACCCATTACCGCCCGTAGCTTTGCTACAACAGATATATAGTTTATAGATGATAAAATGTATTGTTGGTAATTTTTCAAAACGAAATATATTACCGGTAATTTTACTATTAATATATTCTTATACTTTCTTTAACGTTGTCTTGATTGTTATTTTGCTATAAAAATATATTGATGGAAAATTTTGTTATATAAATGTAAAAAAATATTGCCAGTAATTTCACTAAAAAAATGTATTGTTGGTAATATTTTTATAAAAATATATTGCTGGTATTTTTACTATAAAACATTTTGATCTTACATTATTTACATTATTCGGACTATTGGCCTCATCTTTGTCGCCATATTTATCACAACGTTTCAGCCGTTGTACGCTCCGGCCTTCTTCAGGTGGTTGGAATTTAGAATTGAACCCTTTATTTTACTCAAGGACACATGGCACAGTGGATAAAGGCATTGCTTAGATCCAGTGACAAGACCCAAAGAATGTGAGTTCAATACCCGGTTAAGGCAGTGGAGAACTTTCAGAGGGAAAATTAACAGGAGATAACTGATAGCTAACATCCATCAAACATGGCACGTGGAACTAGAACAGTCTGCCCCAGTGAGCGAAATAAAGGGTTCAGTTGTACAATGATGAGGACAATAGTCCGAATAATGTAAATAATGTACATAATACCTCATCTCAGAAATATAGACAGATTTTGATCTTAGCTTGGGGTTTCACTATTTGCCTATAGCTGGGTCCCTAAAAGGTGCTATCACCCCGGTTTCGGGTAGACCTGGAAACAACAACAAAGATGTGGGTCTACGCTCCTCAAAACCTTCAAACTCTCGATCAAAGGCCTTATATTTGGATGAAGTTTCATACCTTTCAACGCCACCTTGCAATTTTTTAAATTAAAAAATTGAAATATTGATGCTTACTTGAAATGTGAGTGTTAAGTTACCGTTTATAAATTTTGCGGCAAATTTGGGATCTGTTTTCTTAGATTCGTCTTGAATTGGGTACCATTATCTGTTTTTCTCGTCTTCTTTTTTCTTACTTTTTCTGTAAATGTCAAATTTCGTGATATGGCCGTTGATGGCAGTTAGAAATATTTCTAGAGAACAAAACTTAATTTAATCATTTAATTATCGAATTTTATTTATTGATTTATTTAGTCAATATAAAACATTATTTTCTAATAATAATCCATCTGTCAGTTATGTGCCATGCATGATGCATGCTTAGGCGATCATCTACCTTTCGATATATGAATGACGAGGCAGATTTTTCCCCGCAGTAGGTTGCCATCTATTTCTGTGGTAGACCAGTTGCCATGCAAGGCTATAGAACACGATTTCTCCTGCTATTTACCCATAGCACAGGAGAAAAGCCTCCCATTCTATGCATGACTTAAGCCTCCCATTCTATGCATGACTTAAGCCTCCCATTCTATGCATGACTTAAGCCTCCCATTCTATGCCCACCTTAAGCTTCCCATTCTATGCATGACTTAAGCCTCCCATTCTATGCATGACTTAAGCCTCCCATTCTATGCATGACTTAAGCCTCACATTCTATGCCCCCCTTAAGCTTCCCATTCTATGCATGACTTAAGCCTCCCATTCTATGCATGACTTAAGCCTCCCATTCTATGCATGACTTAAGCTTCCCATTCTATGCATGACTTAAGCCTCCCATTCTATGCATGACTTAATCTTCCCATTCTATGCATGACTTAAGCCTCCCATTCTATGCATGACTTAATCTTCCCATTCTATGCATGACTTAAGCCTCCCATTCTATGCATGACTTAAGCCTCACATTCTATGCATGACTTAAGCCTCCCATTCTATGCATGACTTAATCTTCCCATTCTATGCATGACTTAAGCCTCCCATTCTATGCATGACTTAAGCCTCCCATTCTATGCATGACTTAATCTTCCCATTCTATGCATGACTTAAGCTTTCCATTCTATGCATGACTTAAGCTTTCCATTCTATGCATGACTTAAGCCTCCCATTCTATGGATGACTTAAGCCTCCCATTCTATGCATGACTTAAGCCTCCCATTCTATGCCCCCTTAAGCTTCCCATTCTATGCATGACTTAAGCCTCCCATTCTATGCATGACTTAAGCCTCCCATTCTATGCATGACTTAAGCCTCCCATTCTATGCATGACTTAATCTTCCCTTTCTATGCCTCCATTATGCCTCCCATTCTATGCGTATAATACAAAAAACACAATTTTTCTTTTTATACTGTTCACTTCATTCATACTTTTTCCATCTCATTTTATGTTGTTTTTGTTCACTCAATTTTCCTAATCTAGAATTCTCCAATATTAAATATTTCTCTCTTCCCAGATTTTTCATTCCGTTCATTCAATTACTTTCTCTCTCTCTCTCTCTCTCTCTCTCTCTCTCTCTCTCTCTCTCTTTCCCTCCTTAAACCTCCTGTCATTTTTCTTTATATTCTCTTCCTTTTCTTTCCTTTCCCTTCTTTACCATTTCTCTAATTTTTCTCTGCCACTTCTGTTCATTATCTATCATTCTGTTTCTCTTCTCATCATTTTTCACTTGTCGCTTTTATTCTCTTTCGTTCTCTTCAATTTCTTTCATTCTCTTTCTCTCCTTAATATTCCTCTCCTTTTTTTTTCTATCGACTAATTTAATTGGGCTAATTCACAGATTTCACTTCCAAATATTTTTTTTCTCTGAGAAAATGAAAACTTCGCTTCAGATATTTCGTAGGCAAACAAATCTCCCAAATGTAACTGTCTGCTTGATTAAAAACAATATATATCTGTGAAAAACTAATGTATATGTAAATTCAAATTTGGTCGTTTCTTGAAAGAATAATGTCACCTTCATTTATCTCTACAGATTAAGTCGATGGATTCTGATTAAGCATAGCAGAAGCTAAAATGATCTAATAAAAATAAATATTGCAGATAAATAGATAGAAAAATAGATAAATATGTATAGAATGAGATAAATAAAGAGAAAGAGAGATATACATACATAAGAATGTATAGACTGATATATATCGATAGATATGTACAGATATAAATATATTGATAGATACGTGCAGACTGAGATAGATAGATATATACATACATACTGAGATAGATAAATAGATAAATATATATAGATATAAATATTTCTCAGATCTATGGTTAAAGGTGGCTTCGAGCGAATGAAGACTGTAAGTCTTAGCGAGAAGCATCCTACTACACAATTACAAAAACAGTGCCAAATAACAGAAATCACATCACTTAAAGATTTTCAACAGCCGCAACAACTAAAATAAATAATACATTTAACTCGAATAGAAAATGGTTTGGTTGATTTTATTTAGCCGCATATCAAACTCCATGGCGAAATCTAAATATTTTGAACGCAATTGTACGCTTTCAGTTACAGATAAAGTGTATTTCTGGTCATTATGCGATAAAATATTTTGTCAGTAATTCTACTATAAAATGTATTGTAGGTCATTTTGCTATAAAAGTGTATTTTTTTATATTTTCTACTTTTGTTTGTGTGTTCACTATTTGCCCATAACTGGGACCCTAACAGGTGCTACCACCCCAGGTCAGCGTGGGCCTGGGAACAACAGAAATTAAGAGGTGATTCCACGCTCTTTAAAACTTCAATCTCCCGATCAGAGGCCTTGCTGTCAAATGAAGTTTATCTTCATACTCGGGACTAAATAGAGAAGAGAAGAGAAAATAATGACATAATCAAGATGTTAACGTCACACTCTACTTCAAACAAAACTATAGGAATCGATCAGTACTGGAAAGAGCGATAACAGCTACTGGACTTTAGAAATCTGTTTTCACGAAAAAATGTTCTCGTAGTGAGATTTGATAAATTCCAATCAACGTTAGCAATAGCTGCTCGGTCAATGAACGCGGAATGTTTCCTTATAAGGAAACTGTTCTTATTACTATTAACATCCCTATTTCAGATGTCAAATAAGCTGAAGATTTCATATCAATAGGAGATAACCTGCGACGCCATTTACCGCCTCGGGCATGCGATTCTCATTTGCCCTCGCTTATCGGGATTAAACGAGACACGAATGCTTCATTTGTTAGTACAGTGTAACCCGGATATAAGAGAGTTGTCGGGACCGGAGAAGAAGTATCTTATATCCGGGTTTCTCTTATATCCGGCTTTGGTCTATGATATATACGTTAACACAGGCTCTAATTTGGGACCAGAGAAAATCTCTCTTAAATCTTGGTTTCTCTTATATCCAGGTCTCTTATATCCAGGTTACACTATATATCAGTTTTGAAACTGGACACTAAAAATGCATTTCCGCTCTAAGTAGAACACATTTAGTCGTACACACATGGCTGAACATAGGCGCATGGATATGAAATCACACATGAATAAACTTTTAATATACATGCATACATACATTCGGTTACCCGAATACTTGCCAACCTGATCTTGAAATATATATATATATATATATATATATATATATATAATCTGATCTTGAAATATATATATATATATATATATATATATATATATATATATTTCAAGATCAGATTATATATATACACACACACAAAAACACTCACACACACATATATATATACATATATATATTAACTGATATATATATATATATATTAACTGATATATATATATATATATTAACTGATATATTTATATATATATATATATATATATATTAACTGATATATTTATATATATATATATATATATATGTATATATTAACTGATATATATATATATATATATATATATATATATATATATTAACTCATATATCCAAGATACTGGCCTCATTATAAAATCCGTATTGAAAGTGTATCCATGGCAACGCGCCAAGTGGTCCCTCATTTGGAGGCAGGCCTATGGAAGACAGCTGCTGGTTTGGCTACTATTTCCTATTCCCGCCTTATTCAATTCTTTTCCCATCTTTGACTGCACGGCATGTTCAGCGCGAAGAGTCAACATTCCAGTTGTCACTGCCAACTTTTGAGGACTTTACTCGTTAGCGATAAAATCCAGAAAACGATAATTAGAAGATATCAGGATGGCAACAGCTCTTCCATATTGAAGTTTTGTGAAATGAAAATAAGTTAATTGCGTTGTTTGTTTTTTTTAAAAAAAAAAATATACAGGGTGCGGTAGAAATACCTCTGACATTTTAAAGGTTGGTCATTTTGACCAAGGTAACTGCTATCTGGAAAAATATTTCACTGTTGTTTAAGAAAAATGGCTATAGATTTTATTCATTTCGTTTTAAAATGGTGGTTTCTATTCGCTTTACACTGTAGACGATGTCTAAAGTTTTCCATCTCCAGAAGTTCGAGCGCTTCGGGACTATTTAGGTGACTATCACTGAACCTGTGGCCCATATCAGTATCGATTTTCTATCCGAAACAGTATCATTCCGATATAACATGATCACGAAACGCTCTCTATGTTGCAATTACAGATTCACCGATAAACTACATCCCGACAGTAAGGAGTCTGATCCGGATATTTGTAATTGGTAACTTAACAACTACATTTCAAGTAAGCTTCAATATTTCAATTTTTTAATTTCAAAAATTGTAAGGAGGCTTTGAAAGGTATGCAACTACATCCAAATATAAGGCAATTGATCGTGAGAGTGGAGGTTTTGAGGAGCGTGGAACCACCTCTTAATTGCTGTTGTTGACCAGGTCCACTCTGACCCGAGGTGATAGCAACTGTTAGGGTCCCAGCTATGGACAAATAGGGGACACGCAAACAAAGGCAGAACATTATGAAGGTATAAAAATTCGTTTTTATAGTAAAATGGCCAACAATAGTTAACTCCTAAACTGGTGTTAAAACTATGAAAGTGTAGAAATACATTTTTATAATGAAGGTGCTAGGAATGCACTTTCATAGTAAGAAAAATTCCCGCATTACTTTCCTGTAAGGAAAATGAAAAATTGCCAGCAATAATTTTTTGAAAAAGAAAAACATTACCAGCAATACTTTTGTAAAAGAGATTATTAATGTTCACCAAAACATTAAGTTTCGGCATTAAATTACCCATGAGTTAATATGACGTTAAATAAACAAAACAAACAAGACAAAACAATACAGATTCCCCAGTCTTAAAAAAAACTTTTCAACAACAAACGCATGATGTGTACCAGTTCAAACTCTGATAGAAACTGTACTTCTATCGATGTTTATAGCACTAACATAAATTCCTGTATTTCTATTAATGCTTATAGCACTAAAATAAATTCCTGTAGTTCTATCGATGTTTATAGCACTAAAATAAATTATTTTACTTCTATTAATGTTTATAGCATTAAAATAAATTCTTGTACTTCTATTAATGCTTATAGCACTAAAATAAATTCCTGTAGTTCTATCGATGTTTATAGCACTAAAATAAATTATTTTACTTCTATTAATGTTTATAGCATTAAAATAAATTCTTGTACTTCTATTAATGCTTATAGCACTAAAATAAATTCCTGTAGTTCTATCGATGTTTATAGCACTAAAATAAATTATTTTACTTCTATTAATGTTTATAGCATTAAAATAAATTCTTGTACTTCTATTAATGCTTATAGCACTAAAATAAATTCCTGTAGTTCTATCGATGTTTATAGCACTAAAATAAATTATTTTACTTCTATTAATGTTTATAGCATTAAAATAAATTCTTGTACTTCTATTAATGCTTATAGCACTAAAATAAATTCCTGTAGTTCTATCGATGTTTATAGCACTAAAATAAATTATTTTACTTCTATTAATGTTTATAGCATTAAAATAAATTCTTGTACTTCTATTAATGCTTATAGCACTAAAATAAATTCCTGTAGTTCTATCGATGTTTATAGCACTAAAATAAATTATTTTACTTCTATTAATGTTTATAGCATTAAAATAAATTCTTGTACTTCTATTAATGCTTATAGCACTAAAATAAATTCCTGTAGTTCTATCGATGTTTATAGCACTAAAATAAATTATTTTACTTCTATTAATGTTTATAGCATTAAAATAAATTCTTGTACTTCTATTAATGCTTATAGCACTAAAATAAATTCCTGTAGTTCTATCGATGTTTATAGCACTAAAATAAATTATTTTACTTCTATTAATGTTTATAGCATTAAAATAAATTCTTGTACTTCTATTAATGCTTATAGCACTAAAATAAATTCCTGTAGTTCTATCGATGTTTATAGCACTAAAATAAATTATTTTACTTCTATTAATGTTTATAGCATTAAAATAAATTCTTGTACTTCTATTAATGCTTATAGCACTAATATAAATTCCCGTAGTTCTATTGTTTATAGCACTAATATAAATTCCTGTACTTCTATCGATGTTTATAGCACTCTCATAAATTCCTGTAATTAGTACGCTGTTCACATTCTAGCAAATATAAAAGAATTGTTAAACAAAAGTTGCCACCTGATGATGCAAACTGTCCTTTATTTTAAAATGATTTTCGACGCTCCCGAATTAAACACACTTTACATCTCTAATGACAATCTTTTACAATTTAGTTTTTGTTCATGTCCGCATTACTTGAAAATTTCTGAAACCAATAATTCAAGATGTAGACTTTCCACACTACAAAAGGTTTAAAAGGAAACTCCCATAAGAGAAAGAAAGATCTATAACAGATAGTTTACTAGAGAAGCCCAATTTCCCGTAAAACTGTTTTAAGAGATAGATTTTATAAATTTCAACCGACAGTCACGCTACCTGTTCGATTAACAAATGCCGAATGTCCCCTGTATAAAAAAAAAAGACTTTTCTCGCCGTTACTCAAATCAATATTAATATTCTTAATTTATTCAGTTTTGATTATTCAGTTTAAGGATGCTCAATGTAATTTCAATATGTTTATGTATGATGATAATCAGCAACTCAGTTAGTTAAACATGTCCAACTTAACTCCCAGAAAATGATTCTAAGGTTTTATTAATGATAGCCATGACCACTGGAATCTGTCTCCGTTCCAAAAAGAGGACAGAGTCTGAGTGTAGTAATTGCCAATAGGCCACAAATCATTTTGAGAGCCAACGGTGTAAAAAAAAAATGTGTCATTCGATTAGTTTGGAATCCGATGAAATATCGTACACAACAACCTCTCAGCAAGAACGTATATCTTGAGAGCTATTTCTCTTTATTTTGATCTATCTTTATCAGTACCTTATCTCTCTCTCTCTCTCTCTCTCTCTATATATATATATATATATATATATATATATATATATATATATATATATATATATATATATATATGATTCTAACTCAGTCTGATTCGATTTATCTCTCTAAACTTCCGCATGTCTGTGGACCTAGTTGGTGGCGGAGATAGTTTTGGTTCTGTTCCAGCAGGCGTAACAAGCCAAGATTTCAAATACTGATTTCAAACTAGGTTTATTCAAATTGAATATCACCTGCAACACAATATCAACTGAGTCAGGAGCATACGTAAACTAATTCAGTTCTTGATATATTTATATATAAGTACGTATATATACGTACGTAAGGGTGCACGTGTTTATAATACCTTTTTATTATAATATGCTTGTAGACAGAAATTCCCGTGTGTATGTGTGTGCGTGTCTGTGTGTGTATGTATGTGTGTTGTAGAAATGTATTTAGAGTACGATAAGTATCAATACCGTAAACTCTGGGAAATCTATCTATCTATCTACATGTTCATATCTATCTATATATCTTTCTATCTATCTATCTGTTCATATCTATTTACTTCGACCATTGCTTTTATCTACTGGGCCAAGGATGGCTCAGTGGACAGAAGTGTTGACTGAACTAATCCATTGACTTGAACCAAAGATTTGTGAGTTCAATACCTGACCACAGTAAACGAAATGAAGGGTTCGGTTCGAAATTCCAACATATATCATCTGAAAAATTTTGGAGCGTACAATGACCGAAACGTCGTGGATATGACAACAAAGATAAGGACGATTGTTTAAATAGTTTAGTTACAATACCTCATCTCAGAAATATAGACTTATGTTTGTGTGTATATATATATATATATTAATTAGTAACACAATATTTTTTTATAAATATTGTAAAATTAAAAAAATATGTAATGTTTATCGTCAAGGAGTTATGACTGACCGTCAGGTATGAAATTGATTTGCAAAGTTTCGTTCTAGAGAAACGTCGGTGGAAGACAAACGCGTTCTTTGATAATGAAGCTCTAAAGTAAACAGTGGAAATTAATCCATGGCAAAGTCCACGCAAAAGTGGTTAAACATATCCCAATCTACCATATGCCGACATTTACAAAAAGACAGAGAAAGTTAGAAGGCATGGTCGTAGAAATAAAAAAGGAAATTATTTATGAAATTTTTAAAGGATACATACGTAAAACTCGCATTATATATTTCTCATCGGGGAAAACGATATACAAATTTTGATATATCGAAAACAATTTTAGAGGAAAAAAACTAAATGCTGTTTACGTTGATGCGACTGCGCATGCGCACGAAAGAAAGAGGACGCTGAGAATTTTAAATTTAAATTATTAGGTTGGTGCAAAAATAATGACGTAATAATGTCGTTTTTTGACGTTAAAAAATACGTCAAAAACGACATTATTACGTCATTATTTTTGCACCAACCTAATAAATGGTTTTGTTTTGGGTATACATTCTAACCGACTTCATTTAGTTTTACTTCTTTTTCGATCAATTTTGTTATTAAATATCCCCAATTGTGATAATAGAAAATCTGCCAAATAAAGTGAAATGTTGTAAGAACCTGAACGTAAGTGTAATGTGGATGATCTAGCGATTAATGTTCAAAAGGCGCATTAAATGCTAGATCATCTACATGTGTAGACGCAGCTATGTAAACATCACTTTAGCCCGAAGAAATGCATCACACTTCTTTGTCATAGATTTTTCATAAATATTTATTATAAAAATATAAATTAATCTTGCTTCACTATCTCATTCGCTTCACTATCTATCTATTTACACACAATATATATATATATATATATATATATATATATATATATATATATATATATATATATATATATATATATATATATATATATATATATACATATATATATATATACACACACACACACAGTGGGGGGAAATAAATATTCGTACACGTGAAAAATTGTATTTTTATAAATGTAAAAGCCTTAACTAAAACAAATTTTGATACATTCTTATGTGTAAAGTATTTATTAAAAAATAGTAATTCACTTAACTAATTCTTATTCTAACAGAAATTAATGCATTTTTTCATTTTAACTGATGAAAAAAGTATTCGTACAAAACAAAAAAAAGCATATTAACTTAATTTAATTTCTCGATTGGGTTCAAGTCTGGGGACTGACTTGGCCATTGCAAGACATCAACGTTACTTCCAGCTAACCATTTCCTTGTACATCTAGCGGTATGCTTAGGATCATTATCCAGTTGGAAAACCCAATCAGGAGGTAGTCGAAGTCTCTTAACAGAACGCATTAAATTGTCTTGCAGGATTTTCTGGTAGCTTTTGGCATTCATCTTGACATCTATTATTGATATTCTGCCGACACCTTTTGCAGAAAAACAGCCCCAGATCATGATACTGCCACCACCAAACTTTACAGTTGGCAACGTGTTCTTTGGTAAGTAGGCTTCACCGTCCTTCCGCCACACATGATTTCGATAATTATGACCAAACAACTCTATTTTAGTTTCATCTGTCCATAGTAATTTTTCTCAAAACGAATATTCTTTATCCTTATGCTCTCTAACGAATTTTAGCCTAGCATCTCTGTGTCGTTTCAAGAGGAGCGGAGTCTTCCTTGGGATGCGTGATTTCAGACTGTTTTTGTGTAGTTCATTACTTATTGTACGCTTGGTTACTTTAATCCTAATGCACGCAGATGTTCCTGCAGCTCTTCTCGGGTAACCTGTGAATTTTGTTGGACCTGGCGTCCTAATATCCTTGCTGATCTTAGAGAAATCTTCCTCGGAGCACCTGTTCGTCTTTGGTTTTCGACGCTGTTACGAGTTTTAAGCCTTGCAATGAACGAAGCAATTGTAGTAAAAGGAATATTCAGGTTGTTAGAAATCGTTCTGTAACTGTTCCCATCTTTTCAAAGAGACAAAATGTGTTGTTTTTGTGAAATAGTCAATTCTTTACCTTTAGGCATTATTAGAACCTTCTCGTAAGACTAGAAATTGCAGTATGCTCTGATAATGGCTAATAGCGTTAACTATAATTACTGATAACATTACTGGAGCATTCTAGAATATACTTTTTCATAATTAATTGATTATTTTATACTAATAATTGATTTGTATGAATACTTTTTTCACCAGTTAGAATTAAAAGAAATGCATTAATTTCTGTTAGAATAAGAATTAAGTTTATTATTATTTTTAATAGTATGTGTCTTTATACAAAAAAATGTGCCGAGATTTGTTTTATTTAAGGCTTTTACATTTATAAAAATACAATTTTTCAAGTGTACGAATATTTATTTCCCCCACTGTATATACATATTATTCGCTTCACTATCTATCTCACTCTATTCTATATCTATCTATATATCGACCTAACATTCTGTTCCATATCTCTCATTCGCTTCTCTATATATATCTATTTACATATACACACACACACATATATACATATATAAATATATATCTTACTCGCTTCATTATCTATCTATCTATCTATCTCCTTCTATTCCAAATCTGTCTTTATATCGAACTCTCTATCGCATTATATTCGCTATCGATCTACCTATCTATCTATTTTTCTATCTATAGGATCTATCACATTCTACTCCATATCTATCTATCTCATTCGCTTCACTATCTCTCTCTCTCTGTATATATATATATATATATATATATATATATATATATATAAATCTTATTCGCTTCACTATTTATCTCATTCTATTCCATATTTGTCTATATATCGAGCTCTCTATCGCATTCCATTCCCTATCTATCTCATTCGCTTCACTATATATATTATTTATATATATATATATATATATATATATATATATCTTATTTGCTTCACTATCTACCTATCTGTCATTCGCTTCTCTCTCTCTCTCCCTCTCTCTCTCTCTCCCTCTCTCTCTCTCTCTCTCTCTATATATATATATATATATATATATATATACCCGTTCTCTTATATGTTTCTTGACGACTTACCTAGTTTTCCATTATGCTTCCATAAAGATATAAATATCACATACACACAGACAAACGCGCTTGCACGCACACGCACTCACATATTTATTATTCACATGGATATACTGAGAATTTCTCTAGACCATTTAAGATTGGATAATACTTAATAAAAATTTTAAGAGAATATTGAAGTGCGAAATAAAATCCAACATAGTATATATAAAAGGCATCCTATTATATATATATATATATATATATATATATATATATATATATATATATATATATATATATATATATATATATATATAAGGGTGACCAAAAATAACGGGAACTTTTTAACAATCCAATAAAGCCAAGAGTGATGGAAGAAAAATATTTTATTCATAGTAATTGAAACCTTAAAACATGCCATTTAAGAAACAATGATGGAATTCTCATTTTTTTTTAATTACGTTTTGTAGATGGCGTTCTCCTGTACGAATGCATTCTTGAAATCTGCTGTTGAGATTCCTCATTGACTTCTGCAACATCTCAGCTGGGATACTGTGAATTTCTTCTTGAATTCTAAATGGCAAAATGTTTCCCGTTTTTTGGTCACACTGTATATATAAATATGGAAGAGGTTAATGTTGTTCCAACAAGAAAAAAAGTGTGTATATTAAAAAGATTTTTTTTTTAAATCTTATATTTTATTTTCTATAATTTTGGATTTTTCCATAATTATGTAAAATAAAACCGTAATATTTTTTTGAAAATCCGCATTACAAACAAAAACGTTTGCGGTTGCTCTCTTCTTTTTCATATATATATATATGTCTTGTCCCTTTTTTGTGTGTGTATATGTCTTGGTGCTTAGTATTAGAATCTGACTGCGTTTGTTTTACGCGTGAGTTTGGGACCCCATTTACACATCATGAGGATTAAAATGTATACATTGTAAAAAGACCGGATATTAAATATAGCTAAAGTAACTTCAATGAAAAAATAAATTGAATAACATATATATTTCTTCTTTTCTCCTCAGTAATTTTATAGTTGTAAACTTGATAGCGAATAAATGTTAAATTTTGATTTTGTAATTAGCAGTTTTAAATTTTAATATTAAATTTTATCATATAATTTAGTAATTATTCGTTGGAATAAATTATTTTTTAATACTAAACATCTGAATAGATATTATAACATGACTTCGTTATCGAGCTTTTTGAATTTTCCTGTACTTGTGTTTTGATTGGTCCATCTAGCCTTTGTAACAACGTTTTCCCCTTGCGTAGGATTATTAATTAATTTGAAACTTTTAAAACCATTTATTTTACATTCAACGTCATCACTTGATAAGACACCGAGGGTGTTGAAACAAAATGGCTATTTTTGTAGTGATTTTATAACATATTTATGTTATAAATTTTTTTTCTTTAAAAATAAATAATTATATATATATATATATATATATATATATATATATATATATATATATATATATATATATTATTTTCCATATTTTTACTCTACGTATTTCCGGTCTCTCGACATTCTTCAGGCAAAGAGTGGCTCTATCCACATATTATTAAAAGGAATAAATTTTCCTTATGTTTTTCGATATCTAACCATTGTCTGTTTTATATAGTAGTAATCCTGATGTCTTTCTTGGACTGGTGGCAAAAGTGATTTTCTGCTTAAGGGGTAATAAAATCATTAGGATTGGTCCGAGAAAGGATGAGGAAAGATGTCTTCTTGTAATCTTTTTTATGACCCCTGAGACACTTAGATCTATTTTCATTTTTGTGTCTTGTGTGTGCGTGTGCGTTTTTGCTAGTATGTACATGTATATTCCCTCTCCATACATATATACTGTCTTATTATAAGGAATCAGTATATATATATATATATATATATATATATATATATATATATACACATATAAACATCAAGAAACGTAAAAAAACGTTTGCGGTTTCTCTCTTCTTTTAAATATATATATATATATATATATATATATATATATATATATGCTTGTATTTATATTTGTATGTTCGTGTGGGTGGCTGTGTTCACGCACGCGTGTGTAAGAATGTTTATGTTACTGTAGCCAAAATCTTTGTCATTCATCCTGGCTACAATTTTACGCACAGACAATGCCAGAATAACTGATCCACAGAAAGCTAGTAAAAAAAAAAAAATGAAACTCCATCACGGATCGACGACTCTCAAGTCGGATCAGTGAAGACCTTCCGAGCGGAGGCCGTAAATCAGTGATCATCTGTTCCATGGAAGACCCAGTGGTAACGCTTCCGCGCACTTTCTGATCGTGTCGGAAGCTGTTGGAACCGTGAGTCAGCATCAGCTTTACAGGCGCACTGAGGTAGACGCGTCTATGGGAGTGATACATATTCACATGTCAGACTACCACCGACGGACATATATATATATATATATATATATATATATATATATATATATATAGAGAGAGAGAGAGAGAGAGAGATGAATGGTGCTGAAAAGTCCTCAGCTCAGCCCGCTGACCAAGTAAATAAATCCGGTCTCGAAAGGCCGAGAAATTTTCAGTAGATCCGTCTATAATATATATTTGAGTGTGGATGCGCGCACGGCGTGTGTGTGTGTGTGTGTGTGTGTGTGTGTGTGTATTATTTATATGTTTATGGAAGCATATGAGTGGAAATCAAGATAAATATATATGCAATCGTTGAGAAATATATAAGAGAACAGAAGATAGATAGATAGATAGATAGATAGATAGATAGATAGATCTAGACTCCACCGGGAAGCCCTTCCCATAATCTGATGTTTGGTCATATTTTAGGAACCGGGTTTTGCTATTTAGTAAGATAGATAGATAGATAGATAGATAGATAGATCTAGACTCCACCGGGAAGCCCTTCCCATAATCTGATGTTTGGTCATATTTTAGGAACCGGGTTTTGCTATTTAGTAAGATAGATAGATAGATAGATAGATAGATAGATAGATAGATAGATCTAGACTCCACCGGGAAGCCCTTCCCATAATCTGATGTTTGGTCATATTTTAGGAACCGGGTTTTGCTATTTTTTTAAGATAGATAGATAGATAGATAGATAGATAGATAGATAGATAGATAGATAGATAGATAGATAGGAACAGATAGATAGATAGATAGATAGATAGATAGATAGATAGATAGATAGATAGATAGGAACAGATAGATAGATAGATAGATAGATAGATAGATAGATAGATAGATAGATAGGAACAGATAGATAGATAGATAGATAGATAGATAGATAGATAGATAGATAGATAGATAGATAGATAGATAGATTAAGAAAAGAATGAGATAGATTAATGCCCAGTTTATAAACTAGCGAACGAGCATCAGACAATAATTTCAGATTTTGTAAAACACGTAGATGAAGACGAGCAGACAAAACTCACGAGAAAAAGAACGCACAAAGAAAAAGCAGTGAACTTATTTTGAATACAGATACAAATAGCTGGATACAGATATATTATAAGTACATATATAGATATATCAGGATTTCTTTAGTCTAATGACGGAAAAAATTTACATGGCATATACTTGTTTGTCAACAAAGTTTCCTTCTTTGACAAAACAATGGTTACTATTGGTCATACAACGTGTACATTATACGGAAAAAATATCAGTTCAAAATTTAGGTAAACATCCGTGAGGTAACGAACTTAGTGATACAGCTTTCTACAGAGTCACACATATATATTTTACTGGTGTACAAATTACAAATGTATTAATAAGCACAAAAAGGAACATCAATATATATATATATATATATATATATATATATATATATGTATATACAAAACATTATATGTGTGTGTGTATATATATATATATATATATATATATATATATATGTATATATATATATATATATATATATTATAAATTAATTGACTTAAAATATGGATTTTCCGCTACACAGTTCTAACGATGTTTCAAATATGAAAGCTAAAAGCTTCGAATTTAATTTTGTAATTAAATTAAAGACATTAGTTCCATTTCATCCTCAAGCGAATTTTGGAGTAACTAATATTAATAACATTAATGCTCTGTAAATTTACATTGAGCACTATTTTGTAAAAATAAAAATATCTGTAAGAACACCGGATTATATATCTTACTGTTCTTTCTTTTTATACATACATACATACATACATACATATATATATATATATATATATATATATATATATATATATATATATATATATATGTATATACAAGCGTATTAATGAAAGGACGCTCTCTGAATTCTTTGTTTCCTCTGAATTCCTTTGAATATTCCTACTGCTCGTTTCTTGATATAGACAGTCACGTTCTGCTCTCACGTTTTCACTTTTGACCTAAACACGCTTCACGTCCCCGGGGGCTTTTCCTCTTCTGCCACTGTGACAAGGGGAGAATTGGAGAGGTCATCAACTGACAACAATGCCGACGTCAGTAACAGGAAGAACAGGCAGGGTCTGATGGGATAGCACTCAGCAGGAACTGTGCCTGGCTTGGACGTTAGCCGGCTTTGTCTTGAGAAGCTTCCAAGGATTACTTGACAATACCGGATGACGCCGCCAAAATATGGAATGGAAGCAAATGGGTTTGGAATTTGGGCTTGTCGTTGAAGACAGCTCGAAACTAGTTTCTATCTGTTCGACATGGTTAAACAGTGCCCTAATAAGTTACAGCCACATATATGAGCTTTTATAAACCCATGATACGGTAGAACAAATATGTTCTCTGCAAAGAAGTTTATTTAGTAATTTTAAAATTAGACTGTAAATAAAACTGTTAATAGAATTTGGTAGGAAGTGCTTATTTAATGCCAGATCACCCTACAAGTATTAATAGTACCATGAAACTCAGTACTAACTGCTAAGTGGGTGAGTCATTGGGGACTAAACCGGTTCTACCACCAAGTTTTTTTCTGGTAAGGAATATTAAAACCTAAACATGTCAATGTTGTGACGAACATTCTTGAAGGGTCAAAGGCCGTCTAGCACAAAAACTAGACTAAGCGCTAAAGGTATATATCTAGGCACTGCTGTAATGACGGGGTATCACTGAGTAGATTGTTTCCTAGATTGAATCAACGGCCAGGACGGAGGGTTACCCTCATGGAATCAACGATCACGTGTCTGTGACCAAGGCTTGCCTTCAAGTTGGTGGACATTGTCTGTGGTTTGACCTGGAGAGGGATGGATCCTATCAGGTCTACTTGCCCAAGACACGCTACGCATGGTCAGGTGCTCAGCTGCACAGCGATTCTATGAACACACACTATTATGGGATGATGGTGAAGATGGTGATGATGATGGTGATGATGATGATTTAATAAACTGCGCTCTTCAAATACGACTTTGTGCCAAAGTTTGTCCAACCTAACAAATAACTTCTTTTATATAATAATGTTCACCTAATAGAGCGTCTTAAGCCCAAGAACCACTCAAGCCACGAGAAGGTTACTATGGTGTGTTGTATGAGCTTAAGAAAGGACAACACGTCGTTTATGGCGCTATTCAGGAAAGATTAACCTAGACTTGAAAAGATCAATATTGTAGAGAAAACGTCCTGCCGGGAGTCTGTTCCACGGCAGTTTTGGGGAAGAAAATATACGAATGGAACTTAGTGCTTACAATTAAAATAAGAAAGTAATGGAGATAATTCACGCTTTTGTATGTGGAATTTCAGATCCCAGTGGTAAAGATCAAATGCGGTAGGATTAATGTATGTAGCTCGCCAGAATACAAATAGCGATAAAACAGCGAGAGATTTGCAACGTTTTGTGCGTGGGAAAAGGATTATAGGGTGAAAAATAATTCATTACCCACGTGGCCGCAAAGACACTTTTAAACACTTTCAACTCAGTCAAGTGGAGACTGGGCAACAGTTTTGACTTGCACGTTGGTAACATTGAATTTATTCTTCATTTTTCTACAGGGTGCGATGGATAAATTGTCATATAAATTGCGCAAAAATGAAAATAACATTTACATCTCGTTTAAACAGGTATATATTAGGTTGGTGCAAAAATAATGAATGTCGTTTTTTGACGTTAAAAAATACATCAAAAAACGACATTATTACGTTATTATTTTTGCTCCAACATAATATTTACCAAAAATGCAGAAAAATATCTTGAAATACTAAAAAATTTATTTTCTCCATATTTTCTTCTTGTTAAATCTAAATCTTTATTTTAGAAATACTAAAAAGTAAATTTATTTAATAAAATCGCCATTGGATTCAGCCATGCCCCCTAGCCGTATTCGGAATCACATGCAACTCTTCTGGACTGTCTCCTTGTTTAAGTTCGTGAATACTGCAATTCAGTTCGTCTTTGGTGTTACAACGAGTTTTGTTGGTCTCTTACTCAACTACGCCCCACACATAATAAAGGTGGTTGAAGTCTGGGGAGTTAGGTGGCCACATATAAGAGGTAATGTCTTCGCAGTTATTATCTGACAGCCATGACTGTGTTCTCCTTCTTGTGTGGCATGGTACAAAGTCTACCTCCTCAGTGCACTTGATGTAGAACCCCCCCCCCCATATTGAGTTTGAGAACCTCACCAACATATTCGGGAGTTTTTCTCATATCAAAACGATCAAAGTGAGTTTCTCGAGCTGCCGTACATTCGTAATCACCATTAGACTAATCCATCTCTTTCCTAATCCTCTGAACTGTCCTCAGATTCACACCCAAACACTCTGAAATGTTCATAATGGAGTTTTCGGCACGCATTCCAAGCAGTACAGCATGCCGTTTCCAAATTTCTGGCGGAGTGAATTGCATTATAGTGTTCTTTTTCTCACAGACTGTGCCCAACTGATTCTGCTATACTATGCAGTTGACAGAATCAAAAACAAACAACTGGCATGTTTAAGATTGGGTTTCCAGTTCCTTCTAAAATCTTTTCATTCTCTTACTCATAAGACCACCCCCCACACACCGTCTTGCGTCTTAGTGGCATTATCGCCTTGCTTGGGGTGAATTGATTAGTAAATCTATAGTTTAAATAGCAGGATAAACGATGTTCCCTAGCTTTCCAATTGTTTAACTTAATAGGAGTAGATAGGTTCGTCTGTCAAGTTCACACTTCTCCCCGGTCTTTTGAACGGAAGTAGAGGTTTATCATTTGTTTGTTTGATTTTTTTGTTTTTGTTTTTTTTTTGTGGGGGGGTTCTGCTAAGGATTGGGTTTCCTGGTTCCTTCTAAAGACTTTTCATTCTCTTTCATTTCCAGTAATCCCTTGTGTGTTAGTAGCATTACAGTCTTGATTGTTGTAAACTGGTTAAAAATATTGTCAGGGGACGTAAATCAATCGGGACATTGGGATAAAAAGCAACAATAAAATGAAAGATATATTTGTAGAAATTAATACAAAAATAACTACTTTTAATGTCATATCTCTTCGTAGCTCTCAATAAAATGTTATTATTTTGGCCTTCTACTTCTTCTATGTGCCGTGTCCCTTCAGGACGTTGGTGATCATTGCTCTCCACATTGCTTTCTTGTCTTTTATAGTTCTTAATAAATTTCATCTTTTTGTTATCTCTCCTAAACCTTGTTTCGCCATCCATTGACTCAAAATCTCCAGGTAGGTTTCTTTCTTTTTCTCTGCCATTCTTGCTTTCAATCTGTCCCTGTGAGTATCAAATTTTCCCTGTACCCTTTCCTTATTATGTGCCCTAGAAATGTTTCTTCCTAAGTCATGCTTCTTTATTTCCAATATTTTTGTAGCTGACCTTTATTCTGATTATATTCCATATAATAGTCGTAGTAAGAACGGATTCTGAAACATTCTTATCCCAACTAAGAGGAGATTCCAAAAACAATTCTGATATTTGGTCATTTAAAGAGGGTTGGACAATTCCCGAGTCTTTTAAGATTCTGATATGAAGTTTTCCCAAGTTTATTTCTTAATCATTTTACCCCAAGCATATCAGTAAAGCCACTAAGACACAAGGGATTACTGAGTGTGAAAGAATTAGAAAAAGAAAAAATTATTAAATAGCAAGAACAAAAAAGAAAGAGGAATCAAGAAGACAGTAGATAACGATTGACATTGCATTTAAATTTTTGAAGATCAAATTTGGATGGAAAACAAGCAGCCGGAAGAGAGTTCCACAGACGAGAAGTACGAGAAAAGAAACTGTTATCAAAGAACTTACGACTGCATCGAGTCACATCAAATGTAAAATGATGAGACCTTGTTGCTAATCTAGTACTGCGCTTAAATTCATAAAGTCTAGCTACCATGGTGGAAAGTTCATCAGAACGATTACCATGAAAGTATTTATAGAAAAGTTACACGGAAGCTACTTTACGTCGGTTGGAAAGTGACTGAAGCCGGGATGCTAGGACAGGACAAATAAAATTGCAGATTCTTCTTTGGATTTTATCAAGAATCTCTAAATATATAGCAGGAGCACCAGAACGTATGTGTCAACAATATTCGAGGCATGAACGAATAGACTTATTAATATGTAAGATTGGTTCTGGCGAGAGAAATTGTCTGGAACCACACAGTGAAAATTGATAAATAAGTCTGGTCAACAAGAACAATTTAAAATGGTGTCGAGACACCAAACATCGTTTTTATCTATTAGGTTGGTGCAAAAATAACGTCGGTTTTTTACGTTAAAAATACGTCAAAAACCGACATTATTTTTTGCATCAACCTAATAATTTGAAGGAGCTGAATCTGAAAATGAGCTTACTTTTTCTTGTTTAGGTATCGTTTTTGTTGTACAGAAATGCCTCATTTTTTGGGGGGGAAACATTTTTTTCATTTGTTTTCAGTATATATTATACTTACTGATCGCAATATTTCTCGAAATAAAATCCTAGAAACCTCTCAATTCGTATTTAAACCAACAATTATTGTCTGATTATTGAGAAATACTATTTTTGCAATAACAATCAGACCCTAAGTCTTTAAATATAACACGATTGAATATACCAAGACCAACAAGTATTTTCATCAAATCATTTAATAAACTAACAGAAGAAATAAGACCTTCGTCGACAGAAGAACTATGTTTCTTCAAAACTCGGCTCGGTGGCAAGGATCAAAGTGTAGTATCTGCGCTTTGTGAGCTTCCGAGTCGGGTTTGCTGTCGAACTCTCTACTGCAGAGAGGAACTCGGAGGAGGCTTTGCCGAAGGGCAAGGTTTCCTTCGGGGAGGTAGACAGGACCTGAACCCGCCTAGGCGGGTTCAAAGGTCATATTTTTGGCCGAGCCTACGGGCTTGGAGATACCCACATTAAACCGGCCTTGTGCCACATTTAACTCCACGTGGGGGTGTTGATAAATATCAACAGAAGAACTATGTTTCTTCAAAACTCGGCTCGGTGGCAAGGATCAAAGTGTAGTATCTGCGCTTTGTGAGCTTCCGAGTCGGGTTTGCTGTCGAACTCTCTACTGCAGAGAGGAACTCGGAGGAAGCTTTGCCGAAGGGCAAGGTTTCCTTCGGGGAGGTAGACAGGACCTGAACCCGTCTAGGCGGGTTCAAAGGTCATATTTTTGGCCGAGCCTACGGGCTTGGAGATACCCACATTAAACCGGCCTTGTGCCACATTTAACTCCACGTGGGGGTGTTGATTAATATCAACAGAAGAACTCGGCCCGGTTGCTAGGATCAAAGTGTAGTATCTGCGCTTTGTGAGCTTCCGAGTCGAGTTTTGCTGTCGAACTCTCTACTGCAGAGAGGAACTCGGAGGAAGCTTTGCCGAAGGGCAAGGTTTCCTTCGGGGAGGTAGACAGGACCTGAACCCGTCTAGGCGGGTTCAAAGGTCATATTTTTGGCCGAGCCTACGGGCTTGGAGATACCCACATTAAACCGGCCTTGTGCCACATTTAACTCCACGTGGGGGTGTTGATAAATATCGACAGAAGAACTATGTTTCTTCAAAACTCGGCTCGGTGGCAAGGATCAAAGTGTAGTATCTGCGCTTTGTGAGCTTCCGAGTCGGGTTTGCTGTCGAACTCTCTACTGCAGAGAGGAACTCGGAGGAAGCTTTGCCGAAGGGCAAGGTTTCCTTCGGGGAGGTAGACAGGACCTGAACCCGTCTAGGCGGGTTCAAAGGTCATATTTTTGGCCGAGCCTACGGGCTTGGAGATACCCACATTAAACCGGCCTTGTGCCACATTTAACTCCACGTGGGGGTGTTGATTAATATCAACAGAAGAACTCGGCCCGGTTGCTAGGATCAAAGTGTAGTATCTGCGCTTTGTGAGCTTCCGAGTCGGGTTTTGCTGTCGAACTCTCTACTGCAGAGAGGAACTCGGAGGAAGCTTTGCCGAAGGGCAAGGTTTCCTTCGGGGAGGTAGACAGGACCTGAACCCGTCTAGGCGGGTTCAAAGGTCATATTTTTGGCCGAGCCTACGGGCTTGGAGATACCCACATTAAACCGGCCTTGTGCCACATTTAACTCCACGTGGGGGTGTTGATAAATATCAACAGAAGAACTCGGCCCGGTTGCTAGGATCAAAGTGTAGTATCTGCGCTTTGTGAGCTTCCGAGTCGGGTTTTGCTGTCGAACTCTCTACTGCAGAGAGGAACTCGGAGGAAGCTTTGCCGAAGGGCAAGGTTTCCTTCGGGGAGGTAGACAGGACCTGAACCCGTCTAGGCGGGTTCAAAGGTCATATTTTTGGCCGAGCCTACGGGCTTGGAGATACCCACATTAAACCGGCCTTGTGCCACATTTAACTCCACGTGGGGGTGTTGATAAATATCAACAGAAGAACTCAGCCCGGTTGCTAGGATCAAACCGGCCTTGGAGTTGAAGTTGAGTTGAAGTTTCTTTCCAACTGTGAAAACAAAATGCTCTCAATGTGCTTGGTCTCCTTCCGTAGTGAAGCGATAAAACTAATGGGATAAATTTATGAATATCAAACAGAAGATTTTAGGGTTGTATTTTTGGATGTCACCTTAATTATTAGAGTTACTAAAGTGTATTCCTGATAACGTTTATCAGTTAATTTGAATGTTGCCGATTTGGTACTTCTGTTTTAAATTTTTGACTCAAAAACACTTTTTTCTTATAAAAAATAGTTTATTTCCGGCGGCTAACTTGAATTGCTCGGTCTTCCTAAAAACTGATGGGTTTCTACGACCTTTATTAACTAAATTTTGCGATCAGCCAAGATCGTAAATTGATCTTTTTTCCAAAAATGAGCACTTTCTGTACAAGAAAAACGGTAACTAGCCATGAAAATCTAAGGTAATTTTCGGAATCAGCACCATCAAATTAGCTAAAAAAATATGTTTTGTTTCTTGGCACCAAAAATCGTGTTGACCACTGTAATCTAAGTTAATTTTCAATGTTTCAATTCAAGTAACCAAATTTTCTGTCTGAATTTCTGTAAGGAAGAGTTACCATTATTCATATTATTTACACTATTGTCCTCATCTTTGTTGTTATTATCTCAACATTACGGCTGTTGAGATCACCTGCTTTCTTCAGGAAATGGCTGACCGGGTAACTTTCATGGAATTTGAAACTGAACACTTTATATGATCTACAGGGGATAGATGTTTCTCGTTCTTCTATGTCTACGGATTACGACTGAATAGTGATAAAAAATAAATAGTAGAAAATCACAATGTTTAGGGATGTCTAACCTTGTTCTTATTTCCTATTCTTCAGATATTGCTAGCAATGTTTTCACTGGGTTCAAGCCTGCACGACTGCCCAGGAATTATTATGTCACGAATCAATGCTTTCATCCAATAGCCAATTGTTCCAAACTGAGAAGCACCTTAAGAAGGCCGGAGGGCATAGCAGCCGAAAAGTTGTGATAAGGATAAGAAAAATAAGTGTAAATAATGTAAAAAAAAAAAGAAAGAACCATATATTCTTTTCTTTTTTTCCTAGTGTCTCAGATTACATGATTATATAACACGAAAATTTAGCATTCTTTAATATAAAGAGGTTTTGATGCAGAAAACGCCTTCACCTTTGTGCTCTCTCTCTCTCTCTCTCTCTCTCTCTCTCTCTCTCTCTCTCTCTCATTACCTAATTAAATGTTGATGTTTTGATTAGTTAATTTTGTTTAGCGGCATATCAACATCTATGGGTTATTTAATGGCAAAATCTAAATATTTTGTACGTATTTTTATCTACAGATATTTTTGTACATAATTTTATACTGCCAGGGTAAAGGTATGTTTTTAAATATATATTTCGTAGATCATAAAATTTACTGTGGATAATTTTATAAAAAATGCACAGTTGATTTTTGCTTGGAGGCTCACTATTTGCCCATATCTGGGAAACTAACAGCTGCTACCACGTCGGGTCAGAGTAGACCTGTGAACAACATCAATTAAGAGGTGGTCCCACGTTTCTCAAAACCTCCAATCTCCCGATCAGAGGCCTTGCTGTCGAATGTAGTTTATTGTCATACCCAGGACGAACCTAATTAAATATTAATAATAATAATAATAGTAAACAGGATATTCGTGATATTGAACCTCCTGTTTCGAGATTTGTGGAATCCGTTGACCAGTGCTCGCCCGATGAATGTGCGAACAGGTAGTGAACGGGAGTAGGAGAATGCTTTAAAAGTTGATGTGAATCACTAAATACAAAGAGGCATCAAAGAAACAGAGATAAAAACAAGTTTTCTTTTAAAAAAAAAAAAAAAACTTTAAAAAAACACATTAATGTTTGCTTCATGATTCGTGATGCGACGAGAAAGATGGACGTGGAAAGCAATTGAAAGAAGACGGTGACAGATGGACGGTGAAATCCAATAAGCACGGCTGGTGTTGCACGCTACCGTGAAGGAGGTGAAATTGCATCTCGATAACTACGCAAAAAATAGCCTCCAACTAAACAAAATGGCCGACAGAAATAAAATAGAATACTACTTTTTTTTTTCTTTTTTTTTTTTCTTTTTTTAGCTGATGGATCCTTTTTTATTTCAATGTTGAGATATGAGAACAATAACAAAATAATAAGAGAAACGGGGAATGAAGTGCTGATCTTTTTAGGAGCTCATGACTAAAGAAGAAGAAAAGAAGCAAAACAAATTAAAACGAAAAGAAATGTTATTTATTTTCATTTTTTTTTTTTTTTTATCTTCTTTTTTTCTATTAAAATAATAGGAATACGGCTAGCGCCATCTTGACTTTCCGGTGTTCGTGACGGCCATAAACAAATTGAGAAGGCATGACGGAAAGAGAAGGGAGTCTCAAATTTATTGAATTTTGCATGAATCGCCTGGTGACAGTTGCTCATGATTGGTGACTTTGAATAGGCGTGGCTTTCATCGCTGAAACAGGCGACAATTCGATGTCACGATGCGTCACATGCTAAAGAAACGTCGTACTCTGTCTTCGATAAAAAATCATTCAAATTAGATTATTGAATCAATCATTCAACCTGTGATCGTCAGCCAATTAGAATTTAGATGTAAATATATTCATCTTCTCCAAGCTGGGTGTGTATTATTAGCTATATATTCTTTTGATATAGACAGAGACACCTATAAGAATTAATAATGAATATAGCCATCAATGTAACATTTAGTGGTGACAATAGTTATAATTAGCTATTATATAATCACAATATGAATAAAGATAAAAAAAATAAAAATATATTTTAGTCTGAGCAGAAAGATACTATGATGTCATGATGAAAAATCTACATGAGTTCACACACACACACACACACACACACACACACACATACATATATATATATATATATATATATATATATATATATATATATATATATACACGTCCCCAGAAAATTTAATTCCGGTCGAGCACTCATTGGGAGAAAGCACGAATTTACAATGACTACTATTGCTAATACTGCAAAGCACTTCCATGAATTGAGCTCTCTCGGGCATTGGCGTCTTTATTCGAAGAATAAGTACGTAAAAATTACCCTTCCTCTAAACCGGCTGCTGATAGCTCAGCGTTAAAATCTCCATCTGATGCCAAATCAATCGGGTTTGGATCCCGGCTTGAAGCAATCTAGCCAAACTGATGAGCTGTGATACAGCGAAACAGTCTGTCTGTGGATGACAATATATATATATATATATATATATATATATATATATATATATATATATATATAATATCCAACGTCGATAGCACGAGTCGGAGTTTCATGTAGTTTATGCAATCTTCAGAAGAAATTCCCGCACCAGGAGATATAAATATAATTTACATGAAACTCCGAATCCTGTTATGGACGTTGGATATTATGCATATTCGCTAATATATGCTTATAGTTCTGTTTCATTAACATTGACTACTCTATTTATAACACATGAGCAAGAAATATATTTATACGTACGTGCAAGCATTTGTGCATGCATGTAGATTTTTTATCCTGCCCATTCCTAGATCTCGCATGTAATATGTTAAAATGTCCCTTTCTCTGCCGTGCGCCGATACCTTCGGGGTAGAATCTCTGACTGATACTAAATCGGTCGAGTTTCAATCCCAACTTGAAGCAATCGGACGTCTATCGACACTGATGAGCTGTGATACAGTGAAACAGGTTTGTATGTGGACGACTCTCTCTCTCTCTCTCTCTCTCTACATATATATATATATATATATATATATATATATATATATATATATATATATATGCATATATATATGCATATATATATATATATATAGTGGACACTACTTACTTTAAATAGACACCCCATTTTAATTTATTTATTGAACAGTGTGTAAAAGCCGTATAGAAACACAGAGTAGACTGGAGATGTCGCAACGCTGCCATAGTGGTTTCCAGACGCTTCACATGACATCTAAAGGCAGCCCCTGATGTCTACATTCAAATCAAAATTAGAAATAAACTGATCAAAGTTCATGTTTTTGTTATGTTTTTCTTCGAGTACTTTCGACTGCCTCAGCCACTATCAAGAATTAAATGATGTTTGGGAGACATGACATTGCTGGTATTTTGGGAAACACTGCATGATGTCTTTCCTTTTATATGGCAATGAATGCTGGACAATCTCCTCAAAGATAAAGAAATGACTTGAAGCAACAGAAATGTGGTTCTACAGAAAGATGCTGAGGATACCATGGAGCGAACATGTGAGCAACGGCGAGGTTTGGGAGAAAATGGAAACAAAATGTATTGCATTAATATTTAAGCTTACCTTTTAAAAGTTCGGCGATAATTCTTCTGCTGTCACTTAATTTAAAGACAATTTGATGTACGTAGGTCCTTACTTTCCGTACAAACAATTATTTTTATTTCATGGGTGAGTTTCACTGGATTTTGCAATTAATTTAATTAATTAATAAAAATTTGTTCACAAGTTATAAAAATTGTTATCGGACAAAAATTTCATCGCAAAAGATCATGTAAAAAGGGCCAAAACGAACAGAGTAATGAATGGATTGCGGGTCCGGATCCGACCAGGAATATGAATATATATATATATATATATATATATATATATATATATATATATATATATATATATGTATATATATATATATATATATATATGTATGTATGTATATATATATATATACATATATATATATATATATTGTGTGTGTATTTAGGCAGCATCTTTTCATTGATACACGTTCCATTAAATATTATAAACAAGTGTTGTCTATTTATTTTATGCAAAATTTTTTCGTAACATCTGATAAGTTTAATAACATTATCGTTGAACGAAGAAAGACATTGACAATATTGATCCATATTTTTTAATACAATCTAAGCTTTCGGCTTACATAAGCCATTATCAAAGATGTCAATTACAACATATTAAACAATATACGGACAAGACAGTGATGATAGTCTGCCAATGTTTACATAGACGATTTCTTCTAGCGTCTTATATGCACGTGTTTATCGTTGCTTAGAAATCGTCTATGTAAACATTGACAGACTATCATCACTGTCTTGTCCGTATATTGTTTAATATGTTGTAATTGACATCTTTGATAATGGCTTAGAAGGAGACAAGTAAGCTATGAAACGATGAAATAACCACGACTTCCTACACATGTGGACATATGCACGCGTACAGGCGTATACACACAGAAATGCATACATACACACGTATAAAAGAAGAAAAATCATCTTAACACCAACAAAAACGCGCATAAATTATTTAATATAAAAATAACCAAAACGAAAAAATTAACAGACATTTGCTGATATCACCTGACGAGTGACTCGAAGAATTACACAAAGGTTCGTCTACGAAACTACGGAGCAGAGGTGCTGAATATAACATCAATCAGATAACAGACAAATTTATATTTTTATTAATCTTATATATACAGAGTGTATCAAAAATACTTTTACAAACTTTCGCGGCGGCTCCCGGCCACCAAAACAAGTTCAAATGTTCATACAAACATATGTCTAAAAGGTCATCGTTGTACCTCAACACAGCAACTCATAAAAAGGTCCAAAATGTCCTCATTTTGCTTCTACACACGCATGCCCCCGTCAGATTCTTGACTGGTGGACCCTTTTAAATACTCCCACCCGGTGTCGAATGGTTTCGCAGGCCCCCATGATACGTGGATGAAGTGTCTCTGCCTTATTAATGTCTGCTGCATAAACCGATTATTTTGGGCGTCCTACAGATAAAAATCAGAAGGTTTAAAGTCGAAAGAACGTCCAGGCTAGTGAGCCGGTCCTGCCCTACCAATCCATCTTTCATCGAACGATCACAGTTACAATAAGTTTGTCTTCACAATTTTCCCCCTGAGGATGATCTTTGAGGAGATCGAAGTACTTGGGTTAACAAAAACTACAGTACCTTCCTTGATGAAATTCAACTTAACATCAAGAAGCTAATTAGAGAACTAGAAAGAATTATTATAAAAATAAATAGACACAATATGCCTATACCATTCTATAAAACATTATATGGTGTCTATATATATATATATATATATATATATATATATATATATATATACATATATTGGATTATATACCAACGGATTACTACCTACCTACCTACCTACCTATATATATATATATATATATATATATATATATATATATATATATATATATATAATTATTTATTCGAAAATTACATAAATATGTTATAAAATCACTACAAAAATAGCCATTTTGTTTCAACACCTCTGGTGTTTTATCAAGTGATGTTATATAAAGGGTTTTAAAAGACTCAAATCAATTAGAATAACATATGTATTTTTCTTTTTTCCTCAGTAATTTTATAATTTTAAACTTAATAGAGATTAATTTTTAAAATGGGCAATTTTAATTTTTAATTTCAAATTTTATCGTATAAGTTAATACTTATTAGTTAGAATAAATTCTATTTTAGTTTAACCCCAACACTAAGGCATTAAATCGTTATTATAATCTTAGTTCTTTGTCAAGTTTTTTTGAATTCTCGTATACTTGTATTTTGATTGGTCATTCCAGCTATTGTAACAGCGTTTACCCTTGCGAGGGGTGGTTAATAGATTTGAGCCTTTTAAAACCTTTTATTGTAAATTCAACATCATCACTTGATAAGACACCAGAGGTGTTGAAACAAAATGGCTATACTTGTAGTGATTTTATAACATATATGAATGACGACATGTGTGAATGACTGAACAAATTAAAAATCTTATTTTGAACATTAATGTTACGTCATTTATAGAATTATTTTCTTAATCTCATATTCGTCTCAACGTTTGTTTGTGATTGTTTAGTTTTATTTCGAAGAAAAAAGAAGACAAATCTGTATCAGTATTAAAATAACATTAATTCACAAATAGATATACAAAGGAATCTATGAAACATTGATTCTGGATAAGATTTATATATACATGTATTTATTTAAAATAATCAAATACCGGTAGTGATTAAAAATATAATGTGAAAATA
>OZ010581.1:77853140-77963140 GCA_963932145.1 Acanthosepion lycidas | reverse complement strand
TAATATCTTTTCTTTTCTATATCTTTTATCAGCTTGTGAAGGTCCTTTATTTGGCCTTCGCCAAATCACAGAGAGGAATTGGCTATTACCCTACCGCGCTGATGTTGGTTGGGGCGGATGTGACACACTTGGACGATCATCGCTCCAGTGGTTACACGAGCCAGAACAGCCAAATATGCATTTTTATTAAAGGTTAAATATTTCGTCAGAAACAAAGAAAAGACCACTGAACTGTTACATGATATCTATCCTACTGTATGGCAGTGAATTCTGGACAGTTTCCTCAAAGATGAAGAAAAGACTTGAAGCAGCAGAAATGTGGCTCTACAGAAAGATACTGAGGATACCATGGAACGAACATGGGAGCAACGACGAGCTTTTAGAGAAAATGGAAGCAAAAGGGAATCTTATACTAAACATCAGGAAGAGACAGTTGAAATTTCTGCGGCTCATAATGAGGAAAGAGGGCTTAGAAAATCTGTTACTCACAGGACAGATTGAGGGCAAGAGGAACAGAGCCAAACAAGGAATAACATATTTGACGAGCTTGAGAAAATGGATGGCGGAACAGGGTTTAGAATTAACGAAGAAATAGAATCTATTTAGAGCTGCAAGGGAAAGGAAATTGTGAAGAGTCATGATCGCCTTTGTCACGGCACAGAAAGAGAGAGTGAGGGGAGATGCGTATGGGAATATAACGGAACATTATCAGAAAAGATGACTATAGTAAATTTAAAGTCAACATTCCTAAAATTAGATTACGGAGAATATGTTCCACTATTTTAAAGATTACTGAATAGTTAAAAAAATATATAAAAAAGCGCTCACCCGTCATTTTATGAAATTATGTTTTAACAGATAAAGTCTCCGTAGAAAAACAATAAACCTGTCAAAACATTATCAGTGTTTGTTAAGTGACTGACACGCGATGAAAAGCACGTTTGTTTTAAAAATCCATTTCTTTTATTTTCAACTTAAAGTAAATAATATTTGTTTCAAATCAGGTTAATTATACTTTAAATCAGCTAATATTCCTCAATGAAAGTTTCAGAAAAATATACTTTAGTTTTAGAATATTTTTAAAACCGACAATTAACATTTGCTTACAAATGTGTCAAAATGTGTTAAAATGGCCTATTGTAATCATTTTACTGAAAGCGATGAGAAAGTTGAGATTCCTATCAATATAATTTCTATTTAAAATACACCAAAGTATTTTGATTACTGGAAATAATATATTTAATTATTTAGCTTTCAGTTAAAGCGAAAAAGAAAGCTTCAAGAATTCTTTTTCATTTGTAAAAATTCATTTTAAACCTTAGGCATCGCAAATTAGTGGAGTACAGGGTATTCTCCATCGGTCACTCATTTTCACACTGATCATACTCGGCGTTGCTTAACTTAATGATTTGACGATTTTCAACGTGATTTAACCGTAAGAATTATTTTAATATCCCTAATTATTAAAAATGTATTATCACATCTGCTTTGATCAAAATTATTACCATTTTATATTTTTCGTCAGAACTGAGCGCTCTGGCTGCTGGTCTAGCGTTTATATACATCACGTTAAAAGATTCCCTTTCCATGCCGTGCGCCGATAGCTTAACGGTAAAGTCTCTGATTGATACCAAATCGGCCGAGTTTCGATCCCAGCTTGTCTAGTCACGCTGATGAGCTGTGATACAGTATGCTTCCGAACAAGGATCTTCTATATAGGAAATCTATATTCTGCAAAAACAGTCAGGGAAACCACTTTCTAGCCAAATGTGCAAATGTGCCAGTTACCAGTTAGGCCGAATTACCTTACTTAAGAAATGAACATCTGTCTGCGTCTGTAAATACAAAGATAGATGCATCAGTATGTTCGTAGCTCAACTAAACTATTTGCTAATTTCTTTATCTGAAATTATCCCTGTATATATGAAAACCAGTTAGGTTAAGTGCGTTGACAAAGAAGAGTATTACGTTGAAAAATAAATGCTTTTTTTTTCATTTTTCCGCTACATTTTTATTCATACATCGGCGTAAGTATAAAGATTGTGCATGCATATAAACAGTACTTTGCTAGTGTTGGCAAACTAAATTGATCCATGTTGCAGACAACCGCTCAGGCACACGCACGGGGACACATTACGAGTGGACGGAGAGATTACTGAAGGATCTGGCTATGAAATTCTAGAGTCAGCATGCTAAGAATAACATCAATCAATTAAGTGACAAATTTTATATCTGCATTAATCACACACACACACACACACATATATATATATATATATATATATATATATATACATATATATATATATATATACAGACAGACACACGCACGCGAAAATATACATATATATATATATATTGCGCGTGCGTGTGTCTGTGTGTGTGTTTTCGCGGAATTTTTACATCTGGCATGAGACGAACGTATCTCTCTTTGTTAATATCTCACAACTCTGTCTGTCTGTCTGTCTATCTGTCTGTCTGTCTCTCTCTCTCTCTCTCTCTCTCTCTTTCTCTCTCTCTCTTCCTCGTTCTGTTTATTTCTCACTCTTTCTTTTCTACATCCATTTCACTCTTTTCCCTTTATTTTTTGTTTATTCTCCCTCTTTCCCACACTTTCCGTTCTTCACTCTCCAGTGATTGTCTACAATGCGCCGAACATCCTGATTTTTGGAGGTGCTTCCGTAGACTTCTGTATCATCATTAACTAATGATTTGAGATTGTTGTTGTGTGTGACGCATTTACATTAAGCAAGAAAACAATATTCAGTTGTCAGGAACAATTGCAAACATTAGTGACGAAATCTATCTGCAATTTACTTCATTTTGCATTTGTTTTGATCTTGAATTTTGCGAAAATCGTTTAGCTAACAACCGAAGGATGTACACTATGACAATTACATGGCTGATAAAAGTTGACTCGTTTTTGTTTGATTGTTTTTGTTTTGTTTTTTGTCTATATATATAAAATTCTGTGACTTTCGTTAGTCCGTCCGTCTGTCACACGTTCTAAAATAATCATATATTGTCAGATCGTACAATAAATTTTCATAAATTTTTTTGGAAAATTAAAAGTTTTTATTTATTATTATTTAACATACAAAATACTCACACTGTTTTAAAAACAATTTAATGATTAAAATAACAAATACTTATTTAATAAAAAAGAAATAATTTTTTTGCATATCTTTTCTTTAAGTTTTCGCATACATGAATCCAGTTTCGAGTTCGCACTGCGTTTTCGAGAATTGTAAGCAAAACAAAAAGCCGAATGCTTCAAAAATTTGGAATTTGTCTCCAGAAAGAAATATTTACCCATGGCCAGTTGTATGTTGCATGCTCAAGAGTAAGAAATCCTAAGAATTTATTTTTCTCCGTTAAAAAGGAAAAAAAATCATTGTTTAACCTGAAGTCCTATAAAAGTAAATTAGAGTAATTATTAAACCGTAAAGTAGGATTTTGTTAAAGTATTTTTCCAAACAAATCAGCTTACTCAAACTTCATCAATTTGTTTTCGAAATTGAACGAAACGTAGAGTTTGTAAATCTCGACAAAAAATGTTAGCGATAAATTCAACAATATTAAATATTGTGAGGATTTCAACACGGGTTGCAAAAAAATCTAATATACGAAAAATCAAATTTTGCATACGTAGTAAGATTCACATCAGGAAATGCCATAGAACTTAATGGAATTTTATATCAATAAGTAAGCTTTGTTCTAAGACGAGTTGACCTGTAGTGACCCCAATATGTACTGCCCTCTTTGGAGGCACCAAAGTAATTATGGACTCGCTCTTACAGCAAAGCATCAAAAGTGCTAGGAGCAGCAGAAGGTTGATCTGGAAGTTAACTTGATATCAACAAAGTGAGGATTTGTGCCACACAGAATGTCACTGGCTACTCCCGGCATATAAATGCGTTGTCAGCACAGTTAAGCTCACGCGGAACAGCGTAGGATTTTACAAAATAAATCATGCAGATTAAATAATTTTTGGCAAGAGAAAAAGTGAGAAAGGGTTGTTGCTCATTTTACAGCTGCAGAATATGTACCTGATTCAATTCTGCTATGGTTTTTCTTTACAAGACTCAGATTAGACCAAAAACGGATTGTTGGTGCCATAACTGCATTTGAAGTGCTCAATCCTCACATTCCAATCTTGATGGAGTTCAAAATCATTTACGTGGTCATCTTTGGGATTAAGTATTTTCCGCTCAACAAACCACTTTCCTCCACTCGTAAAATTTCCTCTCCTTAATTCCAACAGTCCAAACGTATATAGATCAAACTCATCCTGCTACGTCAAAAGTTTATTTCTTCTGTATTCCATTTGTGAGGAGGAAGTTTCACTCAGCCTTTTCCAAGAACTGCTACTTTGTGAAACAGATTCCTTGTGGATACTTCGCTGAATACAATCCTGACTCCTTCAAGTCGTTATCCACCCCCATATCCTCATAATATTGTATTCCTTGTACCTCGTCTTACATTCATATCATACATCGCATTCAATAATCCTCTACCTTGAGTTTCTCTTGAGCCTTGTATTAGGTGAATTTCTTAAAGCTTGTGTTACGCTTCCATTCCTTTCTCGCCCAGTTAATGACTTGCAGCGTTAACAACACTTCTATTATGTCCTGTGCAGAGGCCTGCGAATTTGTATTCTTTTTCTTTTAGCCACAAGGCGCATCTTTCAAGTTTTCTTACAGAAGAAAATATTTTCTTTACAATTGCTTTGTTATATAGGAATAAAGTGTCGCTGCCGTCACTTGAGTTTGAACATGGATCGTCAGTGAGAAAACACAGGCGATCCCATTATTGAATTAAGTAGACCACGTGACAATAGAGGGAACACATATATGGGTAGTAGCGTGTGTCTAATTGATCTCCATTTCTAGTCTATACTCTATTACTATACGGATCACTATTTCTACTCTATCCTCTATTACTCTACCGACCGCTATTCTCTACTCTATTCACTATACTATTTCTCTATACGGATCACTATTCGGTAGTTACTTTCCCAGCGAATATTATCGAGCAAGTACTATTAGTGCGAGTGATATTCGAAGGCGTCTGACACCAGTATTGTTCAACGGCGTTATTATAGTTGTATCTGCGATTACAAAGTCTCTACTACAACGAGAATTACGAAAGTGACAACGAGTATTCGTTGACATCACAAAAAATAATTCAGAAAGGGTTCTCTATGGAAGAGAATGGGTTGCATGTTTTGGAAAGAGTCTGCTTGGTGGAGAATAAGTATTCTTCCACAAGACAGCGTAACGACTTTGAATTCTATCAAAGCTGGAAAATGAGATCTCCAGGCCAGATATTGCATCGATATTCTATTTTCCGTCTAGTCTGACTCATGTAAAGATAAAGAATGGAAGATCACGGGTACTTCCTGTGCTAACAGAATGAGCTGGCACTTTTCCAGCATCTTTACGAATGTTTTAGAGTGATTGGCCATGGTCAAATTTAAAATAAATTATAGAACTGTCCAGTTAACAGAATTGACAAAGTTTGTAAAAAAAAAAAAAGAAAAGAAGAGGGCAAAAAATAATATAAAACAAGCAAACAATATATGCAAGAAAAATTAACAGTAATAAGGCAAATTAACAGTAATAAGGCAAATTAACAGTAATAAGGCAAAGCAACACAATAATATGGCAAAAAACAAGAGCGAGTTCGGATAAGAAACCAAGAACCAGCCTATTTTTTTTTTTTTTTTTTTTTTTTGCTCGGAAGAAGAAATCCCAGCATGCATTTGTGCGTTTCAGCCTATAAATTGTGAAGCGGAATTTATTTTGAAATCATTCCTAGTGTAGATTGGAACCAACAAATGTATTGAATATATGAGTTGTTCTTGAAATCTTCTTTGAATTTGAGATTAATTGATTTGTGTTTATTGTTTACGAATTAACACCCATTTACAGGTTATTTAAAGCCAGAAAATATTTTTAGATTGTATGAATATTTTAGAGATAATAATGTTTTACTGATATAAGTATTACTAATTAACCGATAGCTGGGGGTGAGAAGAGGTGGATTTATACCTTTTCCAAGGGTATTTGCACGTAAGTCAATATAACGAACCCAACTGGAACTGCGATTTTCAGTTCCGAGCCGTTATTCATTCGATCACGCGCACATCGAAGTTTACAGCATCTGGTATTCCCAAGCGTTCATCCATCTAGCTCGACGTTGTTTAACTTCAGTGATCGTACGAGAACCACTATTTCAACGTGATATAGCCGTAAGCCGTGAATTTAAGAACCAACAGACATTCAAAGATTGAAACCCCATTGAAAGTGTAACCGTTCATCGAGACTAGAGAAAAAAAAACGGTGTCTAAACGGTGTTAGCGAAACGATACAAGCCGGATTTTTGAGGCACTGAAAGTAATAAATCTCATATTTAACGCCATTCTGTCTGAAATCACAATGGAAGTAATATTGTTAGTGATAAATCATTTCAGTTCCATTGTTTGCGATACATTACATTACATAAAATTCCACTGACAAATTGTGCAATATACACAAGTGGTTCGCCCCAAGGCAAGCGATAATGCCACTAGAAAGCAGCTGATAACATGGAGTGAAAGAAAATGAAAAGACTTTAGTGACGAGAAGTGAGAAAGGAGCAATAAATGAACAGGTTTCAGGAATGCTGAAGATGGCGATTGGCATTGCATTTAAATGTTTAAAGATTAGAGGTGTCAGTGAAGCAAGAAATCGGGTGTTCTACAGGTGAGGAATACGAAAAAAAAAATAGAAGTGGTGGTTGCATCAAGCTAGTTCATCAGTAAAATGGTGAGATCTACTTGCTAATCTAGTAGCACGCTTAAATTCGAGTAATCTAGACACGAAGGGAAAAAAAGCTCATCAGAACAGATGCCATGAAAAGATTTGTAGAAAAGACAGACGGAAGTCACATCAAGTCGGTGAGAAAGTGACTGAAATAGATCAGAATCGAATACACTACAGATCCTTTGAATTTTATCAAGAATCCCGAGATGTACAGCAGAGGCCCCAGACAATGCAGGGACTAATGGTAGATTTACAAATGTGCAAGACGGATTCTGTCGAGAAGAATCTTCTGGCACGACACAGTGAACCAACTTTCCTTGCATCTGATGTTGCAATTGATTCATGTCAGTGGAAAACGAGAAGGCAAGAAGGTTTAGTATTGCATTCCTGGAGTTCAGCATCAGCCATGCTGATGTCAGGCAGAAAAGTTTCTCTGTGGTGATTAAATGAAACCAGTTTTATTTTAAAAGCGTTAAGACAAAACATATGGTTTAGTGTTTAAACACTGGTTTTTCTCGACTTACTCCTTACAGCAAAGGTCACTTTGGAAGATCATCACAGGCGATACCAATGGATTTATTATGAGAATTAACAGAAAGAACTCCCACTTGCATAGCCCTCCGAGTCAAAGGAAGCTTATCTCCTAACAAGTCCAACCTAGCCAGGCAGGTCAATGGATGGGAACCAGATAAAATCTTAGTCACCTTGCAGATCAAATCACAGTGGGCAGTAGATCTACAATTGAATAGATAATCAAGCGTCAACAAACCGATATATTGGCTTGAAATGCTGTGATCGATGGTGGATGTGAAGCGTTACAATTAACTACAACGGTATGGGTCAACTAATTCTAATTATTCGAATACTGTGGTTGTTAGTAGAAGTTATAACCACTAGTACTGAATCGTGCTTACAATGTGAGTGGGAAAGCATTTGAAATATTGCATGACTAGTAAATCCAATTCTTTAAAGAAGAATGGCAGAAACTAGTTAATGATGTTCGAGTTTGATCGAAATAGTATCTGTGTAGCACAAAGAAAATCGAGCTTAAATTCAGAACAGCCTTTAATGTCTGTCTATATTTCTGAGATGAGTTATTATGTACACTATTTACATTGTTCGGACTATAGTCCGCATCTTTGTTGCCATATTTATCACGTTTAGGTCGTTGTACGCTGCGGTCTTCTTCACGTAGTTCGAATGCCGAAGTGAACCCTTTATTTCGCTCGCTGGGGTAGACTATTCTAGTTCCACATGCCATGTCTGATGGATATCCGTTATCAGTTATCTCCTGTTAATTCCCCTCTCCAAGTTCTCCACCGCCTTAACCAGGTCCTGTCACTGGATCTAACTAAGGCCTTTATACACTCAAGGACACATGGAACAGTGGATAAAGGCGTTAGTTAGACACAAAGAGTGTGAGTTCAATAAGAAGAAGGCCGAAGCGTACAACGGCGGAAACGTTGTGATAAATATGACAACAAGGATGAGGACGATAGTCCGAACAATGTAAATAGCCTTTAATATCTTAACATAAACAGATTGAAAGATTTAAAGGATAATCTTTCACTTGTAGAAAAAAAAAGAAATTTGCCGCATTCAGTAGGCTTCTAAGGGTATATTTTTATGACGAATTATAACTGTTGATACACAACGCTACCGTAGACAATTAGCTCAACTGTACGACACATTAGAATAGGAGAGACCTTTTTCTAACCAAGGGATTTTGATACATGTGACGCCCGTCATCGACTCGCAAATACGACACAACAATAATTATCTGGATGAAGAAAATATGTAGCGCATATTAGACCCGACAGCTTTAGAGTCTCACCTGTTTTAACTGGTAAAAGGCTCTTTTTTATTCTTTTCTGTGGTTTTTCAAATTTTAACATATCTTGACAAGTTCTTCATAGAAGTTATTTAATCAAAACTGAAAACCGGCCTTTTGCTTTAAAAGAAATAGCAAACACTTCATCATCAATGTATGGAGCTTCTTCGAATTTGAAACAAATCCAGCGGTTTTAAATTCGACTATGTTAGCCAGTTCGTAGTACCGAAGGCGCACTGAGATAACGAAAGGTGCCTTCGAAAAGCTAAGCAAAGTATTAAGAAACAGAAAAAAATTCGTTAGAAACAAAGAAACGAACTGTTCTGTAATATCAGTTTTCATATATGACAGTGAATGCTAAACAGATGAAAAAAAACTTAAAGCAACAAAAATGTGATTCTACAGAAAGATGTTGAAAATACCATGGATGAAAAATGTGAGCAGCGGCAAAGTTCTAGAGACCGTGGCTACAAAAAGGAGACTTATACTTAATATCAGGAAGAGATACTTGAAATTTCTAAAGCATATATTGAGAAAAGACGGTTTGGAAAATTTGATACTTACAGGACAGATCAAAGACGAGAGAGAGAGAGGACGGTCCTGTCGGCTGTGGCTTTAGAATACGCCGACTGCACCTCTGTAGATGGGTAAGATCCCCCCCAATGAGGCGTCCTGGGTATGACGTTAAATTGCATCCAACAGCAAGGCCTCTGATCAGGAGGTTTTGAGGAGCGTGGAACCACCTCTTAATTGCTGGTGTTCCCAGGTCCACCTTGACCCGGCGTGGTAGCACCTGTTAGGGCCCCAGCTATGGGCAAATAGTGAACTCCTAGTTTTCCAAGTTTTACTCACGTCCTGGGTATGACGGTAAACTACATCCGCGTCCTGGGTATGACGGTAAACTACATCCGCGTCCTGGGTACGGCGATAAACTGCATCCAACAGCAAGGTCTCCCATAATGTTTTCACAAAAATAATGTTGCCAGCTCTAAGTTTTTGAAACAATAATGTTAACGCTCTAAGTTTTTTTGTAAAAAAGTAATGTTGCCAGCTATACGTTTTTTTTTTTTTTGTAAAAGAGTAATGTTGCCAGCTATACGTTTTTGTGTAAAAGAATAATGTTGCCAGCTATACGTTTTGTGTAAAGGAATAATGTTGCCAGCTATACGTTTTTGTGTTAAGGAATAATGTTGCCAGCTATACGTTTTTTATTCCATACAAAATAGGCATTTAAAATTCATATAAACTGGATTTGGCATTAAATAACCCACAGTGGTTGATATGCCATAAAACCCAAACAAACAAACAATGAGAGAGAGGAAAAACAACAGATAACCTACCTGGCAAGCTTGAGTGAATCGATGGCGGAGCAGGGTTTTTGAGAAATGGTGAAAAGACAAAATTTATTAAGAGCTAAAAAAGACAGGTAGTTGTGAAGAGCCATGATCGCCAACGTCCTGAAGGGACATGTTACAAAGAAGAAGAATCAGCTTTAGGAACTCAGTTATGTACCATGCGTGATACACCCTAAGGCGATCATGAATCTTTCGATACATGACTGACGAGGCAGATTTTTCCCCGCAGTAGGTTGCCAGTTTCTTTCTGCGGTAGACCCATTGCCATCCAATAGTCTGTCCTGCTATTTACCCATAGAAGGGAGAAGAAGGGGAGAAAAAATACTCACAGGACAGATCGAAGAGAGCGAGAGAGAGAGAAAGAGAGAGAAGTGGGGGATAAAACAACAGATAACCTACCTGGCAAGATTGAGTGAATTGATGGCGGAGCAGGGTTTGTGAGAAATGGTGAAAAGACAAAATTTATTAAGAGCTAAAAAAGACAGGAAGTTGTGAAGAGCCATGATCGCCAACGTCCTGAAGAGACGTGACACAAAGAAGAAGAATCAGCTTTAGGAACTCAGTCAGTTATCTTCCATGCGTAGTACACACTTAGGAGATCATGTATCTTTCGATACATGACTGACGAGGCTGACTTTTTCCGCAGTAGGCTGCCATTTCTTTCTGCGGTAGACCAGTTGCCATATAAGGTTATAGAACCCCGTCTGTCCTGCTATTTACCCATAGCTGGTGAAGAGAAGAAGAGATATGGTATGGTATTAGCACTTAATGGATTCAAGTGGAATTCGAACTTGCCTCTCCGATTCCTCAATCCGAGCCGCTATCCATTACTCCACCATGCCTCCTTAGGTGATCTTATAAATGTTGGTATTTTCAGCAGCTTGGGTGATTCACCGTTGGTCTTAAATTGAGATTAAGATTGATATTGATGCGTTCGTTGAATCAGTACAACCGCCATTCTGTATCCCATATGGCTTCTTGTAATTCTCATTTAGTCTAATCCCTACCCTCAGGCTTGGTTGGACATACCGGGAGCAATATTTGGTTCTTTGCGACGCTGCGTTATCGCATGCCCCACTAACACGTCAAGGCGAGAACCAATGGCGCAGACACAATTTATCTGAAAAGTAGCTTAAAGTTTTAAAAGGCCAGGGCTAATACTAAGATAACTGAAAATTATAAATGAGAATAAAACATTTTTAAAACATAATATATATATTTATATTCTCATATAAATGCATATGTACGAAGTCTGTTCAAAAAGTATCGAGACTGTTACTATGGTAATGGATGTAAAGTGTGCAGAGTGAAGCTGCTTGCCACAGATTGACCTTGAACTCATACACACTACGTTGTAACGTTCTTGCTCATTTCCATTGTTTATAGCAGTGCTTGGAAGGAAAGGGTGTAGCGTGTGGTCAGTGAGCATGGCTTGTGCAGCTGTTTTTGGCCAATATTCCCTAAGTCCGGCAACCACCAAATTCCTCAACTCTCACCCCTTGTGAATTTTTACTCTCCAAAAATCAAATCCCATTTGAAAGGAACATGATTTCAAGACGTCTTGAAATCAAACAGAATGCGACAAGGCAACTGTTCGGTATACCAAAAAGGAGTTCCTGGAATGCTTCTATCAATAGAAACAACGCCGGATAAAGTGTGTGGCTTCAGAAGAAGATTACTTCGAAGGAGACTAAATACTGAATTGATATGTGCCGTAGCTTTCTTTTTAATGGCGCCAATCCCAATACCTTTTATCAGACCTTGTATACAGTTATATGAGTGTTTATGTATATTGTTTGTCTTTCTCTTTCCGCTTCACTGTTGTCCACTGGAACATCTATATTTACTATTTAAAACATTTTTCTTTGTTTATGTCTGGATCTACTCTCCTGACAAAACAAGACTTTTAATACCATGTACATTCAGGACGTAACCGGACATGGTCCTCCACAGATTCCTTATCTTTCTTATCTTTAAGTTACTATGACTTACGGCCACAACACGTTGAAACACCGGTTGGAGCCTGGACAGTACCTAGAGGGGTGAACGCTTAACGATACCAGGTGTTGTAAGCTTCGATATGTGGTTAGTGTAATCGATAATGGCTCGAAATTATAAATTTAAGAGCCGAGTTCCACTTTCAGTTGGTTTCATTGTATTCAGTTGAGAGCCTTTAGAAAAGCATGAGTCTATTTCTTCACCCCTAGCTATAGGTTAATTAGTGAAAATGTATCACTTAAACTATTATTATTGATAAAATAAAATAAGATAAAGATTTAGTCTATAGATGGGAGAGGAGATACTCATATTTAGTCCATAGATGGGAAAGGAGATATACACAGATTTAGTCCATAGATGTAAGAGGGGATAGACTCATTCCTTTTCCAATTGGTCTTAGTGCGAAAATAAACGCTACAAGTTATGCCGGAATTTGAACTCAGTTCGTCGATATTCCAGTTCAGTTATTTCCTTATTATTGTACCTGTTTGGCTTTTAAAACTCTCCTGTCTGATTGATCTTACAAGGTGTCAGGTAACTGTAACTTTGATTAATTTTCAAGCACTCTTTTTATTTATAATTCCCAACTTTAGTAATGACGCAGTTCGAATGCTTTCGAATCATTTCTTTTGCAAACAGTGGCTCAAAATGAACATTTAAATATACGAGGGTAAGTGTTATATAATTGTACCGGTGTAAGTGTTATATATTTGTACGGGTGTAAGTGTTATATAATTGTACGCGGGTAAGTGTTATATAACTGTACGGGTGTAAGTGTTATATAATTATACGGGGTAAGTGTTATATAATTGTACGCGGGTAAGTGTTATATAATTGTACGGATGTAAGTGTTATATATTTGTACGGGTGTAAGTGTTATATAATTGTACGGATGTAAGTCTTATATATTCGTACGGGTGTAAGTCTTATATATTTGTACGGGTGTAAGTGTTATATAATTGTAAGCGGGTAAGTGTTATATAATTGTACGAGTGTAAGTGATATATATTTGTACGGGTGTAAGTGTTATATAATTGTACGGGTTAAGTGTTATATAATTGTGCTATTGTAAGTGTTATATAATTGTACACGCGTAAGTGTTATATAATTGTACGGGTGTAAGTTTTATATAATTGTGCGGTTGTAATTCAATAACTATCTGCACTTTCGCCGTAATACAGTGTAACCCGGATATAAGAGAGTTGTCGGGACCGGAGAAGAAGTCTTTTATAACCGGGTTTCTCTTATATCCGGGTTTGATCTATTTTGTTTACATTAACACAGGCTCTAATTTGGGACCAGAGGAAAGCTCTCTTATATCCGGGTTTCTCATATCCGGGTCTCTTAATCTCTCTTATATCCGGATTTCTCTTATATCCGGGTTACACTGTATATCTTTCTATATGAATGCGGATAATTTTTGAATTTATCTCCTACTTTTTTTTTATACCTTTCTTGGTTGTATCTAAAAGTCCAATTATTAGTTTTAAGGTGCAATATTTCTTTGCAATATCTATTACGTCATTTTTTATGCGTATTTATTCTGCCAAATCCTTTAACAGATATTATCGTTATTTTTTTTAAATTCTTTTAGACATTTGTTTTATGATCGTATAACCAGTAATTCTATGTACTAGTGTACATGATATGGTGGATCCGAACTGGTGGAACATTTGCCATGGAAATAGGGATAGAGTAGTGTAAGGCTTTCGTCCTTGGGGAAAAGTGTTGTCGAGTGGAAAATAACTCATCACCCACAAGGCCGCGTAGACGCTCTTGAACTCAGAACCGGGAATAGTCTTTTGAGTGTGAAAATGTTCTCCTAAAGAATTAATAAGGAAGATGTCATTTACTAATTTATTTCACGAAAACATCCTCCTCCTCTTTAAACTATCTTTTTTTAATAAGTTTTTGTCTTTGTTTTGTAAGAGATATTTGTTGGAGCCAATTAACCAACTTCAACACACAGCGACATTCATAGAGCAGCGTGATAAATAAATAGGTAATCAATGGCTTGTGACACCAGGACGTTAACCTACAGCGAATTATTGTGCATTATAGAATTACTATATAAAAAAAATACTAGAGATCCGAGTTTGCTGTCAGGCTTTTTTCTAGAAAACAAACTATTCTTTTCAGCTTTATGCGTATTTCATGTTAACACTTTGTTTTGCGAAATCCATGTTTTCTTTTTGCGCACGCGCGTCTGTGTGTGTGTGTGTGTGTGTGTATATATGTGTATATGTGTGTGTGTGTGTGTGTGTGTGGAAACTTTAGATCTTATCTCTTTATTTATTTTCGTCTAATGGCGGATAAAGTTATGTTTTATATCTGAAAAAAAAATAACCATTGTTTTCTGATGTCATTTCGACTGAATTCCTCCATCTCTAAATCCCTTCAAAATAACACGCTTGCTTTTCATTAAACTTTTCTCTTTCTTTATCCTACTGTTTTCTGTTTTTCCTTGTGTTATTGTTTTTTGGTCTTGTTTTTTTTTGTTTTTTGTTTTTTTTTTGGGTGGGGGTTGTTTTTTTTTTTTTTTTTTGCTTTTTTTGTCACGATGACATTCATTCATGTTTTAGCGATATGTGCTGTGCGAAAATATTTTTTTCTTATTCAAAGAAAATGAATAAAAATGGCTTTGCCACAAGAATGGTATCAAATTATCTACCTACTTTCATTTTCTGCAACACGTCTCTTTGTTTGTGTCTGAAGACCAAACACTTCAAGAAATGTCACTGAATTGAAGATTTTATGCATAATTATGATATCAATTTCAGCTTCAGTAAATCTGTGTTTTATATATAGCTTTAGGAAGATAAGCATGAGGTGGCAAAAAGAGTTTGTTCTGTTTGATTTTTTAACAAATTTCAAAAGCGCTGAGTACTAACTGATGTCACACGCAAGTTAATTCGTGCTGTTTAACACTTTACAACATCGAATGAAAGTTTTAGTATGTCATGGTTCAGCAGAGTGAAAATGCTTATTAAATTTTATAATAATGTTTAATCGTACCCTGACATGTCTTTAATGCCATAAGATAAAATAAGATTGAAGAAATTAAAAAATAATTAACGAATACATTGGAAAAAATAATTAAATATAATTAATATATTATTAATATTTAATTAAAAATATTTATTTTAAATTTTAAAATAATTAAAATAAATTAAGAATATCATTTAGAAATCAATACAAATAATTATGTAATAAATTTTAAAAAATTAAGAAATAAAATTTAAAATTAAATAAAATAGAAATAATTTTAACATTAAAAAAGAAATTAATATAATTACAAAAAATAAATTTAAGAAATATAAAAATTATTAAAAATAAATTAAAATAAATAAAAATAAATAAAAAATAATAAAAAATATAATTAATAAAAGTTTAAAAAATAATTAAAGTATAATTAAGAAAACTAAGAAATAATAAAAATATTTTTAAAACAACTAATATATGATATCATGAGAAACAAATGAAAAATAATTAAGAAATACTTAAAAATAATTTTTAAAATATTTCAAGCATAACTTAAAAAATAAAAATAAGAATGAAATGAAAAAAAATAATTGTGATATAAAATTCGGTAAAAAAATAACTAAGCTTTGGGAAAAATTAAAAATTTTAGACGATGAATATTTTATAATAGTAATATAATATCTAACATTAATGTGAGATATAACAACACTGTAGCATATGGTATGAATATAACATATAATATAGAATATAACATTAATATAATATAAAATCAGCTTAATCTAACATTAATAGATTAATATTTCGTTATTTATAGAGACAAAATTTATGTTTTAAAGTGATTAAAATATCATGAACAGGAAAATATTGTTAGAAACAAAGAAAAAATATTGAACTAATATCAATCTTCATATATGGCAGTGAATGCTGGACAATCTTCTCCCAGATGAAAGGCTTAAGGCAACATAAATGTGGGTCTACAGAAGGATGCTGAGAATACCATGGATCGAAAATGTGAGCAATGAAGGAGTTTGCGAAACAATGGAAACAAAAAAGACACTTATACTTAACATCAGAAGGAGACGGCTGAAATTTCTAGGGGACATAATGAAGAAAGAGGGCTTGGCATATTAGACACTCACGAGACATACCAAAGGCAAGAAGGACAAAGAAAAATAACGGATAAGCTAGCTAACTAACTTGTGTAAATGGATGGTAGCACAGGGTTTAGGAGAGATCTCAAAAAGACAAAGTTTACTAACAGCTAGAAAGGAGAGGAAATTGTGGAGATCTATGATCGTAAATTGTAGGCTCGTTGTAAATGATTACTAGATTAACGCCTCTAAACATCGTGTTAAGAATTAAAAGATGATAATTATTTGAGTTACAAATAACAGATTATGTCACTAGGTAAAAAAATGGAAATAACAAACAAGCTTCTTCTTCTCCTCCTCCTCCTCCTTCTTCTTCTTCTTCTTCCTCCTCCTTCTTCTCCTCCTCCTTCTTCCTCCTCCTCCTTCTTCTTCTTCTTCTTCTTTTTCTTCTATATGGGATGCAGAATGCTGTTTGTACTGATTCGACAGATGCATCAATACCAATCTCAATTTACAGCCAACGATGAATCACCCAAACCGCTGAAAATACCAACATTTATAGAATCACCTAAGTTCCCAAGGCTATTTCTTATTCTTCTTTGTATAGTGTTTCTTCAGGGGGTAGACGGTCGTGGCTCTCCACAATTTTCTGTCCTTCGTAGCTCTAAATAAAGTTTCATTTTATTATTTCTCCTAAAGCTTCATCCGCAATCCATTTACTCAAGCTATGTAGGTTATACGTTCTTTTCCTCTGCCCCTCTTGCCTCTAATCTGTCCAGTGAGCATCAGATTTACCAAGCCGTCTTTCCTCATTATGTGCCCAAGAATTTTCTACCGTTTCTTCCTTATATCATTAGGTTGGTGCAAAAATAATGACGTAATAATGTCGTTTTTTGACGTATTTTTTAACGTCAAAAAACGACATTATTACGTCATTATTTTTGCACCAACCTAATAATTATAAGTGTCCTTTTGTTTTCACAGTGTCTCGAAAACTTCCTTGTTCGGTCCATGATATCCTCAGCATCTTCGTGAGCACCTCGAGGTGGTGTAATGGTTAGCTCGCTAGAACAATTACAACTAAGTAGTGACTTCGATACTCACTGGGTGCCCCCTACTTTCGGTCTTGTGCCACATCTAAGCTACACTTGGAAAATCACTATCCTCAGCAACCTTCGGTAGAACTACATTTCTGATGGTTCAAGTCTCTTTTTCATCTTTGAGGAGATTGTCCAGCATTCACTGCCATATAAGAGAACTGATATCACGTAACAGTTCAGTACTCTCTTTTAACGAATTTTTTTCTGTTTCTTAATACTTTGCTTAGCTTTTGAAGTGCAGCTTTCGCTACCCCAATACGCCTTCGAATTTCAGGGTCGAAATTTTCGTTTTCTTTTAAAACACTTCCCAGTTATTTAAATTTTTGTACTTGTTTTATTTTGATATCTCTAATTTTTAATTTACATGATGTTTAGTCCTTTCTTCTCGCTTTCCTTCACTATCTGCTGCTGTAGTTTTTGTAGTTTTCTTTGTGTATCTGCTACCAATAGTGGCATTTGTATATCAACACTCATTTGTATATCTTATGCTGTGAAGATTGTGTCTCCCATTAATGAATCCTGGTAAGATTTCAAATTCTCTCAGAATCACCTCATTCGATTGGTTGAATAAGTTTGGTGAGAAGACACACCCTTGAAGCTTAAATTTTAGAAATTGGTTAATTTTTGATACGATACAAAGGCAATCGGAATTTAAATATGTATTGAACTCATAACAATATTGTTAAAAAGCTGCATTTACCCGATGAGAATTGAACCCATCAATAGATTGCAAGCCAAATTTGCGAACAATTTCTCCACTTGTATTAAATAATATTTGTTGTATCCAGAATATGACATGTTTAATAGTGATATTTTTTTATATATCAACCATTGTGACTATCACCGAGACTGACGTTCCGTCTGTTGGCTTGGATACGAATTTATGATTGTCCATCGTCGTCCTGAGGCGCATCTTTTTCTACAAGTGCCAATAATGGTTTCGTTGATTCGAGTCTGTGATTAGCTTTGGATGTCGTTGGTTGGTCTCTAAGTGTGCTCCTCCAGGGACTTGATTGGCTTGTATTTATGTTGAGGATTAAGTTTCTTTGCCTTGAGCAAGTCTTTTCAGTTTTTGCTCATTTGACAACGTTTGTTCCTGCTCAAGTTAAGAGTTGTCTATTGAAAGTCTTAGCAAGTATTTTCTGTCTTAGTCGATGAAAGTAACGGAAGTGACAAATAGATATAAGGGAGGTGGAGGGGAAGTATAAAGGAAGAGAGAGAGGAAGGAAATAAGAAAGAAAGAAAGAAAGAAAGAAAGAAAGAAAGAAAGAAAGAAAGAAAGAAAGAAAGAAAGAAACTGCGATAAGGATAAAAAGGGAAAACAAAATAAAAACGAAATTATATACAATAAAAAAGTAAGTTATGGTAGATAATAAAAAGAAAGAAAGTAACCAAAATTTGAAAGAAAAGAATAAAAAGAATGAGACAAAAGAACAGTTACAATTAAGAAAATATAAAGAAAGAAAGAAAGAAAGAAAGAAAGAAAGAAAGAAAGAACGAATGAATGAATGAATGAATGAATGAATGAATGAAAGGATGAATGAATGAAAGAAAGAAAAAATATTGAAAATATTAAAAATAAAAAGAAATATTTAGAAAGAAAGAAAGAAAGAAAGAAAGAAAGAAAGAAAGAAAGAAAGAAAGAAAAAGAAAGAAAGAAGAAAAAAACGAAGACCAGGTAAAAAAGAAAGACGAAGTGGATAAAAGAAAAAAAGAAAAATAAATTAAAAATATCAAATGAGGACAAAAAAATGGAAATAAATGTATATTTTTCAGTACGCCCACGTCACTACCGAGTGTGACACAAGGTCAGTTTAAAGTTAACAGCAGTACCGTAGAAAAAATGCTCAAGCGCCCTCGGTATTTCACCTTTTCGTGAACGCCTCAGACACCGAGTTACTCCATCCCCCCCGCCCCCCGAAGGAGGTACTTTCTGGGACTTGATAATATTATTTTTAAACTTTCCTAGCAAAAGTGCCAGGGTAAATATAGCAGAAAATAAGTGAAAGGAAACAGAAATTAAAAATTGCCAAAAGGAATGAAGCTAAATACCTAAAACTATGAATTTACTATAACACATAGATAAGAAGATTGTGTTGCGTCAGTAAGTTTGACAAAAATTGAGAATGGCATTTGCAAATTTTAGCTTTACGAAAATTTGAAATATTAAACTAAATTACTGACATCTCAGGATAAATGTCACAAAATAGATACGCTGTAGTTATACATAATTTGACAAGGCCACTAACATACGAAAAGCTTTTTCTTAATCTTTGTGTGTGTGTGTGTGTGTGTGTGTGTGTGTCACATATCACCCAGTACGTGTCTCGAGAACCACTCAACGTAGAGGCTTACAAACACAATGACAATGATGAATGAGGTGCGTTGAAGAAAAGGTAATATGAAGTGAAGTGATGAAGTTGAGGAGGATATGAAGAGACCTACGAATAGAAAAAGTCAAGATTGACGCTTTTAGGGAAGCACCCAAAAGGCATTCTGTTGCACAAAGTGACTGTTCTTCAGGGTAAACAAAACTGTTCGATTGCAACTTTCACCATACATTTGGAATTCAGGGGAAATGAGTGTGATTTGACTCAGTGTATATGGAAGAGTTACTGTATTGGAGTAGTGTCATTTTTCCCAACTTACCTACTTTGAAAATTAACATTCCGAATCATGGCTTTCCTGTGAAACGAGAGCAAGCATGCCATATCTAAATTCACGACTATCACAGTCACTAAACAGACATAAAAAGAAGTAAAAAAGATGTGAATAGTTTAAAACAAACAAGCAAAGCTGAAAAGTGTACATTTTATCTGTGGCTCTCTGTAAAAGCAACTTGAAAATCATAACGCGAAAATCTCAACTGGACTCGAACACTATAACGAAAATAAACCTGCTCTATTTTTCAACTAAGAAGACAAATAGATATAGTGATTGGATGTGGTACAAGGCCGAAAGCAAGGGGCACCCAGCGAGGATCGAACTCACTACTCACTACTCACTTGTAATTATGCTAGCAAGACAAGCTTTCTAACCATTACACCGCCTTGAGGTGCCCAATAGGGATTTTCCAAGCGTAGCTTAGATGTGGCACAAGGCCGAAAATAGGGAGCACCCAGTGAGGATGAAACTCACTACTCAGTCGTAATTGTTCTAGCGAGACAAGCTTGCTAATCATTACACCGACCTGAGGTGTCCTACATGATTTTCTAAGTGTAGTTTAGATGTGGCACCAGGCCGAAAGAGTGGGGTACCCAGTGAGGATCGAACATACTATTCAGTCGTAACTGTTCTAGCGAGACAAGCTTGCTAATCATTACACCGACCTGAGGTGTCCTACATGATTTTCTAAGCGTAGCTTAGATGAGGCACCAGGCAGAAAGTGTGGGGTACTCAGTGAGAATCGAACTCACTATTCAGTCGTAATTGTTCTAGTGAAAAACTAGAACTATTACGACTGAATAGCGAAGCTTGTTAACCATTACACCACCTCGAGGTACCCCAAGACAAATAGATATAAATCGGAAAATAAACAACAACATCTAATTGCGAAAGAAACCAAGCGAAACAAGTTGGTTGAAAAAAAATCAAATTAGAAAATTAAAAAATCATAAATAAAAAACTGAAGACGCCATATTATTTATTTTCCTTCTTCACGTCTTAATCTCGGCGTCATGTGATTTGTTCTGTGGGCATGCGTGGACCTGAACATAAGATGATGGCTTCCTAGTCGGAGCGAAAAGATAATATTCTTTTCACCAGACAAACAAAATCAAGCGTCTCAAAGGGAAAACATTTGATGCGCTGAGTCAACTCCCTGATGTCAACAAAGTAGGATCGAAAGTCACACACATGCATATATACACACGCACACGCCAACACATATATATATATATTCACACACACACACGCACACACACACACACACACATATATATATATATATATATATATATATATATATATATATATATATAATTATTTATTTAAAAATATGATTCCATCGCTACATAAGAGTTCTCATGTTTCAAAACAAGTGCCGAAAACTTCAATATAATTATTTGAATTAAATTGAATTAAAGTACCAAGCTCTGTTTCATCTTCAAGCGAAATTTTTTTTTGGAATAACTAATTCCTGAAATTTACGCATTTTGTAAGCATATTCATTATTAAAATTAAAATTACTATGGTAACGGCTAGAGCAATTATTTAAAGAAAATGGGCGTAAGGGTTAATAATTTGTATCAGTATAGAGTTACATTCATAGGTGTCAAGTCAGGGTAAGGTTGGGGTGTCTAAATTTAAAGCGGAAGATGACATCGTCTAGTCTGGGTAAGTGTCTATGGAGATTTATTTTTTTATTTTATTTTATTTTTATTTTTTTTCTGAAAGGGTTTTGTGTATATAAAAAAAACTGTCATAATTCGCTAACATTATTGTTTACCTAACAAGTTCTTTCCTATTTTCTATATATTTTTACACACACACACATACACACACACACACACACACAAACAAAAATTTTAAAGAGGAATACCAACATTTATTCTTCAAAATAAAGCCCATTATTCTCGACGATCTTCTATCAGAGATCATCCAGCGTCCAAATCTGTCACAAATACCCGTCCGCTGGCTTTGAATAAAATAAACTGTAAACAAGCTTCCTTCAATTCATCAATCGTGTTAAATCGCTGAATGCGGAGTAAGTGTACCAATGAGCGGAATAGGCCATACCCACTCAGGGCTGCATCAGGCCTGAATGGTGGATGTGGAAGAATCTCAACACCGTCCATCTCTTTGAACTTATCTTTAATCAACCTGGTCGTGTGTGACCTCGCATTATCTTGCTAAAACAAGGCCTGAGCTCGACCAAAGCAGGATACTATTTGTCATACACGCGGTCTAGCTACTTGCAATACAATTTAGCGTTGATGGCGCGACCGTATGGAACAAACTCGAAATGCAATACTCTTTGGAAATACCACCAGACGGAGATCAAGATTTGTTGTTTTTCTTTCCGCTACCTAAGTGAGCCAGGACTTTCTGGCCGGCCTAATATATATATATATATATATATATATATATATATATATATATATATATATATATATATATATATATATATATACTGAAGGTAGAATATATTTGAAATATAATAAATATATTTGGTGTGCGTTTAATTCTGTGCGTTTATGTAATCTGGCGCGTGTGCGGCTTGCTTGATTTGTTTATTTTTCATATACATTTTCAAAAACGTCGGTTTAAGAAGAAACCAAATTAACACACATTTCTTCCTACGCTGATTTAGAGACATAAACGGCCGTATAAAAAAAATCATGGACACACCTACATATATAAGATATTTAGATTTCGACAGAGAGAAAATGAAATTTTGAAATTCGTATCGAGATATGTGTTTAACAAGTGAGAGTATCGAATTCGAAAAGGTGAGAAAATGCCAACTCTTTAGAATTTGATGAAGAGTCGTCTGATTTATATCCGGAAGAAAGACTGCACCATTTAAGTTTTCAGTTGATTAAAAGATTTTGCGTTCTAAATGGAATCATTTACGTATTAGTTACTTGGCAAGAAGAAAGAGAGAGAGAGAGAGAAAGACGAAATGAGCTCCATTAGTAACTTTTTTTTCTGAATTATTCTAGTGCCACTGGCTAAAGTTGGTAATGAAATTCGTATTGATATTTGGCCGGATTAGTCTACCTCCATGGTACTAGTGCCAGACAACTACTGTTGTCATGGTTTGTGAGATTAACCTGCAAGCCATTACTCAAGCACTCCCTGATAACATGGACTACAGTAAGGTTTTTATCCATTCGTTCATTAACACTTGCATTAACACTAGGCTATTTGTAATTAAGTTTTCATTATTGACAATGCACAGTACAGAGGCTAAATGTTGAAAATCGCTAAGATAATTTTTAGTATCTGTCTATATTTCTGAGATGAGGTATTGTAACTATTTACACTATTTACATTATTTACATTGTTACTATCCTCATCCTCATTGTCATATTCACGAGAATTCGGTCGTTGTACGCGCGGGCCTTCTTCGAAATTCCAACGTATAGCACCTGAATAAGGCCGGAGCGTAAAACGGTCGAAACGTCGTGAATATGACAGTGAAGATGGGAACAATAGCCCTAACAATGTAAATAATGTAAACTGAAACGTTTTTAGGTTAAAAATGCTGAAAATGCAAGGCTCGGTGTTTAAAATTTTCCTTTCTCGCAGAAATATTAATTTTGTTGAATGACTAAGGCTAACGCTTGAGTAACTATATTTTCAGTGAGTAGAGGGTAACAATAGCTAAAATTTTGTCTACGTATCTTTTGCGTGTGCTGTGTCTCTTTTAGTCTTGGGCGACATGGCACTCCACATCTCCTTATCGTTTGTAGCTCTTAGCTATGTTTATCTTTTTACTTTCCTTCCCTCTCTTTGTCCTGTCAGCCATTAACACAAGCTTGTTAGGTAGATTAATCGATGTTTTCCTATTTCTTGCCATCAATGACCTGTGTGTGTTAAATTCTCCAAGCCCTTTTTCCTCGTTTCTTTCTGGTTCTAAGTACAAAGTGTCGTTTTTGTTTTCGAGAGGGACAGAGGCAAACAATGTATAATAACCCTGTGTTATGAAAATGGCAGAACAGGAATTGGGACAGATTGATTTATTGATTGATTTCTTTTTACGGTTTATCAGCCCCTTGTGGTTATTTAAAGCCGAAACACATTCTAGATTGCGCGAATAATTCTTTTTGGGGGAGGGGATGAATATTGCATTAACAATTTTTTGAAAATAATAATGTTTTTTCCAGATACAAGTTCTACAATTTAACCCATAGCTAGGGGATGTGGGGGATTCATGTTCCATGTATGTAAGGTATATGCGCGTAAGTGAATGTAACAAACCAGACTGGAATTATTCTACCGGAATAAAAATAGAAAATATTGCTTAGAGCCGCAAAGAATAGGAAGTTATGGAGAGCCATTATTACCTACATCCTGAAGGGATGAAGAATTAATTGAACAATGAACCTTGTATAATTCAGTACCATCGCTGTACCACTGAACATATAATCTGAACTTCTTTCCCAATTTATTGTCCCTAAGTAAACGTAAAACCTTACATTCTTTAATCCTTTTCACTAACCCTCGAGCTAACATTAATGATTTTCTTTTTGCTGTTGTTGTATTGTTCTTTATTGGCTAGAGTTTCTATTTCTATCTATCATTTTGCAATTGAATTAGATCCGGCTGTGATAAGTCGACACACAATTGATTCAAGCGTACCATACATTCTCGTGGAGAGCAAGACTAGAGAAAGGGAACGTAAGGATGAGAAAGGAGAGAAGGGCGTTTTCAACTCGTGTGTCTGTTCAGCCGTGATCGGTACGAATAAAGCCCAGACTTAGACCCGAACCCTCAACTCTAATACCTAACTTGAACCTAAGAAATCCAGAAAAACATACCGGTCACAACCTTAACCGTGACACCCATTCTGTCGACGCTAAGCTCTCAAACTACCAAACAGGGTGCTGCTTTACACAGGCCTTTGCTTCGGCTGCACCTGTACGCATGACTGGTTAAAATTTTCGCCCTACACGCTTACTACAACGTTGAACCTGCATCCAAGATTTCCTGGACCGACCTTTTTTCTTACTCTCCTTCTATCACTTCCGCTGACCATTATAGCGCTTCGCTAACGCCGTCTGCAGCATGAATGATTCGGTGCCAATATCTGCGTGGCCCCCAGGTAAAAACTGTCTACATTGAGAAATGCTGAAAAGTAGGCACTCTTCTATTGAAGAAATAGCTATTTCACGAACAAATGCTTTACCAAACCTTCTCTTTTTTCTTTCTTTGATTTATTTTTTCTACCGTTCTTTCTTTTTTCGCGGTTATTTTTACGCCATTTTATTTCATCTTACAAATTCCATTTATTCTTTGTCCTTTTATTTTTCCCTTTATCGTTCATTATTTTCTTCTCTTTTCCTCTTCTTATTCTTTAATTATTCCTTTCCAATCTCTATTGTTCCTTTCTTTTCTTTTCTTTTTTCACATTTTCTTCTACTCTCTCATTTGTCCTCTTTTTCCTAGATTATCCCGCCTCTTGTTTTTTGCCTTTCTTCCTCTCAACTGCATTTTTTTCTACATCATTTTTGTCTCTATATAATCTCTTTATCTATTTATTATTTTCATGATTTTATGTCCTCATCAGTTGTCATGTCGCTGATTCTCCTTTTCTTTCTCTTCCCAAACATTGGATTCGTGATTTTCTAGGCGTAGCTTAAATGTGGCACAAGGCCAAAAGTAGGAGACACCCAGGGATGATCGAACTCACTATTCAGTTGTAATTGATCTAGCGAGGCAAGCTTGCTAACGATTACACTGCCTCGAAGTCCTTAAATGATTTTCTAAGCGTAGCTTAGATGTGTCACTAGGTCGAAAGTATGGGACACCCAGTGAGGATCGAACTCACTATTCAGTCGTAATTGTTCTAGCGAGACAATTACGCTAGACATTACACCACGTCGAAGTGCCCCTTCCCAAATATTGGATTGAGTGATAAATAACTTCTGTTTTTGTTTGTCTTGACAACTTTATTTTTCAAAAAGTAAACTACAGTTATATTTTATCCAATCATACATTCACAATTTTAAATGAATTTTTGCCAATTTTCAGACAGATCTTTAATACCTGTTAGGTAATTTTCCGCAGGTTTTAATGCGAATGTTTTTGGCAAACTCTTGAATTAGATAGACTCCCGCATCAAGGCGTTTTGCAGCCTATCGACAAAGGTAATAATCGGTTAGTGTAAGGTAAAGCGAAAAAATATCGTTGGTGGAGTAGAACAGACCAACCGAGTTCCAAACTATTTTCCTGTGTTATTCTTGCTAGGATTCGGTCTTCCGTTGTCATGGAGAAGGAGAACAACAATGCATAATCCTTAAGTGAACAATAATATTCATAGAATGATGGATTCGCTTTAACTTATATTGTGAAACTCGGGCATGAACAGCTGAAGAAACCAAGCATTAGAAATAAGATACTACAGAACCATTGTTTACGTCTTTATCACAAACAACGCAAACATGTTGGAAGACCCTTATACCTACCATCAAGAAGAGAAATAGGATTGACACTTCATAAAAGATAACAATTGTTTCCCTACCACCTTAGGCAAACGAAGAGGAAGACAGAGTGGGGGTGGATGAATGGACTGAAAAATCATTCACAGAAAGTCAGATATTGGCGCGCAATCGAGACGTATTTCGGGTGTTAGTCAAGTACTCAACTGCGCAGAGACCCTTCGACCACACCTGGACATAGAACCGAAGACGATGAAGAGGATGATGAGTGACTTTGCGAGAACATCGTACTAGCGACTGGTACACTGACCAAAAATCTGACCATATGACCTAATACCAAATTGTTTTTAATACCTATTGGTTATGAATGGAAATTTACGATGCCTCTTCCTAATCTTAAAATTTACTAGACTACCTTTGACCCGTTGGGTCACTGACGATCCAGATTATAAAACATTGAAGTTGATTTCAACATTAAAAAAACGTCTATTTGAAGAAAGTTAAAATAAAAATACTTACTGTATAAACAATTCTTATTTTAAATCTTATCCAGTTAAAATATTTGTTTAATTCAGATTAACTTAAAAATATTTTTAATATGCCAAAAAGTATTTTAAAATCATATTCACTTGAAAATATTTTTTTAAAATAGCTAAAAAAATTTTTTTTTAAATATTTAAAATATTGTTTGTTTAAATAAAGCTGAAATATTAATAAACACGCGCACAATCACAGAGAGGAAAAGAGAGAGGTGGATAGAGAGAGAGGTGGAAAAAGAGAGGGGGAAAGAGAGAGGTGGAAAGAGAGCGGTGGAAAAAGAGAGGTGGAAAGGGAAAGGTGGAAAGAGAGAGGTGGAAAAAGAGCGGTGGAAAAAGAGAGGTGGAAAGAGAAGTGAAAAGAGAGAGGTGGAAAGGGAAAGGTGGAAAGAGAGAGGTGGAAAGAGAGGGGTGGAAAGGGAAAGGTGGAAAGAGAGAGGTGGAAAGAGGGAGGCGGAAAGAAAGAGGTGGAAAGGGAAATGTGGAAAGAGAGAGGTGGAAAGAGAGAGGTGGAAAGGGAAATGTGGAAAGAGAGAGGTGGAAAGAGAGAGGTGGAAAGGGAAATGTGGAAAGAGAGAGGTGGAAAGGGAAAGGTGGAAAGAGAGAGGTGGAAAAGGAAAGATGGAAAGAAACTTAAAGCATTATGCGCCGACGGCCACGTACGCACGATTCACAAACTTTTAATATTATAGATAATATGTCACATTTTCAAAATAAATTATTAAAAATACCAACCTTACTTACTTCCCTTTATACATAATTTGCTCCTTAGCTGTGATCTAAATGCTAAGTTTGTTTCATTATTTAAGGAATAAAATTGTACTATTTGAACAGCTAAGGAACTTTATTATAAAAGCCATCTGCAAAACAATCTTTTCTTAATAAGGATGACAAAAGAAAAAATTGGAAATAACAATACACTTCTTTTCACAAATTTGATTTTCAAAATAATCTCACTTCATACCTGAGAGAAGTTAGCGTTTAGCTTTTCTCAAGTTGAAATCTATACAGCTGTATTTCACATGATAAACTACGGCTGTCGATTAATCTATAAAGAGAACTAAATATTAGTCAAGTTTGATCCGTACTCTGTCGTCGTAGTTATGTGTATTTATTTTAGCTAGAGATTTTATTTTTTTTATTTTGGTTGGTTCAAAATCAGAGTGAGATCAAGCGAATAGACTATCAACGATTTTGCTGATTCTCTTTCCTACTGTTTTTCCTATAAAGATTTTTCGCCTCACAATTGTTTCATAAGATGAGACGTTATCTTTGAACATGTTTTCTTTTCACATTCTTCCAGAATAACAACAATAAGGTAAAACGTACAGCTCGCGATCAACGGTTGGTTGTGTGTCTTGCCGAAGAAAAATAGATCAGATAAACTGAACAAGTTGCAATTTTTATCTTACGCAACAGAACCAGATCAATTTGAAAACAAAGAAATTGAATTTTTATTTTCTTTTGTACAAGTTATTTATCTTTTACCTCTTTTTTTTGGGGGGGGGGTGATGTATGTCTGGGTCGGGGGATGGAATTGCATTCTTTTGACATCATTTCAGTTTATCAATGAATATTGACAGACTTTTTTCACTGCACATATTGAACGGGATTTTTGCATAGAAAAAGTGTGATCTCATATCAATATCTTTGCATATAACTGTCTGCATAAATACTCTCCCCCACGCACACACACACACACACACAACGCACGCACACATATATATACTAATATTCATAAACACAAACACGCAGACCATTATCCTTAGTGAATCAATTTCCTGATTCTCAGTGAGTACTCAATAAATATGGCCTTGTGACAACATTAATTCCATGCAATAATTCTAATAGCTGTTTAGTCAACTTGACCAAAGCACAAATTCGCAATAGTACGCCATTCGGTTAGTAAGCCATGAAACTAGATCTACTAAATTTAGTATTGTACAACACAAGACTACAATAGTGGAATGCAAAATGAGGATTGTTTAGCATTTATTAAAAAAATAATTCATGCTCCTATGTTTAGAGTTGTAAACTATATTTACATAATGGTGATATTTATGAGGAAAGGAAATATATTGTATGATCCTGGGCACATATCTTCTCTTTCCTTATGGATCATCATGGCTGTAGAAGGGATTAACTAAAAATATCATCAGCAAAACGAAAAATTAATTCAAATTGACCAAAAAAACCTGCAATTGAAAATAAAACTCATCATTAATTTATACAAGATGGTCAAAAAGAAATTAAATTCATTAAACTAACTTAACTAACTTACAGAATAATCTATAAATGTTCATATATTTCCAAACAAGATATATATAACATTAATAACGCAACCGTTTCTTTTTAATAAATAGATTTTTAAACAGAATAATGTCTGACCAAACACATTGAAAATAAAACCTACCATAAGATTAAATGCTACACTGGATCATTTATAGTCAGTCCTTTGTATTTGGTACAAGGACGAAAATAATAGGCACCCAATTAGGATTGAGTTCATTATTCATTCGTAATTGCTTTAGCGAGACAATCTTGCTAACCATTACACCATGTCGAAGTGTCCAACTTATATTTATATAATAAAGTTCAAAATATGACATCTTCTAACAGGAATTGAACCTGTTGAATTAGGGAAACCATATTTAAACGAAATTTGCTATACCATTAAACTGTCTTATGGATTTAACGTTCATTTGGTTTGAAAGTAGTTTGTTTTAATTTTAAAAAGCAATCTAGGCAGATTTTCTTTATTAAGCCCTTCGATCAATTAGGCAACTAGACATTAATTTAATGTTTAAAAAGCAAGGATGTCTACGAAAACATAAAAATAACGTTTATAGCAATAAGAAATAATGTCGGATTTAGAACTAAATCGTGGACAGAACGATTACAAAAGGGTTCGTCTACGGAACTCTGAAGTGCTGAATATAACATCAATCAGTGAAGTGACAAATTTTCGATTTGCATCCTACACGCACACACACACAAATATATATATATATATTCATATATATATATATATATATATATATATATATATAGATAGATAGATAGATAGATAGATAGATAGATAGATAGATAGATAGATAGATATACATGAATTAATTGAACTATTTTGAAATATATCTTTGTGAGTTTGTGTGTGTATGTTTTTTTCGTATGAATGTGTTTGTGCGTGTGAGTGTGTACGCACGCATGCGTGCTACAAAGTTAATTGGATGATGACGAGATTGAAAGTAGTTTGACGACATTTTTTCATTTTTCACGAAAAGGGAGTTAACTCCTGGACAATTCAAAGACTGTTAATGTAAAAAAAACTGTTGCAGTTGCCTTTCTTCTCTTCGTTATTGCCTTTCGAAGATTTATTAACAGATATGTACAGGTGTCGCCAAGAATTATCTGCGGGATTGATCTTGAGGTTTAATCAACTATTTTCAGCGAAAAACAAGGGGAAAATAGCAAACAGAATAAACCGGCTTCCTGGTAAGGCGGCAACAAATTACCGTTCACAAGAGATTAGCCATTCCTTTTGCATTTTTAAAATTATTCGACACGAGAGCAGTCGATGTCAAGTGTGTAAAAATCTCTTTCGGAAATCAAGAGATGTCTTGTGTTCTACAAAAAGTTGACACATTTTAACATCCCCACCCACCATCATTATGCACGAAATGTTCAAATCTATCCCAAAGGACCAAGGATTATCCAATGGCATGGATCAACCAATTCAAGTTAGCTGCATAATGCTGTTCATAGTAGGAATTGCGAACACGAGTACTGATCCATGGAATCAATGGAAAAAGCACTAAACCATGAAATCAAGGGGGAAAGTATTGAAGTATGGAATTACTTGAAATGACATCAATTTAAAAACTACTGACACACGGAATCACTTGAAAACTACTGATCAATGGAATCAATTAAAAAAACTACTGATCCATGGAAGCAATTGAAAAAGTACTGAACTATGCAGTAATTGTAAAAGGACCTGAACCACGGAAGCAACTGAAAAAAGATCTGAACCATGGAAGCAATTGAAAAATGACTGAACCACGGAAGTAATTGAAAAAGAACTGAACCACGGAAGCAATTGAAAAATGACTGAACCACGGAAGCAATTAAAAAAGGACTGAACCACGGAAGCTACTGAAAAAGGACTGAACCACGGAAGGAATTGAAAAAGGACTGAAGCATGGAAGCAATAGAAAAAGGATTGAAACTTGAAATGAATTGAAAAGTACTGAAGCATGGAATCAATTTTAAAAGGACTGAACCATGGAAGTAACTTAAAAAGGACCGAACCATGGATTCAGTTGAAAAACAACCGAGCTCGAATTCCTGTAGTTTTCGGCTACGAAGCCTGACTAATTGGACAAAGTAAACGAGACGTAAACAGCAGTAATTTTTGAAAAGATTTTTTATCCGACATTATTTCTTATTTCGACATTATTTCTTATTTCGACATTATTTCATTATTTCTTATGGCTATAAGCGTGTTTCATTTATAACCTCTTTTTTTATTAAAAATCATTTCAAGAAAATTACTGTTGTCTATATTTCGGGCACAAAGTAGACGCTGACAGATATAAATTCGTAGAAGCTTCAACGAAAAAATGTCTTATTTAACAGGTTATTCTGAATATGTCTCATCTGTCAGTCTCCATGACCCAACTGACACAGGCCCTCTTCAGCTTAACAAGTGGCTTCTCTAAAGCAAGAAATAGTTGCGAGTTCGATTACTGTAAGAGGAGGATTTTTTCTTTAGTAGGACTTCTCATTTTAGGCGGATTAAAGTCTTATATCATATTCATTCTCTCTCTCTCTCTCTCTCTCTCTCTCTCTCTCTCTCTCTCTCTCTCTGACACACACACAAACGCATATTTATATATATATAAGGAAATGGATTATTATTTTTATTGATGAATCCGATACACACACACACACACACATATATATATATATATATATATATATATATATATATATATATATATATATACATTAAGAAATGGACAAAGTCCGACAATTTATTTATTAAAGACATTTTTTATATTTAACGTTCTTTTTATAGATACAAGTATTTTAAGTAAATGCTCTGTTTATAATATAAATATAATGTTTATATATATATATATATATGTGTGTGTGTGTGTGTGTGTGTGTGTGTGTGTGTGTGTGTGTGTGTGTGTGAAAAGTGTCTGTATATAAATATAAATAAATATATATATATATGTATAATTATTTATATATTATATGCGCGGTACTTATTAGAAAGCGCTCAATATCAGAGATAGAGCTAACATATATATATATATATATATATATATATATATATATATATATATATATATATATATATATATATATATAAGGAAATAAATGGATTATTTTTTTTTTATTTTTGAATCCGATAGATTTTTTATTACTTAAACATTATTATTAGTGAATACGCGTACGCTAATAAGATTTCTCAAACATTCATGCCGGTAGACGAAAATAAATAAATATACTGTGTAATAAATAAACGAAGCATCTACTCATCTAAGGGTATCCACTAAAAATGATGTTTAAATAATATATATATATATATATATATATATATATATAAGACTTTGTATCTTTCTGTTTTTGTACAGTGTGATGTTATGTGATATCTTCGTTTTCGCCTGAATGCATTTACTGACATAAAGGACCAGATTCCTTAAGTGTATATTTGACTGTGTATGAACATGTGTCATCCTAGACTTATTGGATTGTTTTAGTGTACAATCTCGAAAATTATACGCAAAAACTAAGCGATTTGTACGATATGAATATGTATTTATTTATAATTTAATCAGCGTCAAACGTTATTTCTCGAATTTCTTGTTGATTGCTCAATGGACAGATAACCTAATAACCAATAAACTTGAAACGTTCTAGTCTGTATAAAACTACGTAACCAACGAGAATTGGCGATAAACTATAATGTAGATGCGTTCTGTAATTTTGAGTAGAGCCATTATCTCTCCAAGAGTTATTCCTTCTCGTGTACTCATCTCTCTCTCTCTCTCTCTCTCTCTCTCTCTCTCTTTCTCTCTCTCTTTCCTGCAGTACTCTACCAATTTCTTCAGGTTTATTTTCCATACAGTGGGTGACTTTTTATCTTTAGAAAACCTGTTGAAAATGGAACTGCTTGTATCACACGCGTTACTCGGAAAGGGATGACTCGGATCAATCAGTTCCTTAAAATAAGAAAATAGATGCGTTCTGTAATTTTGCCATTGCCATTACCTCTCCAAGAGTTATTCTTTCTAGTGTACACATCTCTCTCTCTCTCTCTCTCTCTCTCTATATATATATATATATATATATATATATATATATATATATAGAGAGAGAGAGAGAGAGAGAGAGAGAAATGTAGAAAAAAGAGAGAAACAAAAACAAAGAGAGGTAAGGCTAGATTTGATAGATAAAACAGAAATACGTACACCATAGTCTCTCTCCATTTCTCCGTCAACATCTCTCTCTCTCTCTCTCTCTCTCTCTCTCTCTCTCTCTCTCTATCTATCTATCTATCTATCTATCTCTATCTCTCTCACCTGCAGTATTCTACCAATTTCTTCAGGTTTATTTTCCATACAGTGGGTTACTTTTTTATCTTTAGAAAACCTGCCGAGAATGGAACTCCTTGTATCACACGCGTTACTCGGAAAGGGATGACCCGGATTAATCTGTATGTTTACTACGGTTCCATAAAATCAGAAAACTATATCCCTCACTTTTCTTACGCGAAGAAGGTTGTAGAATTGATTGCCTGAAATGCGACAACAGCAAGTGCTCTCCAGTTGACTGAATATAGCTTACAAAATATATTCCATTTTTTCAGAATATGATATCAGCTACTTAGAAAAGTAACATAAACAAGCGGAATGTTAAATTTTTAGCTAGATATCATCTTTTATACCGTTTCTGTTTACCTGGCATTTTATTCTTAAGGCAACATTTTCAAAATTCTGAAAACTTTAAGATATTTCTTTTTAAAGAATTCTCACTGCCAAACAGAAACACCCACGCAGAGGAAGTGAACTAAACAGATATGTGTGTACGTATAATATTTACCAATACGAACCTATCGTCTCGTATACCATCTGGTTGATATTAGTCACCGATAGTTTACAAAGGTCAAACACAATTCTTCGAACCTACTAAATAGGTGACTGTATGAAGACTTACGCATGTAAAGAATAAAAAAAAACATATAAAATCGGCATTTCTCTTTGAAGTCATCCAGCCTTTTGACACTTCTTGGATATGAAGAGAGTCTCTGTTTGAACAAATTTTATTGATACGGTATCTCTCCAAGACCAGTCTTTTCTGAAAAATATTTTCTCTTAAGGGGAAATAACTCTCAATGAAGCTGAAAAATGAAAAAAGAAAAACAATTTTATTAATTTATATCTCAGTTGGGAATCCCTGTTTTAATAACGTGGTTGTCGATCTCGCAAAACTTTTACAGTGAAATCATTTTGTAGTAAATATAGTACCATAGCTCTGAGTATATCAAAAAATGTTCTGAATAAATATACACGCATGGAAAAATGGAGATCGCCAACGTTCCACGGAATGGTCATCATGCTACACTCTTGTAATCTAAAATCGTTTTATACCTGTTTTCAACAAGCGTTACTACAGCATTCTGTAGAGTAGTGTTTCCCTGAGTACAGTTTCATCTTTCCCCCCTTTTGATCCCATGTGTCCTCAGTTCACTCTATTTTGAAATATTATCTAATATTTTTTTTTTACCATTGTACTTTTCAAGTGATAATTACTGAAATAATTTATGAAGCCAAATAGCATTGTTAATTATAATGAATTGAGAAGACAAAACATGAATACACATTTCAGTGGATCATAACACGGAGGTGTGGTAAGATTTAAGAAAGCTTTATTGAGCTTAAATGTGGAGACACGTTTAGACCGTTTATTTATAGTATCTAAGTGAGGGAGAGTTCTTCTTTCAAGGGAGACAATTGTCATCAAGAAATGTAACTTCTTGTGGTTTATACCACAGATAGAACCAAAGAAAGTCATAGAAGCGGACCAAAACGGATGGCAAAGAATCAATTGCTTGACCTCCTGCTAGGATAGTTGATTTACTGAGTCGACCAGAAAATTGTTCTCGTCAGAAATCACCTTGCACATATACAAATCTACTATTCGTCCATGCATTGAATATTGCTGTCATATCTGGTTTGGTTCTCCATGCTATATATCTTGCGATTCTTAACAAAATCCAAAGAATAGTCTGTAACGTAGTCCATCCTAATTATGCATCTGGGCTTTCAGTCACTAACCGTGCCAAAGATTTACATGGTAATTGTTCTGATGAGCTTTCCTCCTTGATGATTCGAAGACATGAATTTAAGCATACTACTAGTTTGGTAACTAGATTTTACCGTTTTAATGTTGAACTAGATAGATGCAACCGTCAGTTCTATTCTGATAGTTTCTTTTCCGAACTTCTTGCCTATAGAAGGATCTTCCGATTTATTTCTTCCCTGCCACCTACAATCTGTAAAAAATTAAATGCAGCGCCAGTCGCCATCTTCTGTCTTCCCGGACACTGTTTTTTTTTTTGTTTTGTTTTTGTGTTGTTTTTTTGTTTTTGTTTTTGTTTTTTTGTCATTTCTCTTCACTTCTCCACGCTAAAGTTTTCTCATTTTCTTTCACGTCTTGTAACCCTTTGCGTCTTAGTGGCTTTATCGCCTTGCTTGGGGGGAAATGTTTAAAATAAAAGTGTTGCATAAAAAGTGAAGTTAGGAAAAAAAAACAGGAAAAACAGAAGTACCCGCTCAACGATGAACATCAAACCCATACGGTTTCTGGGATGTGAACAATCATCTATCATATCAGCTGCGGTGGAGTGTAATTGGGAATGATCATTTCGATCGCTGCATAGTATGGGCTTCGAAAGGAGTGCATTTTTTTTTAATTCAGTGTTTTATTTTCTTCTAGAGCAGGCATGTCAAATTTAGGGCATATGGAGAGCCGCATCAGCCATATTTGCAGCCTCGATGGCCGCACCTGGTTACATTCTTACAATAATCACAGCTTGTGGTAACTAAATTTTAAATACAAAATACTTACAATACAAGGTAGTACAATTTAAACATTTTTATGGTGTTCAGATGATTAGCATCGCTTTAGACAAACTATTCTCAATATATCAGGTTGGAATATCTGTGCAGATCCCACTTTGATCAAAGATGATAAATGTTCATCAGTTAATCTGGATCCTTGAGACGTTTTTGTGGCCTTCATAAACGAAAATAACTGCTCACCAACATATGTGGAACCAAACATCGCCATAAACCTTGTGGAAAATTTTCTGAAGTTCTTAAATGTCTGAGGAAGGTATGAAAAAAATTCGGGTACCCCTACTTCTAGGTACTTTCCCTTGAGTGTTGAGTCAGTCTGCATTTCCAGTAGTTCCATCTGTAGGCATTCCTCTACCTGAGCAACATCAAAAGTGAATGGTGCTGAGAATAATGCAAACTGATCTTCACAAGATGAAAAATCACAAAACCTTCACTGAAATTCCTTTGGCAGTTTTTTCAACTTCTTGGACATAGGAAAATGTGACAACTCGGACTTAAATAAAGCTAATTTTTCAATGAAACACTTGATATCATCATATAACTGAGATGAGTTTATTTTTACCTTGTAATTTCAAATTACGGCCACTTACGTGGGCAGTAATATCCACCGAAAAAGCTAAATCTTGGAGCCAGCTTTCATCTTTCAATTCAACTGTGCTTTGACATTTCATCTCCAAAAACATAATTTCGTGTCGCAATAAAAAAAAATCTTTTTAGTACCTTGTGACATGAAAGCCACCGAACTTCTGTGAAGAATGGGATATTTGTGAACTAATTATTCACGTCTTCCAATAACTGCCTAAACTGATGGTGATGCAGAGCACGACCTCTGATATAGTTCACTGTTTTTATGATAAAACTCAACACATGATCTAATTTTAAAATCTTAGAACATAAGTTCTGTTGATGAATTATACATTGAAACTGCTTGAATATTGAATCTGGGTATATGTTTTCTATTTTTGTACCTAACTTGGGAGCAACACCATTAAGTCTCCCAACCATATTGGAAGCACCATCAGTAGATAAATACACAAGTTTACTTAAATCAAGGCCATATTCATCATACTGTTCAACGTTCTCGGAAATGGCCTAGCTTCTTGTAGTATCATACATTGGGACGAGTTCAATTAGTTCTTCGTAAATTTGAAATTCATTGTCACAAGCCCTGATGAAAACAGCGAGCTGTGCTATTCCAGCTATGTCAACAGTCTCATCCAGAGCAATAGAAAAATGTTCAAAACTTGATGATAAAGTCTTCGACTGTCTACTCAAATCACCTGCCATTTCATCAATCCATTCAGCAACAGTGTTCCTGCTTAATGAAATGTCTTGAAATAAATGTGATTTCTCTGGACATACAATTTCAGCTGTTTTTACAAGACCTCGCTTTATGAAATCTCCTTCACTGTAAGATTTTCCACTGATGGCGATCATTTTGTTCAAAGTTCAAAGCTTACAATAACAGAACTAACGTTGCCTTTCTGAATTTTTGTAAAGCAACTCCGTTACTGCGTTAATTTAACCTTGAATTCCTTCACATTCGAAACACGCATATCTCCCTTCATATTTACCATAATATCGATGGTTTGTTTCATAATGTCTTTTCACATTATATTATTTCGGCGACGCAATGCAGTGGTTGCAAATCAAACAGTTTATCTTTCCATTAACAGTGGTACAAAAGTTCTGTAATTCCCACTTTTCTTGAAACACGCGTCCTCCTTCAGATATTTTTTCTTTTTATGAGATGGAATAGAATTCGACATTTTTAGGGCAAAATATTACAAAATTTCGAACGTTTACACTTTACATTTGTTCTTCATCAAGGATGATCACGTGGTTAACCATAAGTTAAAAATAGAGGCTGACATTCAAAAACTAAAAACCATTGCGATAGAATAAACAATCTAATCATACCAATTAACAAAAATCTCATTGTTTTTAATATTTTACATTACCAACATAGACAAAATTCTCGATATACCACGGCTATAGAAAACTTTGTGAGGGCCGCCTAGATGCATGTAAAAGGCCGCATATGGCCCACGAGCCACCAGTTTGTCACACCTGTTCTAGAGGGCCATGACTGTTGTGTCATTTAACCCATAGTTTTAAGGGTAACTTAAATATGAAGAGTGGATATTATAAATTGTCTCCCCTAAACAATAACATGAGTTTGTCCATATTTAGTTTGTGTGACCACTTTCTTGAGTATCGATCACTATGATAAACGACTTTGAAACGCAGTCACAGTATTTATTTACGAAGCATAGCTTAGTGTGTTACAGAACCACAAATCTGTGGCCTCCAGTAAAGAACAATTGATTTACTGATTTGTTTTTACGGCTTATCAAATTGGTTTATTTACAACTTATAATTCTATTTTTGCGCGTGAATATTGTAGTAACAATATTTTGAGAATTGCAATGATTTTCCAAGATACCTATCCTATCATTTATCCCAGACTTTGATGAGAAAATGAATGTGCGAGTGTAATGGATAACGGCTCGGAATGAGAATTTGGAGAGCCGAGTTCAAATTCCACTCGAGTTCATTACTTTATGCGCAAATACCCTTGAGAAACGTATGAATCTATCTCTTCTCGCTCCAGCTATATGTCGAAAGGTTAAATAGTAGGACTGGGTTCTTTGGCCGTGTAAGAAAACAAAAATACCGAATCCAAAACCGCTTGAGCATGAGGCAAGCAACTCTATCCCGAAAAAATCTAATAGTTCTATAACCTAGCGTGCTGAGAGCTGTGACCCCTTACTCCCCAGAGGGTCTACTGGATTAATCAGTTGTGTGCCATGCGTAATACACGCTTAGGCGATCATATACATTTCGATACATGACTGACGAGGCAGATTTTTTTCCGCAGTAAGTTGCCATTTCTTTCTGCGATAGACCAGTTGCAAGGCTATAGTACCCGGTCTGTCCTGATATTTACCCACATCTGTGGAGAGAAGAAGAGGATTCATACCTTTCTCAAGGGTATTAGTACGTAGGTGAATGTAATGGATTCGGGTGGAATTCCAACTCGTGTAACGAACGTAACTGGAATTTGAAACCGACTCTCTAATTTCCCATTCCTAGCCATTATCCACTACACCACCCACACATTCACCGAAGTTGCAGCAAAGCAATGATGTACAGGTAACATTAAATATTTCGTATATTTTAAAGGTTTTCCCAATTACAGAAATTAATGAAATAATGTGTTATGGGGTCTACCCCTTTTTGATACAAGTGGACTCGCCCAGTGTGTACTTGTACTGCTGTCGGTGACTACCCGGAAGTCAGAGTAAGAGATAGTGAGAGTGGAAGGTAACCGCTTTGTGTGAGTCACGTAGACTCAGAAGGAAGTCCTACTTCGATACTGAATTTCCCAGACTGTATATATATATTATTATTGCTACTAACCGCATTTCTGGATCTACTAACCGTATTACCAATTGTATTATTACGTCAATACATTTATTTGCTATATTTCATTCCTGCGTTTGTCATTCATTTGAGACCGGATTTCATCCCGGAATCCACAACACAATGTTTCTCTCATTTCATTTTTCCTCAACTCTTCGTTTTTTTTTTTTTCTATAACTCAATTTTACAGCAAAAAAATATTTGCTTTTTGTCTATAGATTTATATCAGACAATAATTGGTAGATCATTTTTATACTTTTTAACTGGAATCAAACCGTCCCTAGCTTTCGAATGCTTTCGATCTATCCCGCAATTCTATAGTGAACATGAACTGATCGCCTTTTCCTACGGACGAAGTTAAACTGGAAATCACTGAAGAAATTCAATCGAATCATTCATTCTGGTTTGCGTATATCCATACAGTTATGGTTATGTATATATAAACAATTTGTTAAAATAAGACAGACGAATTAAAGAAACAAGAAAGAAATGAACAAACAACACACTGGATAATCTGTGTTGATCTTCTACTAAAAACAAAAAAGAATTTTTCAATTAAGAGAAAACAACTCAATATTAAAAAAAAAACAACGAAAATGGTTTCTAAAAATATGCACATAGGCTTAGCAATTCTACCTAAATTCCGCCAAAACACTTTAATTTTAATAAGATTAAAACGAATATTTATGTCTTCGGAAAATGGACTAGATAAAACTTAAACTGTTCACAAACACAAACCAATACAGAATTACAGATGTTAACTGATTGTAGATTTGTGTGTATTTTAGGCGAATGTGTGTGTGTGCAATATACAAAGATAGAAGCATAGAAAACCTTGAGTTTTTACTACAGACGTTTATTATGTTTTGTGATGACTGTAGTGAAACGAAGAGCTCTGTGTCTCTTGGGTATGTCTATTCTCTTTCTGGTTCAGAAATTAGGTAAATACAAATATCGTATTCATGGTTGAGCTCAAGTCAGCCTTGCGCAGAATTAGAACAACCAAAGGAAATTGTACTTGTGTTTCAACGTGATAAGATTGTAAGCCCTTGATGAATGGTTGTTGTTTTTTGGGTGTTTTTAAGGTGATTGAGGGAGTGGAAGATAAAAGACATGCAAAAAAAATTAAGAAAAGAAAAAGAGATAAAGAAGAAAAGTGATAGATGTACTTATATCCATCTAAATAAAGAAACATAAAATAAAAACGTGGAGGTCTGGGGTTTGTTCGACACGCTGACCTTATTATGAAGTATATCCGACAGAAAAGCGGAAGGGGAGAGCAGAAATAAGAGATAAGAAAAAAGAAACAGAAAAAAATATATATAAAGAGAAAGAAAGAGAGAGACTAGTCAGGGAAAAAAGAAAAAGGAAAACATATATGCGGGGACACAGACAAAGGATGCCTGCGATCGGATTATGACACTTTAACATTAATATTTAATAATAATAATAATAATAATAATAATAATAATAATAATAATAATAATAATAGCAACTCAAAGTTAAAAAAAAAGAATTTTTGAAAAAAGAATTTGTGTAAAGGATTTCTTTCATAAAAGATGTAAGGAATTTTTTACCAATTTTTTTACATTACCAAATACGCCTTTACCTATATATATATATATATATATATATATATATATATATATATATATATATATATATATATATATACTGAACAATAAAAAAAATATTAAAAAATTAAAATCTTCAGACACACTGGGTTGTAGATTAACATTCTTTCGTTTTTTTTTATTATTATTTCATTTAGATTCCTCGACTAGTTTCGGCCAAAATGGCCATCATCGGGAGGAGAAATATTTCTGCTTGCTGCTAGCACTAAACTACAGAAATGAATGTCTTGATGGAGAAAATGAACTTTTGTCTGTAGTTTTCATTTGTTTTTGTTTTGTTTTGTTTTTTTATCTTTTTAACATGAATCTTTTAACATTCCTTGTGTTGGTCAAACAGTCTCTTTTAAGTTGTTATTTGAGATAAGAGCTGGATGGATCTATGCTTCTCTGAATTCCCGTGGTCATTTTGACAGTTTTATTGGTTCTGGAGAGGGGATGTGTCTCTGTTGAGTGTTTGTGTGTGTGTTATTTGGTTCTTAGGGAGTGAGTGAGTATGATATGTGTAAGCGTGTGTATTGCTGTTTGTTATCATTTGGCTCATTAGGGAGTGAGTGAGTATGATGTGTGTAAGTGCGTATATTTGTGTGGGTGTGTGTATAAGTGGGAGACCTCCACACCTCCGTAAGCATGTCTGTTTTGTGTGGGTGAGAAATGTGGGTAGGTTTTGATTTGTTGAGTTATATATTAGTACTATCTATATTGTTAAATTTATGGTTTAGCCCGACTGGATATTGTGTTTTTAGACGTTGTATCCACTTATTTTCATGGGACTCTAAAATCTTTCTAATGTTATCTGCTCTGAACTTTTATATATATATATATATATATATATATATATATATATATATATATATATAGAGAGAGAGAGAGAGAGAGAGAGAGAGAGAAATGAGAGGGAGCCTACATAAAGAGGAGTAAGATATTGTCTGGTGATAATTTAAGGTACGAACTTGCCAGTCACCATAGAGTGCTGATTCCTCTGTCCATACTGTATCGTATCGATACAATTGTTTGCTAGAGAAAGAATCTGGGGAAATTTGCCAACCGTTTACTCAAACTCATTAAGTATGTTATGCATTGTCTTCCTCTTTCCCTTTATCTGCCCAGTAAGTATCAGATTTTTCAACACTTTCTTCCTCAAATTATATCACAGAAACCTCAACTGTATCTTCCTGATATTAAGTATTAGTTTCCTTCTTGCTTCAATTTTCTCTAAGGCTTTGTTGTATCCCCAGCATTCTTCTGTAGAACCACATTTCTGTTGCTTCAAGTCGCCTCTTGAATTTTTAAGTGATCGTCCAGCAATCACTACCATTCAGGAGGACAGATATCACACAGCAGTTTCGTACTCTTTCCCTTCTTTCTAGAGAAAATTTCCTATTTCATGGCCCTCTGCTTAACTTTTGGAATGCTTCCTTGGCTATCACAGTACGTCTTCGGATCTCAGTGTCGATCTTTCCGTCTTATATATTCTTATCCTTATATTTTTTTTTTTTTTTTTTTTAATCAGTCAAAATTAGTTGTATATCGAAACAAGACAAAGAAATCATACTTAATGGAGTAATATCAATGAATAATACGTACAATGTCAAATCAATAATAGAATATCAAACCAATAATAATTACCTCTTAAAACAATTCAATAATAACATATTAAAACAATAATATAATGTCATATCAAAAATACAATGTCAAATTAATAATACAATATCAAATCAATAATAATTAAAATATCATATCTTTAATGCAATATTAAATCAATAATACAGTATCATATCAATAATACTTACAATATCAATTCTGTAATGAAATATAAAATCAGTAATCCAGTATTAAATCAGTAATACAATATCATATCAACAATACAATATCAAATCCATAATACGTCAAATGCATATTAATTGCAGTATCAAATTCATAACACAATATCAAATCAATAATAATTACAATATCAAGTAAGTTAAAATCAATATTTACAATATCTAATCAATAAGGTAATATCAAATCAATAATACGACAGCATATCAGTGATACTTTCAATGTCAATTCAGTAATACAATATATAATCAATAATACTTACAATATCATATCAATCACACTTTCAATATTAAATCCATAATATTTGCAATATCAAATCATTATGCTTACAATATCAAAATAATTATACTTGCTATGTCAAATCAATGATACTTACAATCTAACAAATCAATATATTTACAATATTCGATAAATCATGGATTTTCCAGCTTTCGTGTTTTCGTTGCTGATTCAATCAAAATCAAATATTTAGATAATTATAACCGACGACTTCTGCTTAATTGGACGTAGTCAACATTCTTGCTAAAGTTTCAATTTTATTTAGTAAATATGAACCAATCTTAGAATGTGCCCGAACGTTCATGCTTCTATTATCATCAAAAGTTTTAAGAATGCATTGAAAGACATTCCGAGATAAGCAACCGAAAGCTCTCGTTGGCGTCATCGCATTTTAAATTACGAATGTTATGATTTTTTTCTCTGAATTAAAGAATTTAAAGTCAATTAAATTAACAGCTTCACCATTATAACATCTTGGCGAATATATTCTTCGGTTTGCTCTCGTGTTTCTTTCCTGAAAATATTCTGTGTCAGAACCTCAGACCGCCTGTGTCTCTACCTACGTATAATTCTCATCTCAGGTACATTCGTAATAGTTTAAATACAATCAAACGAGGTTTCTTCTTTCCGTTATCGATTTTCTATATTTTGAGACAACCGGTATATACATGCGAAAGTCGAGCAGTTACTTCCTCTATACACGAAGACAATGGCCGACACTTGAAACTTATCTATCATAAAGGCAAACATGTAAATGAATAAGTCATTCAAAAAGATGCCTGCACTGGCTATTTCACACGAAGCTTCCGGTCACGGACCATTTCCTTCTAGATGTGGAACAGAATCATGGCGATTAATGTTCTTGTTGGGCGCCGTTATAAATAGTAATGGCGAATTGCTTACACGCACGCCCGCTACGAATGAGCTGTGGACCTGATGACCGTCTCGATTTAGAAACAGACAGAACTTCCTCAAAATTTTATAAGTACTTTCGTAACCTTTTATTTCGCTGAATATATTTGTATAGTTGGGTAAATGTGAATATATACCTACGGATATATTTGTATGCAAATGTAAGAATATACAGAAAAATATTCTTTGGAAAATTTTATTTAAATATTTCCATAACGACTCGTGTAAAAATCGAACAGATATCTGGAAATGCTATCTAAAAAGTGTGTATAAACAAGATAGATAGATAGATAGATAGATAGATAGATAGATAGATAGATAGATAGATAGACTCCTGAACGACAATTTCTGCGACCACCTCACCCCAACATCTGGCCACCTAACTCCCCAGACTGCAGCCCCCTTAATGTGTCGGGCGCAGTTGAGCGAGAAACCAACAGAACTTCTTCTAACACCAAAGATGATCTGAAGGCAAGGATTATGGTAGCATTCACCATCTTAAACAAGACCATCCAGAAGAGATGCAGGAGGTCATCTGGAGGTCGTGGTTTAAGCCAATGGCGATTTTATTGAATAAATTTTAGTCTTTAGAATTTGAAAATATTTCTGTGTAATTTTGGTAAATATATCTGTTAAAATGAGAATATTATTTTCATTTTTGCGTAATTTAGACGACAATTTATCCATCGAACCCTGTATATGGGCTTACGATATATAAATTTTTATACATCAAAAGTAGTTTGGGGTGGGGGGAAAGATATATGACAAAGTGGCAAAAGTTTTCGTGTGACGCGTTTCGGCCCTTATGCGACTAAACATGCACACGAACAAGCGAGGCTGGGAATTTTAAATTTAGAAAAAAGTGTTTTTTCTATGTGTTTGGGCATACAATCGAGCTAATTTTATCTTGATTGACAGTAACTCTCTACCTTGAGTGGCTCTTGGACTTTATATTGGATGAACATTACACACCCGCATACACACACACATATGTGTGTGTGTGTGTGTGTGTGTGTGTGTGTGTGTGTGTGTGTGTGTGTGTGTGTAATTTGTTGTGGTATACCTACGGCCGATAATGGGTATGTCCCCATTCACATTGATACAGTAGTAAATACTGTATGTTGGTCTGCAGTGGAAGATTCATTGTGGAATTCACTTGACTCAGTTCTAGCAGTTGATTACTTCTTCTACGCGCCGCTGGAGAAACTTATATTTGTTGTTCTTGTCCTAAGTATTATCTGTCTTTACCAACCTTCGTGTGATTATTCTCTTCAATAACATTCCCTAGGTTACAACATATATATATATATATATATATATATATATAGTATAGTATAGTATAGTACAGTATAGGTAATAGATCCGTTAGTATATAATCCAGGTGGATCCCAGTAATATCGAATATTAAGAGTGATCCACAGAGGGATCAACGTATTTATTATAACAAAGCATATATATTTTTTACAGAATTCTTGCTGTAATATATATATATATATATATATATATATATATATATATATATATATATATATATATATACACGAGTTTTTATTACGCAAAAAATAGAAGGTCGCACTATACACGGGTAACATTTTTGAAAAGGTTTAAAATCATGCATTTCCGGTAATCGGTTGCAACTTACACGCGTTTTGCTTTTTGGTTTTTTTTGGGGGGGTAGGGTTGTTTTGTTTTTTTAGTTTTGTTTTTTCATCTACCTGGTATTGGGTAACCGGAACCATTTATTTGCTATAAAATAATTTCAGTCGATCTGCACACGACGCGATTCATATATTTCGTGGCATTGTAGCAATTATAAGAATAAATTGTCTTCTAATCATTTCACCCCAAGCAAGGCAATAAAGCCACTTAGACCCAAGGAGTCACTGAGGGTGAGAGAATATAAGAAAAAGAAAACATTACTAAGGAGAGGAAACAATAAAAGAATAGGAATTAAGAAGACGGAAGATAACGATGGACATTGACTGTATATTATTCAAGATCAAATTTGACTGGAAAGCAAAAAGCTAGACGAGAGTGAGAAGCACGAGAGAGGAAACCTTTGACATAGAACTGTTAGCATAGACATTTCAACTGTAAAATGATTAGACCTTGCCGCCAATCTTGCGCTTAAAATCATAAGTCTATAATCTATATATAAGTCTATAGCCTCATAAGCATACATAAGTATATGTACCAAAAAGGAAAACTTTTAATATATTTATAGAAATAGCAGAGAGGAGCTAGGTTACGCCAATGGGTAAGTGGTAATGGGTAAGCCGAGATACCATCTCAGGAAAATAATATTGCAGATTGTTTTAATATTTTATCAAGAATCTCTAAATATATGTCCGAAGCACTAGACCAGACATTACAGCAATATTCAATGCATAAGCGAATGGTATAAATGTGTAAGTTAGATTCTGGAGTGAGAAATTAGCTAGCACGACATAATGAAACAACTTTCCTGGGAGCAGACCTAGCAATTGATTCAATATCATCTTCCCACTTTGTGATAACGGGAAACGTTCGCCCGAGAAAGTGCAAGGAGTCACTCTCCTGGAGGCTAGCATCTTTATATAAAGTATCTTTATCATTGTTGTTCTTTCATAAAATTTTGGGTGATGTGTTCCGGGTCCTTCATCGACAGAATCCCTTATTTCATATATTTTATCTTACTTTTGCCTTCCCTCTAAATCTCAGAATTGAGAGGGTCCCAACGACAAAATTTTATATTGCACTTCTGATATTTCCGAGTGAATATTTCTCATTTTTTTTCTGGCCAATGCCTGATATTGTTAAAGTAAAATGGTAGTCATATTTCCTCATTATGTACTTTAGAAACTTGAAAATGGCTTTTTTTCATTTTCCTTCAAACTTTCTATTGCCTCAAGTTTTTCCTTTATCTGTGAGGAGACTTCTAGTGTTCATTGCCGTATCGGGGGATTGGTATTACATTAGAGTTTAACAATCATTGTTTTTAACGAAATTCTACTGTTCCTTATTACTTTGCTTAGCTTTTTGAATGTACCTTTTCTCTAATCCAATGGGTCTTCGTATTTCGGTAGCACATGTTCCGTTCCCTGTTAAGACAGTTTCTAGTTATCTAAACTTCAGTACTTGCTTGATTTTGTTGTCCCCAGTTCGTAGTTCGTATCTTGGGTCCTCTCTTTTTCTGACAATCATCGTTCAGCATTTTCTATGATATAATATAATTTTGTTTTCTATCACTTTCGTACTAAGAAATAAAAGTGTATTATACTATGAAAATTACTAGACTTTTCTCTTCGCATTAATACCAATATATATGATATAAGTTGTGCTTGAAGATTTTACTTCAAATGTTCTTTGAATGTTTGTGATATTTGCAACAATTATTGAATTTTTTTTTTTTTTTTATTAAAATGTAACTGAATTATCAAAAACAGCAGTAGAAAACAAGAATTGGTTTAACAAGTTTATTACCTTTTGCTACAGGCAAACAATGTAGAATAGAAACTAGGGAAGGAAATATTTAGCCGTGAATGGCTGTTTTCAGCAAAAGCTACTGCTGCTACTGCTACTTCTCTTGATGTAGGAGTATTTTTATGTCTTTCGTCCGATGGCCGAGTCCAAACTTGTAAGGAAATATTCTCCCTCATAACATAAAATTATTTTTATGCAATAATTAAAAGTCAGTAAATTAAGACAAGGAGCCAGCCACGTTTTTCTTCTTTTATGCGTCGTGTCGCTTCAGGTCGTCGGAGATCATAGCTCTCCGCAACATCCTATCTTTCGTAGCTCTGAGCAATAGTTGTCCCCTTACTATCTATCCAAATCCCTTTTCTGCGATCTATTTACAGATGATTGTTGGTTATGATGTTTGATGTTTCCCTCCCCAGTCAGACCTGTGAGTGACAAATTTTTCAAGCTCTCCTTCTTTATTACAGGTCCCAGAAATTTACACTGACTTTTTCTTAATTCTAACTAAAAGTGTCTTTTTTGTACGATTAATTTAAAAGCAAATAGAAATTATCAGAGACGAACAATCGTAAGCATTTTGCTACACAGAGGACACTTCAAAATAGACATTCCAATATACCAAGAAAAATTATATGAAAACAAAAATTGATAGGTAAAGCAGATGTTATGAAGAAAAATGTTAAACTATTTCACAAGTAAGCGTGCTCAAAATGAATATAAAACCGGAATGATAGAGCGGACTAGTCATGCACTAGGAACTTTGCAAACTGCTTTGGTTCCATCTTGTAAACAAACGGTAACAGCACAAAGCAGAGGCTTTCGTAGAAAACGAAATCATTAAGATATTCTGAATATTTGTGATACAGGCTGAATATCCCATCCACGCGAGAAGAGATAGTAGACCTGAGTGGACAAACGGATAACTGGGTGAGGACTAAAGAAAATAAAAATTTGGGAAAATGCCAGAGACTCTCATGAAGTCTAGAGTCGAGCTGGTGAACTTAGAACCACATCCAAAACACTAGAATCTAGACTTGATTAATTCAATCCGTGTACCGCTGAGACTATCCAGGCCACAAGAGTTACAGAGGTCTGAGAGGATGCTAGGGAAGGTACTGGAAATTTGAAGAGACCTACTATCATTCAATCACATAGTTGAGAATAGGAAAACGCATGAAATACAATGCTGTTGATTTTGTGAAGGTGGAGGAAGAGGAGGAGGCCGAAAAGAAGAAAATGAAGAATGCATGTTATCAAAAATAGACTTTTCATGAAATTTTCCGAAAATATTCTGGGGAAAAAAAAATCTACATTTTTCAACAGCGCTAATGGAAACGAATATTTTTTTAAAAAGCGTTTATATTTCATTTCCGTTCATTTCCGCTTTCAAATATGGTGGCTGTCATTGACAGTGAATGTCCTCCGTCATATTGAAAGATGGCCGACAGTCTTGCATTAAGAAACTCTTTCACGGCAGCAAAGGAAGATAATACCTTCCCTCTCTGTCGCTGTGCCCACGATGCTGTCTAAGAATCAGATATGCTATACTAAATATCCTGTAAATTAAAAGAAAATAATTTTCCTCGACAGCGAGGAGGAACTTTACGTCTTTTTATAGTAAAACGTTCGATTTCTCTTTCTCTGTCTTTCCTTCTCCTTTTAACATCTAATTTGCTGCCGTATTTTGTTCTTTTTTCGTTTTTATTACTATCTGTTCTCTGCTTTCATTCATTTTCCTAACTTTTTTCTGATTCACTTTCCACTCAAATCTGATAGTATATCTAGATTTAAATATTTTATGCCAGAATCTAATGTATAACTAATAAATTATTCTAATACATATTAAAGGCTAGGTGAGTATTTTTCTTAGCAAACATACATTCTTTTTATATTTTGTCTTTTTCCCTTTCTGTTTTGCTTTCTACGCGCATGCGTATGTGGGCATACACGTCCACTTTTTCCTTTCTCTGTTCTTTCTTGCAAGCGTACTTGCTTTCTAATTTCCCAATATATTATACCAAAAAAAAAGAAGGAAAAGAAATATTCAACCATACGTAATGACCATATTACTTAACAGAGAACCGCGTTAACATCAGCTCTTCTCAATTTGGATATTTTCTCTAACTTTTAGACAGACGTTTTTTTCTTCATTTTCTTCATTTTTATTTTCTTTCCGTCTCGCTCTTTTTCATTACTTTTTTTTCTTTCTATTCATTTCACACATTTTGGTATTTAACGTAAACATTCAACCTTAAATAATGACACCTGTGTTCATAACAGCAGGACAATGTTCTTCAACACTAATAATAATAATAATAATAATAATAATAATAATAATAATAATAATAATATACTCAGATAAGAGCGCGATATAAGAAAAGAAAAAGAAAAGATACTGTCTTTATATTGTTCAACAATATTTCGTAGTATGTCTGTCGTCTTCAAGTTATGTTTAAAAATTGCATACAAGTATAAAAATATAAAAATCTGTAAAAAAAATTACAATTCTTTGTACAGACGTCGCTTGTCTTGAGAAAAATTGTTGTACTGGTAATCAACGCAACAAAATGAATGAAATGCAACCAGCGTGAATAGCCTGCAGATGAATCGTTATGTCCTGTTTTCTTAATACTTATTCTTTTATTTGTTGTCCTCTCTCCTTAATAGTAGTTTTTTTTCATATTCCCTAACATTCAGTGACCGCTTGCGTCCTCGTGACCTTATTGCCCTGCTTGGGGTGAATGATTAAAAAACAAAAAATAACATGATAGCGTTTGTGCTCCTTGAAATTTTCCGTTAGTTGACTAGTTTAGTATAAATCCTATGGAACTCTCCTGTGATTCTGTGCATTCCCCCTGGATATGACGTTGGTTGTTTATATATGCAACTATCCTTTTAAGGGTTGCAAGGTCGTTGGACTCTGGATATCTTTTTCAGAATATGAACCTTAATGCTCGTCGAAATTACAGACGTTTGTAATAAAATGTACGGCAAGCATCGTTAAAGTCATATTGTTGTGTCTAGCATCCTATGTGTGGCTATTAAATCTTTTGTTTAATTCTTCCTTTGTGCAACCCACATTATTAATCAAGCTAATGTGTTTGTAGCAGTAGTAGCAGTAGTAGCACTAGTAATGGTAGAATAATAATAATAATAATAATAATAATAATAATAATAATTATAATAATAATAAATAAATAAATAAATAGTAGTACCCGTAAAAATGTCATGTTTTTCGATTTTAATTTTCTAAATGTATCATAATATTTAATGTATATTGTTGTTATGAATAATCAAGAGAGGCCTCTCCTTGCTTTGTTACTCTCCTCTTTGGGAGAGTTATTTCTATTTGCTGGGACTATAAAAGGTCACTATACGCGAACCTTGTCTTCTCAGTTGAATAAAGCTTTCTTAAAGCCTACGTCTGTGTGCTTTTGTGATTATAACTGTTATAATACTCGTATCAACGCGTAGTTCGGGCTAATAATATTCCAAAGGAAAACACTGGAACCCAAGATTAGTGAAAATACCGTTTAATCACGTGGATTAATATTAAAATACCAGCGATTATCGTAGGTAATGTGACACTGTTTGCGATTAATAAGTGACTCCCTTGTGTCCAGCTTGCGACTAGTTTCATTGTCAATGGAAGAGTTCATGGTCATCATTTTAGTTTAGCTAAGGTCAGTTGTCTTTCTACACAACAAATAGCTAAGCCCATTGTTAGTTCCACTACTACAAAACAGACGTGAAAATTCCCACATTTCATCGTTAAATATTTGAACTTAACAACTTTAGCCAAATATTGCAATAACAACCATAAGTATGAAAGCGAGTCACCATTTAAAGATTTCAAATTGACAAGTTTCTTATTTCACTGAAGAAGACACAGGAGAGCGTTATCACCACCTCTAACTTCTATTTATCTCTCTTTCTTTCTTTTTTTCTTTTTTTTTTCTTTATTTTTCCCAATAAAATCAAACAGCGTCTCTGATGTCTTTTCCGTCTTTCCTTGTGATCAAAAAGGAATAGTACATTATTTATAAGGTTTTGGCATTGGGGTAACTTAAGGAGCAAGAGAACAAACCAAATTATAATATAATAATTATAATAAATTCTTTGGCGCGACACCAAAAATGGCTTCCAGGTCTTCTGATCTTATGTGTACCTTAATATGTTAGTAACAAAAAGGAGAAAACTTTTTAAAGAATATCAAAGAATCGATAAATATAAAAATCTGCAACTAGAAGTAGAAAATTATCACAGTAATAAAAACAATCTGTATGATGGTAATAAAAAGTGGAAATAATAATGCAATTAGTTATAAATTCATTAAATAAAATATTTCTATTTATTATTAAGTACGACAAATAAAGAATACTATGTTACTTCATTGTGTAGTGCCTCTTGTTTTCTTAAAATGCAATCGTTATACTCGACGGAAGACATGCCCCAATATTCTTAATAACTACTTCATCATTATCTGTCTATATTTCTGAAATGAGGTATTATGTACACTATTTACATTATTCGGACTATTGTCCTCATCTTTGTCGTCATGTTTATCACAACGTTTCGGCCGTTGTACGCTCCGGCCTTCTTCAGGTAGTTGGAATGTCAAACTGAACCCTTTATTTCGCTCACTGGGGTAGACTGTTCTAGTTCTACGTGCCATGTCTAATGGATGTCAGTTATCTCCTGTTAATTCCCCTCTCAAAGTTCTCCAACGCCTTAACCAGGTATTGAATTCACACTCTCTGGGTCCTGTCACTGTATCTAACTAACGCCTTTATCCACTGTGTTATGTGTCCTTCGTCATGTTTATAATTAAGGTGCGTCTATATAATATTCCTACCTATATGTGATCAGTCAATAATATTCGCATTTTATGCTAAGCCTCAAAATTTTCAATGAACTCAAATCAAATTTTTAAAAAAAATACATTAAAAAATAGACGCCCTTTAGTCGAGAAAACGGTGTTTTAAATATTTTCAATAATTCATAAAAAAAAAAAACATCCAAGAGGAAATTTTGAAAATTTATGTTAGGGCGTTATCAATAGTATTCGTGATTTTCAAAATGGTGGCTTCTGATGTAAAATGTTTCGAGTAATGGCAGTACAACATCAGTTTTGAATCTACCATCTCACATTCTTCAGAAAAAGGACACCTATATGTTTTATTTCAGAGAATGATCGAAAACGCTTCCAAGAGATCAAATTTTGGTATTTACCACAATCACCCTCTTTTATTTCCTTTTCCCTTTACTCTCAAATGACAAGTAAAGGGGTGGGTCTTAATAAATATTTTATAAAGGGGAAAGGTTAATAAAAGGAAGTTTGGGAAAATGAAAACGTCTAATAAACTGAACGGGATCATTAAATGGCTTTAGAGTAAAAATAAGTCTTTCAAACTCTAACAAGACTTTGAAGAAATAAAAATAAATGTCCACGTTTTAATAAAATACTTCAACAAAATCAAGAACATTTTTATGAAGTTTTTATCATTGTTACAGTATAAATGTCCATAAAAAGGTTAAAAAAAAGATGGGCTCTGATAATCTACTGGAAGCTGGAAATTTTCTAAAAATAACAAGTGGGAAGGGAAATTTAATTTGACACCGGGAGTGGCCACCTCCCAGTAAAACAAACAGAGATTCCAAATTCTCGAAGCACTTACTATAAAAATTCTAAAAGAAGAAAGAAAAAAGAACTACATTACATACGATATATCTCCTCTGACCGGGCTCTAACAGCTCAATATAGAAATAAATGGACCGTATCAATATCTCAAAAGCCAAATAGTATAGTTTTGTCCTTACCACTGTGTTTTCTCTAGTTACGATAAACGATTCAGATTTTAATAAAGCTTCATGATGTGAAACCTGAAGATCACTCGAAATTTCAAGTGTAACTCATATAAATCCATTGATAATGATGCTGGAAAAAATGGTTCGGCTGCTTCTTCTTCATTTAACTTCGCGAACGAAGATAGAATAAGGTGGCTGTCCACCTCTGCTGCAGCCTCACTGACGGCCGATCTGTTCAATGCGGTACGGGAAAATACATCCACAGTGGTTATAAGAGTTGTTGCTGGGGTCTCCTTCCCAGGCGGATAACTTTTAAAAAGTTCGCCCCTTGAAAAATCCACCATAGTGAACTTCGAAGATTCACCGAAAAGCTAATGCTCTAACTCTTTGACTATGTGTGGTGATGCGAGAGGCAGTAAGGAAGATTTTAAATTGTGGTTGGTATGGTTTTGACTCTTTATCCTCTTCTCCATCAAGTCAGTTAATTCTATCGTTCCAAGAAGTATCTGGCACCTTCTGCCATGCAATACTTCCCAATAGTCAACTAAGGTAAAATGAGCGCCTTTCTTTAGTTTCATCATTTCAATTTTACAAATAGGACAGGTTACGCCACTTCTATGAACTCGAATTATACCCATTTCCTCCATGTTCCAAATATAAGAAGGAAATTATACTCGGTTTCTTTCTAAGAACTGCCACTTTGTAGAACAGATTCCCACTTATATGCTTCCTGAGCACTTCAGTCTGCAACACTGGTGACAACCGTTATATTTTCTCCTTATCTATCTTCATTTTCTATCATCTTTCTTTCATTTATATCACCCGCCTCGTTCGCTATTTCGACTGTAAAATTCTATTTTTAGTGGCGCTTGAGGTTAATATTGAATAAAATTTAGTAAAAACAAACTGCTTTAGTCAGAACAACGGGCTTTTAAATATGTTCAATAAATCTTTAACAGGAAAAAAGTGTCTATTGAGAGAGAGATTTTTACTATATGCACTGTACTTGCGGTCTTGTAGCAATTTAAGTTAAGCTTCGAAAATAATACGCAGTTATCTCGCTTAGTTCACTTATAAAACATTTCAGTCTATTTCTACCTTTGACCCACGAAATTGTTGGGGTACAATGCTGAGAAATTGCTGCTCTTCAATGACATTTCCCAACGGTAGTAGAAATCACTAAGAGGGTCCCATGACCGACTGTATAGCTGCAAGGTGTAATCTTTAAGTTAATTATTCTTGGGAAAATAAAATTCATCGGTTTCTTTTTCATTTCTCTAAGGTTTTTAATGAAGAATTATCTTTCTCCTAAATTGACTGTCACCCAAGGCGAGGGAACTCAGTCTATCCTGTTATTTAACCCATAGTTTGGGGGCGAAGAGATGGCTTTAATTAGGTACCATCACAGAAATACCTAAAGTTTAAAATGATTTTTTTTTAATGAAAAATCTTTCTTGAAGCTTTTTTTTTATTTTTTATTTCAAGCTAATAGATTAAATTTAATATTTTCAATAAGCAAAATAGTTTGCTGTATTTCAAAACTAATTTAAATTAACTAGAAATAGTTTTTGTTTTTTTGTTTTTTTTTTGTTTTTGTTTTGTTTTTGTTTTTGTTTATTGTTTTTTTTGCTAAATTAGCTGATAGCACCCTTTTCAGTCGTTTTTCGTAGTAATTCTCTTTGTTAAAAATCTCCCAGAGATAAAATATACTTTTCTGAAACTTTGTTTGGGAAATAATAACTGATTTAAAGTATAATTGATCTGATTTAAGACAAATATTATTTACTTTAAGTTTAAAATATCGCAGAAATGCATTTTTTTTACCTGACAGTAGCTATGTATTTAAGGTGTTGACGTGCTGACAGCGTTATGACAGATCTAATGTACTTCTATGGGAACTTTATCTTTAAAACATAATTGAAGAAAATGATGAGTGCCTTTTTTATATAATGTTTTAATACCCAGTAATTTTTTTAAAACTAGGAAAGTATTCTCCGTAATCTAATGTTTTACTGAATTTTAGAAACTTTGACTTTAAATCACTCCAGTCATCGCTCTTATTTTCTGATAATGTCGTGAATGTGCGTCCATATTTCAAAAAGTTGGCAAGATTATATACATGCAAAAAAATTCAAAATTCTTTTAAAAATATTGGGGTATAATGTTTTATACTAAGCTTTTCCATTCATGATTAGTAAATATAGTTTTTACTTAATAATAATAACAATAATATCATCTAAAACGGTGAAATAAATACATAATTTTAAAAGATTTAAAACACAATAAATTATTCTAATTAATTTTTCTAAAAATAGAAAACAATTTTTGTAAAATTCATTATTCATCAAAAAAAATTTCTTAAAATGATATATCTTATTCATAAAAGCTTTTCTAATTAAATACTGTCATAGATTTATTGAATATTTTATTTTACGATTCAGAGCAGATTTTCGGTAAATGGTGTCTGACAAAATCAAATTGATTATTTAAATTCCCCAAGAATCCTGCCTTTAATTAATATATATATGAAGAGGGTGGAATTTTAATTTCTCGAAACTTCATAAAATTAATTAAGTGTGAATAACAGATGTTAAAAAAAAATTATTTTTACCAATATTTTTCTAAAAAAATACAAAATAATTTAATTCATTCGTGAATAATTCCTGAAAATATCATTAAAATCTAACAATGATTTGATTTTTGCAAGAATTTCCAAAACAACGTGTTTTTCACCACAAAAGGACGCTAAATTTCCCATACCAATCTTTGGCCCACCCACGGATACAAGAAAAACAAGATTTTTAAACGAAATTTCGAACGTGCTAGAAAGAATTCCAAAAATTTAATAAAATAACGAAAAACTGCTTTGGTCTTTCCTCTTAATAATAACGTAAACATTTTGATGATAAACTTTGCTTTTATCAAGTTTGGAGCATTTTTCATCAGAGTATACACGTTTTTAGCGAATTTTTGGAAGTACCTGGAGTTAATGCATTTCGAAGTGAAGATGTGCACGTGATAGATTCGATAAGAATTTACACTCGAGTCGCTGATTCCTCTTTCCGCGCCGATAACCGTTATGTTACCTGCATTTCAATCTTCTTTTATGTGCTGTCCTTTCAAGACGTGTGCGATCATAGCTCTGCACAACTTCCTATCCATTGTTACTGTTACCAATTTTTGTTTTGTTTGTTTTACTATCCACCGCCCCTCTTCTGCCAAGCTAAGATGAGCAAATAACTTTTTCAAATATACTTTTACGATTTCCTGGGTTTTTTTTTTTTTTTTTTTTTTTTTTCATTGCCAGTTCATAATTTAATCATTCTTAATCATTTTCGTTCTATCTGTCTATCTCAATCTGTTTCTATCTATTTATCTATTTGTTTGACTGTCTGTCTGTTCTTATCTATCTCATTCTGTTTATATCTATTTATCTTCCTGTCTGTTTCTCTGCCTCTCTCTCTCTCTCTCTCTCTCTCTCTCTCTCTCTATCTATCTATCTATCTATCTCAGTCTGTTCAAATCTATCTATCTATCTACCTGTCTGATGTCTATCCATTTGTCTGCTTATCTCAGTCTGTTCGTATCTATTTGTCTGTCACTTCGTATCTATCTCATTCTGTTCGTATCTAGCTGTCTCTTTGTATCTATCTATCTATCTATCTATCTGTCTGTCTGTCTGTCTGTCTGTTCGTATCTATCTGTCTGTATGTCTGTTCTTACCTATCTATTTACCTATCTATGTGTATACACACACACACACATATATATATATATATATCATTTTCCCTTGTCTTTCTGTCGTCTCCATTAACCGATAGTTTGTTTTTTTTCTTTAAAAATTACCCTCAAACTAAATACTCAGTCTATCATTCAACTTACTCCTAAAATAATTTAACTCGTAACTAATATTATATTGTCTGCTTGCTTCTTTTTAATGAACTCGATAATGAAATGAAAAAAAATGGTTGCAAAAAACATCGAAAAGGCCTTCTGACGATGTCACCTCATTTACTAATAATGTTTTCAAATTCTTTTTAATATCTTTTTTTTCCATTCCGGCAATTTAACTGCTTCTTTTAATAATTTCAAATTCATCATTTCAAAACGCCGTTTATCCTGTTTTGAAATTTGGGATTATTAAATAATTTAAGATTATTAAATCTAAAAGAGAAATTAGAAATTAATCATGCGTAAAAAAGAAAACGAATTTGAAATAATCCGCGGCCATTTTCAACAAGTGTGCAGACATGTCTGTTTTCTTTCAATGTCTGTAATCGACGAAAGGTACGTTTCTATTTCAAGAATTCAACAGATTGCATGGCGTTTATGTGTATCTGTAGTTATTAACTTCTTTTCAATGGAAGATTGTATTCCGTCAATCCTCTTAATAAAGATTATGTTCCCGTTATAAAAATAGACATTCAAAAAACTGGTTTATAAAATTCGACATTTCGAAATTTGGTGCTACTCTCAATATTTCTGCATGGATTGTCTGTCGAGAACAAATTGTATATATTTATGGCTATATATTACAGACGTTTCTCGTTTATCGCAATTAAACAGTTGCAGACCCTACCGCGATAAGTGAATTTCCGCAAAGTACGATTCTTTATTTATAAATCAAATATTTTCGTAGTTAGAGCATAAAAAACTCTTTACAACCTTCTAAATAAGGTTTCTGACATTATAAGAGCTCTCGAGGCATAAAATAACACCCCTGTATCTACCTTTATACTTATATTACACAATATATTAGGCAAAATAAGAGAAACTAAGACATATTAAACCTTACGAATATATTATTATTATTGTACTTTAAAATCATGCACAAAGCTCTTACGTGTACATCGCTTCATCATCGAACAAGTTGCATTATTTTCCTAGGTTAGTGTAAACCTAGGAAAATAATGCAACTTGTTCGATGATGAATCGATGAAGAGATATACTGCACAACAAAGGTTAAAGCAGGACTTTAGTAGAAGAGTCTTCAAGTGGTGCGTCGTCGTCTTCTGCTGAAGACATACTAGTCCTAGGCGGTGGGTATCTGATTACGCGGCTGGAAAGCATTGTAATAAGGAGTTGCTGGCGCTGTCTTTTCATCTGCGTGATGAAGCTTCTGTAGGGTAACCATCGCTCCATCAAGTGCATTCCGGAACCGAAAAAAAACCGCGATAGAGTGAAGACGTGAAAGTTGAAGCGCCAAGTGACGAGGGACGCGACTGTATGTCAGATTTTATTAGCATTAAAATTGACGTTACTCTACCGACGATTTTAAATCTTTCCGAATGTACGTTTAGAATTGGGTTTCCGGTCCCTTCTAAATTATTTTTCATTCTCTTTCACGCACAGTAGCCGATGGCATCTTAATGGGGCTATCACCTTGCTTGGAGTGAAATGATTTAAAAAAAAAGTAAATAAACAAATTTTGCGAACCGGCGTAATTTCAGTAAACGGTTTGCGCGAACCGTTGAGTGTGCTATCACTAAATATATACCTGTTTACCCTGTACAGAAGCCACTCAGGGTAGAGGGTTACATCAACAAGCTGTTTATGCGGCTTAGAGAGGAAGATAACGATTAGCTCTAGATGAAGATTGTAGCGATCCGGTAAACATCCTCTTTGGATAGACATGCCACAGAGTCGTGGTTTGCAGGAAGAAGTTGTTCGAGTGGAACTTACTTCTCACAATGGAGTACGGAGAGAATGTGGGTGATTTGCTGAAATATGAGTGACAATTGCGGGAAGGTTAGAACCAAGGAATGTAGTTAGTCCGAGTACTTTCCATGGAAGTAGCGATAAAATAGTGTGAGGCTTGCCACATCTAACCTGTGAGAGAGAGGGGTTGGGGTCTGGAAAATAATTTGTCACCGACATGGACTTGGAGACGCTTCTGGACTCTATCGAAACCAGGGAGGGAGGACTGGGTACCTCCCGTCCAAATATGAAAACAGTACTCCATTTTAGACCCGATCAGCCTTTTGCAAAGGAAGAGGATAGCACACCGTGTCAGGTACTTACTAGAGCGTCACAGGGAGCTTACTATTTTCCTTCTGCAAATATAGACATGTCTTTTTATTTGTGTTTCGCTTTATTGATCTTTGCAGATTTTGCGATGCTTTGAGAACTTGAAGGTTTATAGATAAGCTGCACCAAGCAAGTCAATCGACATTATTTCAACAAGCGTATTTGTTCATTTCAAGTCTCGGTGTTCTTCTTCTATGTACCCAGTTCCTTTGTGACGTTGGCGATCATGACTCTCCCCATTTTCCTGTCCTTTGTAGCTCTTGGTAAATTTTATCTTTTTCTCATCTCTCCTAAACCTTGCTGTGCCTTCTTTTGCACAAGCTCGTTCAATTAGTTACGTGCTGCTTTTCCGTTGTCCCCCTTGCCTTCAATATGTCATGTGAGTATCAAATTTTCCAAGTGTTCTTTCCTCGTTATGTACCCTAGAAATTTCAATTGTCTCTTCCTGATGTTAAGTATTTCCTTTTTGTTTCCCTGTTCATCGTTGTTTACGTGTTCAGTCCATGGTATTCTCAGGATCTTTTCGTAGACGACATTTCTGTTGCTTCAAGTCTCTTTTTCATCTGTGATAAGATTGTCTAGCATTCACTGTCATACAGGAGGACTGACATCACGTAAGAGTTCAGTACTCTTTTCTTTGTTTCTAAAGAAATTTTCCTGTTTCTTTATACTCTGCTTATCTTTTGGAAGGCAATTTCGCTATCCTAATTCATCTTCGGATTTCCGTATCACATTCCCGTTCTCTGTTAAAACAATTCCCAGATATTTAAATTTTTGCACTTGCTTGATTTTGGTATGTTCGATTTATAATTTTATGTTCAGCGGTTCCTTTTGCTGACAACCATACATTCAGTTTTTTCTTTTTGTTTGTTTTTTTTTTTTTGTGTGTGTGTGTGTGTTTTTCTTTTTCATTTTTCTTTATTTTTTTTTTTTTTGTCAGTTGAGGTTTCGTCCTTTTTTCTCGCTTTCCTTCCTCGTAGTTTTCTTTCTGTATCTAATATCAACTCTGTCATCTTATGTTAAGAATGTGGCCGCCAATAACGAATCCTGCTAGGAATTCTAATTCTCTTAGAATCACCTCACTGTAGAGGTTGAATAAGTCCGGTGAGAAGACACCTCCTTGTCTTAAACTTCTTCCTATTTTTGTATATTAAATTCATTTCTATCCGTATGCAAACGATTTTTTCCCAGTATAGCTTCTGGATTATTCTATCTTTCCCAAATATGTCATGGTTATCTTTAGGTAATTCTTGCAATATTCCATGCTTGACGAATACTAATTTTATTATGTTGTTAAGAGTCTACACTATAAACATAAACATATGTTTCGTTTGACTCTCAAATATTCCAGTTCGCTTTATTGCGGTGGTCTGGGGCTTAACCCACAATATTTTCAGGCTACACTTCTATATTTTCTGCAAGGAAATAACGATTTAAAAATATCTGAATTAAAGACCAGAATATTAAAAACTAGTTTCTCGCTCTATTTTCTCCCTTAAATCGACACATTAAACGTCAATCATGGGCCTTATTCGAAATTTACGTAATTAAATAAATATGAACCCCTCTTATTCTTTGCCTATTTCTCTTTTTTCTAATATCTCTCTCCCATTCCTATCTCCCCCCTCTCTCTCTCTCTCTCTCTCTCTCTCTCTCTCTCTCTCTCTCTTAATTATAATTAACTTATATGGGTTTCTAATATAGTCAGTTTTTTTCTTCAGTCCTTATGAACAATATCGCAGACAATCGTAATTGGTCGTTGGTGTTGTTTATACTATTTCAAGACATTCCTGGTAGAAGGTGATTTACTTCAGAACATAAAAATCCTCAACCAAAAACCGTTTTCATGCGATCGATTTATTTAGGAACATAATAACCGCTGAACTTGGCGAAAAAAATGAAAATTCTACAATTATTGGTTGATTGATATCTAAGAAAGTACAGCTCAGTATAACGTTCTATTCCAACTGTTAGGAAAACTCGATCTATTTTGGATAGGATGTTAGAATAATTCAGTATTTATACTGGGTAAAACCGGCCTGCATACGGATAGAAAAAGAATTGAGAACGTACACAAAAATAAAAAGGGTTGTAAGATAAGAATGTGTCTTCTTTCTAGATTTGTTCAACCTCTACAGAGAGGCGAAACGAACTTGAGACTCTACCTGTTATCGTCAGTGGGCGTAATCTTAAGAATGCGCAGATGCCACTGTATTGATGACAGACAGAAAGTAAACAAGAGGGCCTCCTAAGCATAGTAGTGACGAAAAGCAAGAAGGAACAATCAACTGGAAGAAAACAGAAAGTATGTTTGTCATCAAGAGAAAAAACACAAGGTGCGAATTACAATGTAGGGATATCATCATCAAACAAATACAGAATACTTGGGAAGTGTTTTAACTGAAGATGAAAAATGTGACACCGAAATCCGAACGTGTACTGGGTTGGCGAAAGATGCATTCCAAAAGATAAGCAAAGTATTAAGAAACAGGAAAATTTCGTGAGTAACAAAGAAAAGAGTGCCGAAATGTTATATAATATCAGTCCTCTTCTATGGTATTGAATGCTGGGAAAACTTCTCACAGACGAAGAAAAGATTTGAAGCAACAGAAATGTGGTTAAAAAGCTAAGTGGAGGCAGTAGGAATGTGGTTCGACAGAAGGATGCTGAGAATTCCTTGGATGGAGCGCCTAAGTAACAAAGAAATCATAAGGGAAATGGAAACAAAAAAGATACTTAAACACAGAATCAGAAAAAGGTATCTGAAATACCTTGTACATATAATGAGAAATGAGGGCTTGGTGAATTTGACACTCACAGGACAAATCAAAGAGGCAAAGAAAGGCATGAGACCACTCACCTGATGAAATTATAGAAGTGGGTAGCTGAACGAGGGAATGGGAATTTCGGCAAAAAGTTGCTTAGGGCTACAAAGAGCAGGACGTTGTGGAGAGCCATGATAGACTACATCCTGAATTTGATTAGGAATAAATTCACTTGCATAATAAAACCTGACATAAAATCTGAAGGAGATTAAACATAATAGAAAAACGCCATTGCTTATTACATAAATGTAGTTTATATATATAAACTATATATATGTGTTTATCTACAGGTTAGATTGAGATCTTTCCAGAAGTATCCCCGTGTATGATCAACAAGTCTTATGCCTGTACATATATAAAACACAATGAACGCATATATATATATATATATATATATATATATATATGTATGTATGTATGTATATTTAAATAAATTAATATATATGTATATATATGTGTGTATATATGTATATATGTATATATCTATGTATATATATGTATATTTAAATAAATTAATTACAATTTATAATATATATATATATATATATATATAGAGAGAGAGAGAGAGAGATGTATATATGTATATATATATATATATATATATGTATATTTAAATTAATTACAATTTATAATATATATATATATATATATAGAGAGAGAGAGAGAGAGAGTGTGTGTGTGTGTGTGTGTGTGTGTGTGTGTGTGTGTGTGTGTGTGTGTGTGTGTTTAGGCAGCATATTTTCTTTCAAATAGTTTTTATTTTGCCGGGGTTCTTTCAATATCATCTGAAACCATCAGGGCGTTAAGTTCTCTGTGAGTATGTATATATGTTTTTGTAAAATCAGATCATTTCAACTGTTCGCTTTTACTGCTTATGCAGCGTTCTAGATTTCAAAAGTCACGTGTTTTTGGGGGTGTTTTGTTTTGCTTTTTTTTTTTGTTTTTTTGGTGGTGCGAATTTACACAGTATAAGCGAAGTAACTTTTCCATTTTTGCTCATACATATATAATTTTTTATAAGCACTTAAGGACTTTCTTGCTATATTCATAGTTGACTTTATTTATTTTGGGCTTTAATTTTCTTATATAAATGGCATCAAGAATTTTTAGTTTTTGTTTATTTTTGTTTTTGTGTAATACAGATGTATTTTCAACTAAGATCCGTGAGTGTGGGCATGAGTTTTCCTTTAAATGATGATTTATTGAACTATGCTCAGCCAAATGAAATGTAAACCTTTTTGTTAGCATCGTCGTAGTAAAGCCAACCTAAGTATTGACATGTTTATTAGAGATACAATCTCCTAAAGAACATTTACATTGATATATAATGTTGGATTTTTGCAAGATACTACTTGGCGGAGATGAATTGTTTTGGACAACTAGGTTGGTTGTATTAAATTTAGTATATAATTAATTTTATATTTTATTTGGATCAGGGGAATATGCATACATATATATATATATATATATATATATATATATATATATATATATATAAACATAAAACATTAGGCAGCATATAATTTATATACAAAGAAATAATCACACATAGAATCAATCAGCAATATTAATGCGATTATTGGCGACATCCATCGCTAGTAGTATATAATGTATGCATTAAAATACTATTAATCCATAGAGTGACGTGATCCTCATTTATAAACAGATGAGGATCACCTCACTATGGATTAACAGTTTTTAATGCATACATTATACACTACTAGCGATGGATGTCGACAATAATAGCATTAATATTGCTGATTGATTCTATGTGTGATTATTTCTTTGTATATATATATATATATATATATATATATATATATATCAAGTCGTCTGAAGATCGCTTGAGCGTGAAACTCTAGTTGCGTTAAGAGTCATCCTTTAATAGGGTTTAACCTTGGTAACCATTTTTTGCTTAGTCTAGGCAATCTGGGCTTCTTTACTAAGTAGGTAAGTTTACTTTGCAGCCTTTTTTCACTTTCTTTTCTCAGTTTTCTCTGTATCTAGATAATTAGTTTTAGGTTTTTGGCAAATTTTTGGTTTTGACAAGATATTAATGGTTTAGTGATACAAGTTTTACTAATTCACCCATAGCTGGGGGAGAACAAGAGGATCTTTCTCAGAGGTATTTGCGCATAATTGAATATAACGACCCTTACGAGAATTGGAACTCAGCACTCCGATTAAAAATTCCGATCTATTATCAATCATACCACCCGCACACCCAAGCTTACAGAACGTGCTCATATATTCGTTGTATTATGTCAACAATGATGTGTGTGTTTGTGTGTGCGTGTGTATACGTATATATATATATAATTTGTGCTGTGTTACACTTTTTATGTCATCAAAGGAGTTCACTACAGAGCGATGGGCAAATTACCCATCTATATAAATTGGATTCTATTGATAACATGCTTAAAACATTATTTTATTTTATTTTAAATTTGGTAAATAAAATAGTATATATTTTAGTCGTATTATGCCAACAATTATATAGTGTATCCCTAAAGTTTGAACACGGGCAAAAATGCATATTTTGAAGATATTAAATTTTCACCAAAACTTTATTGAAATGAAATATTAACAGATAACATCTTCAATATGATTTTCTTCATTTGGGATGCAAAGGTTGATGCGCTTTGCAAGATTCCCGTGAACTCTATGCACTCCACATTTCGGTCAATTTTAACACATTCACTCTTTAAGCGTTCAATCAAGTGTGTTGCCTCTGTGATTTTCATTGAGTACACCTCCTCATTTAATCTTCTTCAATTCAATTCTTTCGATAAAACCATGTTTAATCTGTGGAGGTAAAAAATATAATTAATAAGATTTCCTATGTGACTTTAGGGATACCCTGTCTATATACGGAGCTGGCAAGTTAGGTATACAGTAAGTATTATAACAGTATTGATTGTTTGTAAAAATCAATACTACACGTTTTTTGTGTACGTTTTCTTATTCACTACTGTATACCTACTTTTGCGCACTATATGGACACACACATACACACACACATACACATACACACATATATATATATGTATAATAAAATATTGTTTTAAGTTATGTTATATTTATTCGTTAAAGTACTCAATATCAGGGAAAGGGTGTATTTAAATATATAAGTTGACATTGAAGTACTGAAGCCAACACCCAGCGGCGACATTCTGTTTCATGGCCTGATAATTGCGTTTAAACATGAAACAAATTGTCACCGCTGGGTCTTTACTGATATATATATATATATATATATATATATATATATATATATATATATATATATATATATATATCACACACATACTACGAAAAAAAAGTTGTACCTATTATAAGTGAGTATAAAAAAACTTCTACCTATTATAAGTAGGTATAAAAATCGAGAATTATAATCAGTCTGTTGCTGATACACACTGACAAGTGGATGGATGAGTCTGTCTACGAAACTCTGGAGTCGGGATGCTGAAGGTAATATCAATCAGCTAAGTGACAAACCTTTTATTTACATTAATTCTCTCTATGTATGTGTGTGTGTGTGTGTGTGTGTCCAGATAAGAGTTGTTAAATTCAGCCGACAAGGTCTGTCCGTATAATTTTTATTGTATTTTCCCGTATACTGCTTGCAATATTAAATAGTTGTTGACATCCCTTTTGATATTTCAATACTTGTTAGAGTTATTCGTTGAATCTTTCATTAATGGAGCAATCATTATTTGAAACATTATATTAAAGATTTCTTGAAAACAAGATTGATCAACTGTCGCTTTCCACAATTATCAACCATTCATTGACTCACATGATAGAAAATCTGTTTCATATTCTCCTTGTTATTATTACAGAACAGGTGCCATTCACGTCAAATCTCCTTTATACTCCAGAACTGTGGTTAGTCTTCCATTGTTTTTGTCGTAATTCTCTCATTTGGATGGTTTTTCATTCTTATTCAGATTTCTAATCCTTCCCAACTTTCCGTAATGGCCTTTGAGAATGTTTCAAGTGCTCCTAGAATAGGTATCCCCACTAATTCGGTATACGTAAGGTTTAAAATGAATTTTTAAAAATGAAAAACTTCCTTGAAGCTTTCATTTTAACTTTAATTGAAGGCTAAAGGTTTTAAAATTTACTATTTCCACTAAGCAAAATACTCTGTGGTGTATTTCAAACAGAAATTATATTGATCAGAATCGATTTTTTTCTGTAAAATCGATAAGAAACGGACATTTTTGACATATTTGTAAACAAAAGTTAATTCTCGGTTTTAACAATATTGCAAAATATATATTTCTGAAACGTTATTTGAGAAAAATTAGCAAATTTAAAGTTAAATTAATCTGATTTAAAACAAATATTACACACTTATAGCATAGGATGTTGTACACAAACATTTCTTAACTACGGAGTCTTGCTTCATTTGACGTGTTAATCGATTTATTGACAGCCGAACGTGTTCATAGTTAAGTATGGTGGAGCAGACGAAAAAGTTCATATGAGAGGATTTTTCCCGTAAGTGAGGTGGGGACAAACCTTGAAACACTTGACCTTTTAATGATAATGTTATGGATTTGATCATCCATACTTTGAAATTCTGTACGTATATCACACATACAAAAACAAATCGAAATTCTTTTAAAAATATTCGGGGTCGTCAGATTGTAACAATCTATATAAAATACTGAATATAGTTTAACTTAGCAATAATTTGTAAGAGTTATCTCATTAAAAATGAATTTGAAAAGATTTTAAAACTTTATAAATTATTCAATTTAATATTGTAAAAAATGAAAACAAATCTTGTAAAAATTCATTTTTCATCGAATTTTTTTTAACACAATATCATCTTTAATATATATTATTCATGAAAGCAATTAAAAGCTTATCTAATTAATGTCTAATTAACTAGTGTCTTAGTTTTATTACGTTTTTTTTATTCAGAACAGATTTTCGATAAGACGGGGTCCGATTTTGAAAAGAAAATAGGTTATGTAAATTCTTCAAAGAATTATTTTAACTAATATAGTCACTAAAAATTATCACTTTGAATTTCTCAAGTTTTAATAAAATTAAGTCAGGGGAGCGTAACATATGTAGAAAAAAATATTTCTAAGATTTTATTAAAAAATATTTCAAAAATAATTTAATTCGTTTGTGCTGGAAATTTCATTAAAATCCAACAATTATTTGATTTTTGTAAGAATTTCCAAATTCATGTGTCTGTCACCGCGAAAAAAAAGGCTAAAATTTGCTAGTACAACCGATGACGCAAGAAAAATAAGTTATTTAATCAAAATTTCGAATGTTCTAAAATGAATTAAAAAATTTAATTAAACATTCAAAAAATATTCTGATCCTTCCTCTTAATAATAACATTAAAATTTGGACGATAAAATTGTTTTCATTACGTTTGAAGCATATTTTCATCGCGGCATGCTAATCTTTTAGCGTTTTCGTGGATGTACCAATCCTAGAATTATCGACTGTTCCCCTTCAAGAGCTTTAATTCTTTGGTCAGTGTCTCGTTCAGGGAGCTCCAAACTTGTATGATTTTACCAAACTAAGCTAGATTTTATTAAATATTTAAGGGTACCTCGGCGTAGAGTAATGGTTAAAAACTAATCATTTAGATCTTTATTGTCCAATAGTTAGTTCGAATCTCACCGGGTTCTCCATATCTGTAACTATGTGCCTAAAATAATTTAAGCCGCTTTGGTGTGTAGTAATGGCTAGCTTGCTAAGCTAGGTTGATCATTACTGAGTAAGCGAGTTCGATCCTCAGTGGGTGTCCTATAGTTGTCGCCTTGTGTCAAACTAAGATTAGGGAATAATTGTCACTTCGAAGCCTCTTTATGGGTCCCGATGTAAAAATGAACCAAATTCTAATACCAGAGACATCCACTGAGACATTTCCTTATATTTTGCACCTGTGTGGGATCAGAGTCAATCCCAAAAGTGTCCAAAAAAGGAAATATGCGGAGGGAACTATGCAATTTCTAACAACATCCAAGACAAGAGATCACAAGGTTACAAGAGTTCACTCAAGACAAGAGGTCTCAAGTCCCCTCCTTGTGACCTTGTGACCTTGTGACCTCTAACCATTCTTATTTTTCTGTTTTTAGTCTTTCAAATTCACTCTCTGATTTCTTGGGACAGTTACATCCCGAGCTGACAAAACTGCCTTTTGGACAATGAATAGCCGGGTTTGGATGCCCCCCCCCCACCTTCACTCAGTTGTACAGAATTTTAATTTTCATTCTCTAGAATCGCTCCTACTTTGTGATTTTACTATTAATAAAATGCCAGACATTTGCACAATTCCCGGTTGATAAGCGATCCTGTCCAGTCATATCTCTTATTCGTTTCATTATTTTATTGTTTATCAGTTTTATCTATTATTGTAAAGTCTAATGAGAACACGATACTATTAGGTTGGTGTAAAAATAATGACGTAATAATGTCGTTTTTTGACGTTAAAAAATACGTCGAAAAACGACATTATTACGTCATTATTTTTGCACCAACCTAATAAATTACTCATAGATAAAATTATTCTTTATTCATCCCCGAATATCATCAATTAATATCGGCGAGTGGGTGTCTGGATTTGAGAACGTTCTGTAAACATGGAACTCTTTCTCGCGAGGATATGAGTCTTTTGAAAAAAAAAACAATGTGTGCGTTATCATTATTATACATTTTGCAACGTTATCAATCATACATAAAATTATTAACGACGTGTGTGTGTGTGTGTGTGTGTGTGTGTGTGTGTGTGTGTGTGTGTGTGTGTGTGTGTGTGGATTTGGAAGTTGACTTCGAACATGGATTCTTCTTCAATATGAGGATGTAAGAGACGATCCTCTCCCTCCCTCTCTCTCTCGGTTGGGGTGCTTATATCTCGTCATCCGGAGATTTCACATGTGTATATCCTAAGTACATCCGGGTCGATCACATATTTACATGTTGGGTGCAGTTACTGACATCCAAGGAGAGTACGAGTCTGCACCTGGTGGCTATACGACACCTTCCCATTCAACCTGCTAATGCAACCGACTAATTCACTTAGGTAAAATTATTGTAAATTCGCCTCTGGATTTTGTCAATTGATAACGGTGTGTGAATTTATGAGTTTACTCCGAACGTGGATCCTTCTTCTCACGAGGATATAAGAAATACGCGTCTTCCTCCCTCTCGGTTATCCCACGTGTATATATCCTAAGCGCAGTCGGGTCGACCCCTGTTTACATGGTGCGTTCAACCACTGAGAATAAGTGAAGGAGCAATTCTGAACCTAGTGACTATGTTGTTATTTTCCAATTCAACCTACTAATGCAACCGGTTTTTCTGAAGCTATGGGGTAACACTGACTACAAAGTCCATTTTAGTATAATCTTGAATGGGCCTAGTACATCACAGATCAACTACTCTTAGAACAAGGAGTAAATCGTCTAAATTATGCAAAAATTAAAATAACACTTACATCTGATTTTAACAGATATATTTACCAAAATTATACAAAAAACTTGAAATACGAAAAAGGAAATTACCTCAATAAAATCGCCATTGGCTTCAACCACGGCTTCCAGACGACTTCGGAATCACCTGCACCTCTTCTGGACAGTCTCCTTGTTGATGAATTCTGCCATAATCCTTGCCTTCAGTTCATCTTTGGTGTTACAATGAGCTTTGTTGGTCTTTTTCGCAACTACGCCCCACACATAATCATAATCAGAGGGCTGCAATCTGGAGAGATAGGTGGCAATATGTAAGGGGTGATGAGGTCGCAAAAATTGTCTGACAACCCTGACTTGGTTCTCCTGCGTGTGTGGTATGATGCAGAGTACTGTTGCCAGGCATAGGTTCATTCAGCAGCCACCGTCTTGATCCTCCAGGGCAGAACTACCTCCTCAAGGTTCTTGATGCAGCCCTTCGTGTTGAGTTTGAGGCCCTCACCAACAAATTCTAGATTTCTTATCAGAACGATTAGAATGAGTTTTCCGCGGTGTCATACCTTCGTAATCACCAATACATTTATCTAACTCTTTCCGAATCCTTTGCACTGTCTTCAGATTGACACCCAAGCACTCTGAAATGTTCGTATTGGAGCTTCCGGTACGAATGCCAAACATGCCGTTTCCAAATTTCTAGTTGAGTGAATTGCGTCATAGTGCTCTCTCTTTCATAAACAGTATCCAACTAACCGTATTATACTGTGCAGTCGACAAAATCAAAAGCAAAACAACGCGCATAACGCGAAATTAAAAATATAAAATGGCAACAATTTATCCATCGCAAACTGGTATACATTGATTGTTGATCAGACACTATCCTGAGTATTAAATCTATTGAATCCTTTTTTTTTTTTTCGGATAATGTTCGTTAATCATTATATATCGAATGTAAGGCTTTTTTGCATAATCATCAATTTACTCTCGACTTTTCTCTTGTCCAGTTTAGGAAGTGCCCTGTATATCTTACAACAGAGTCTTCATCATATTATTCTGCAAAAACAAAGGCGCCAAATTAAACTGTCGCCTTAATTAGAATTAAATAGAGAGCTGTTGATTAATGTCTGAAGGTTATTAGTCGGTGGTGACATCATAAACATAACATTTTCGAAACGTCAATCATACTACCAAATGGAGTATTATGAAGTCGTATCCAGTTGAAGGGAGTAAGATTAGGGTCTGACCAGCCCTGATTAGGTCCACCAGGGAAGGATGTCTGATGTTGAAAACCGCCGATGATCTCTATGATCAATGATGATACTCTCCCTCATCCCCAGTGCATGATGGGAATGCGTATTTTTTCAAATTATTGCCCATGTTTATAGTTTCGATAAGGTTTCTCTTGTTGAGTCCCTTCTTCAAAACTTTCCTTATTCTCCAATTTATTCTTCTCTTGCTTCCTCTTTCATTTCATTTTTTTTTTAATTGAATGCGCCTTCAATATCCAAAAATGTAATATTTTTCTCACTTCAACTCTCAGAGAGTTGAATTCATTCCGTTTCTTTTTGTTCTCTTTTGTATCATTACATATTTCTCGTTCTCGAATTCTACTTAATTGCACCAATGTTTACCATTCATCTTTTTTCTGAGCAAATATATTCAAACTGAGATTTTTTTCTTATCACTTCATAAACCAAACGCGTATTCCACAGTTTCGCAAGCTGAAATTTAAATGTACTGTTGTGATTATGATGGGGTGTATTGTGACAAAATGAAGCCCGGTCAATATAAGAACACCCATAAAGTGGACGGTAAAGTATTATACATGAGCCTGAAATCTCTGGTGTTTCATAACCAACTATAAATTCTAAATATGCGAACTTCAAAGCAACTACCTTCTTTTCACAAGCAGAGGTAAAATAAAGTAAATAAATAAGTAGGTGAAAACTTTTGGGATCAAGTACCACTTGGTCAGAAGGAGGGAAATTCCGGTCGTAGTCCTTTATAGTCAGGGCACATTCTAACAGAATCGGTCAGAAAGAAACTGGTTGTTAGCGAGTAGGGTGCCGTCCGTCGGGATGTAGAAATGAGCAAAGGTGGGGTAGGTAGGAGAGAGTCGGTAGTTAAAGTGATGGGAAAGAGACAGAGTCGAATGAATATGGAATTCCCGCTAGACGAAGTAAGGATTTGGTCCATTAGTCTGTCGTGAGAAAAGGCAGAAGTACCAACAAAGATGTTCCAAGAGTCACTTACCTATCTCCAGGCCGTGCCAGGTATGAGAATTTGTGTTTTCTTTTCTCGCCGTGTCATTAGTTCAGCTTCCGTTTCCTTTTTGAACCTACACCGGACCTTCTCACTTTTTAACACCGACGCAGTGAAAATTGAAACTCGTCGTAAGATAAATCTGTCGAGATGTGTGTACACAGTGTTGATAGCTATATACGCAGAAAAATGAATCAGCGAGACGAATTCAAATTCCGGTCTAGCCTGTTGCATTCAATTTCGCACAAATGCTCTTGGGAAAGATATAATGCAATTTTTCTCCTTCCAACTATGGGTTAAACAGCAGGGTAAACTGAGCTCCCTCGTCTTGGTGTGACAGTCATTCTAAGTCGTGGAAAGCACTGAATTTCAAACCGTGGAGAAAGCAACGAGAACCGGCTTGATTATTTTTGCCAATAAGACATGACAATTCACAGATAATAAAGAAAAGGAATCTGACTTGAAAGGTCGTGGCAAAATTTCTTCCTGCATTGAGTTGTACATTCTACTTACTATCATTTTTTTCCTCTGAATTTCCTCCACTGTCGTAATTGGTAGGTTAAACTTGAAATTGACAGGAAATAAACCAGAACCCCCCCCACACACACACACACCAGTATTCTAAAAATTGTCAGGGTAATCGAAATTTTTCCTCAGATTTCCAGTTTCTCTAGCTCATGAATTCTTGGGGAACGCGAGTCAATGGGTACGCAATCAAGTCTCTTGTATTCTTGTCTTTTCACAATCTTTTATGACTAGAAGTTTTGTTTTTTGGATGTTTTTTTTTTATCATTTCATCCCAAGCAAGGCAATAAAGTCACTAAAACGCAAGGGTTACTGAGTGTGAAATAATATGAGAAAACGAAGACATTATAGAGAGAGAGACCCATAAAAGAACAGAAATTAAATATACGGAAGATAGTGACTGTCATTTCATTTTAACTTTTTAAGATCAAAGTTGACTGGTATGCAAGAAGCGAGAAGAGAGTTCTGTAAGCGAGAAGTGCGAGATAAGAAACTGTTAGCATAGAACTTACGTTTCCGCCCTTTACATGTTTACCAAACTTCTGTCCTTTAACCCGACAGAAACAATCGATTTGATTTTTGTTTTTCGTCCTGTTTCACCAAAACCCAACCAGCCCCCACCCCTTACACACGTCTATTCTTCAACGCCCACTGCATTTGGACTTGAGTTTTATAATACGGTACGCTTTCTCAAATATTAAGCCAACATGGATCGGACAGGAAAAGCTTTCAGAATCCCAACTCGTGCTCTTTTCGCTAATGTTTTCTGGGTTCGTTCCCAGTGCTTCAACAACAATTGGTACAACTGCCACCTTTATCTTTCATAATTTCATCGGTTCTCTAAAGTGGTTTAGATATTTTTCACAGCAAAATTCTTTATTATTATAATTATTCTTAAACCATTGCTATGCTGATGATAATGATTATTTCCGCCATTTATTAATGCTGATGATGATGATGATGTTTAAATAGTATTCTCATTATTATGCTCATCTTAAACGTCAACATTCTTATTCATAGTTACTCAATTAGTGTGTGATCATTTCAAGCGTACTGACCTGCATTAGTGTTCGAACCGCTTTTGTTCTTGCTCGCCCGTCCAAAGGAGTGGAAAGCACAGACCACTTCACACATCGTGCTTCTTTTGAACAATAAGAACAAGCAAAACATTGTCCGGCATCATCTTGCTATATAATACCGCTCACTTCCTTCAGATCCTATTTTCATTGTTTCTTCTTCTTTGTCGATCTTTTTTTCTTCCATTTCATTTCTTTTCTTTTTCTTCTTTACGAAGTATTCTGGTTTTCTTTCATTTTGTCTTTCTTATTCACCTTCTTCATTTTGACTCTTTTTCTTCTTTTCGAGTAGTTCTAGCTTCTTTTCATATTTTCTTCATTTTTGTTTCTTTTTTTTGCTTTCGAGTGCTTCTAGCTTTCTTTCGTGTTTTCTTTCTTTATATTTCCTTCATATTTCCTTTCTTTTTCTTCTTTTCAAATAGTTCTGACTTTTTTCATATTTTCTTTATTATTCACCTTGCTTTCTTCTTCCGTTCTTTTTCCGTTCTTTTTTCTTCTTTTCGAATGATTCTGGCTTTCTTTTATTTTGCCATTGTTCTTCACTTTCTTCGTATTCCATTTCTTCTTTTCGAATGGTTCTGGCTTTCTTTTATTTTGCCATTGTTCTTCACTTTCTTCGTATTCCATTTCTTCTTTTCGAATGGTTCTGGCTTTCTTTTATTTTGCCATTGTTCTTCACTTTCTTCGTATTCCATTTCTTCTTTTCGAATGGTTCTGGCTTTCTTTTATTTTGCCATTGTTCTTCACTTTCTTCGTATTCCATTTCTTCTTTTCGAATGGTTCTGGCTTTCTTTTATTTTGCCATTGTTCTTCACTTTCTTCGTATTCCATTTCTTCTTTTCGAATGGTTCTGGCTTTCTTTTATTTTGCCATTGTTCTTCACTTTCTTCGTATTCCATTTCTTCTTTTCGAATGGTTCTGGCTTTCTTTTATTTTGCCATTGTTCTTCACTTTCTTCGTATTCCATTTCTTCTTTTCGAATGGTTCTGGCTTTCTTTTATTTTGCCATTGTTCTTCACTTTCTTCGTATTCCATTTCTTCTTTTCGAATGGTTCTGGCTTTCTTTTATTTTGCCATTGTTCTTCACTTTCTTCGTATTCCATTTCTTCTTTTCGAATGGTTCTGGCTTTCTTTTATTTTGCCATTGTTCTTCACTTTCTTCGTATTCCATTTCTTCTTTTCGAATGGTTCTGGCTTTCTTTTATTTTGCCATTGTTCTTCACTTTCTTCGTATTCCATTTCTTCTTTTCGAATGGTTCTGGCTTTCTTTTATTTTGCCATTGTTCTTCACTTTCTTCGTATTCCATTTCTTCTTTTCGAATGGTTCTGGCTTTCTTTTATTTTGCCATTGTTCTTCACTTTCTTCGTATTCCATTTCTTCTTTTCGAATGGTTCTGGCTTTCTTTTATTTTGCCATTGTTCTTCACTTTCTTCGTATTCCATTTCTTCTTTTCGAATGGTTCTGGCTTTCTTTTATTTTGCCATTGTTCTTCACTTTCTTCGTATTCCATTTCTTCTTTTCGAATGATTCTGGCTTTCTTTTATTTTGCCATTGTTCTTCACTTTCTTCGTATTCCATTTCTTCTTTTCGAATGATTCTGGCTTTCTTTTATTTTGCCATTGTTCTTCACTTTCTTCGTATTCCATTTCTTCTTTTCGAATGATTCTGGCTTTCTTTTATTTTGCCATTGTTCTTCACTTTCTTCGTATTCCATTTCTTCTTTTCGAATGGTTCTGGCTTTCTTTTATTTTGCCATTGTTCTTCACTTTCTTCGTATTCCATTTCTTCTTTTCGAATGGTTCTGGCTTTCTTTTATTTTGCCATTGTTCTTCACTTTCTTCGTATTCCATTTCTTCTTTTCGAATGGTTCTGGCTTTCTTTTATTTTGCCATTGTTCTTCACTTTCTTCGTATTCCATTTCTTCTTTTCGAATGGTTCTGGCTTTCTTTTATTTTGCCATTGTTCTTCACTTTCTTCGTATTCCATTTCTTCTTTTCGAATGGTTCTGGCTTTCTTTTATTTTGCCATTGTTCTTCACTTTCTTCGTATTCCATTTCTTCTTTTCGAATGGTTCTGGCTTTCTTTTATTTTGCCATTGTTCTTCACTTTCTTCGTATTCCATTTCTTCTTTTCGAATGGTTCTGGCTTTCTTTTATTTTGCCATTGTTCTTCACTTTCTTCGTATTCCATTTCTTCTTTTCGAATGGTTCTGGCTTTCTTTTATTTTGCCATTGTTCTTCACTTTCTTCGTATTCCATTTCTTCTTTTCGAATGGTTCTGGCTTTCTTTTATTTTGCCATTGTTCTTCACTTTCTTCGTATTCCATTTCTTCTTTTCGAATGGTTCTGGCTTTCTTTTATTTTGCCATTGTTCTTCACTTTCTTCGTATTCCATTTCTTCTTTTCGAATGGTTCTGGCTTTCTTTTATTTTGCCATTGTTCTTCACTTTCTTCGTATTCCATTTCTTCTTTTCGAATGGTTCTGGCTTTCTTTTATTTTGCCATTGTTCTTCACTTTCTTCGTATTCCATTTCTTCTTTTCGAATGGTTCTGGCTTTCTTTTATTTTGCCATTGTTCTTCACTTTCTTCGTATTCCATTTCTTCTTTTCGAATGATTCTGGCTTTCTTTTATTTTGCCATTGTTCTTCACTTTCTTCGTATTCCATTTCTTCTTTTCGAATGATTCTGGCTTTCTTTTATTTTGCCATTGTTCTTCACTTTCTTCGTATTCCATTTCTTCTTTTCGAATGATTCTGGCTTTCTTTTATTTTGCCATTGTTCTTCACTTTCTTCGTATTCCATTTCTTCTTTTCGAATGGTTCTGGCTTTCTTTTATTTTGCCATTGTTCTTCACTTTCTTCGTATTCCATTTCTTCTTTTCGAATGGTTCTGGCTTTCTTTTATTTTGCCATTGTTCTTCACTTTCTTCGTATTCCATTTCTTCTTTTCGAATGATTCTGGCTTTCTTTTATTTTGCCATTGTTCTTCACTTTCTTCGTATTCCATTTCTTCTTTTCGAATGATTCTGGCTTTCTTTTATTTTGCCATTGTTCTTCACTTTCTTCGTATTCCATTTCTTCTTTTCGAATGATTCTGGCTTTCTTTTATTTTGCCATTGTTCTTCACTTTCTTCGTATTCCATTTCTTCTTTTCGAATGATTCTGGCTTTCTTTTATTTTGCCATTGTTCTTCACTTTCTTCGTATTCCATTTCTTCTTTTCGAATGGTTCTGGCTTTCTTTTATTTTGCCATTGTTCTTCACTTTCTTCGTATTCCATTTCTTCTTTTCGAATGGTTCTGGCTTTCTTTTATTTTGCCATTGTTCTTCACTTTCTTCGTATTCCATTTCTTCTTTTCGAATGATTCTGGCTTTCTTTTATTTTGCCATTGTTCTTCACTTTCTTCGTATTCCATTTCTTCTTTTCGAATGATTCTGGCTTTCTTTTATTTTGCCATTGTTCTTCACTTTCTTCGTATTCCATTTCTTCTTTTCGAATGATTCTGGCTTTCTTTTATTTTGCCATTGTTCTTCACTTTCTTCGTATTCCATTTCTTCTTTTCGAATGGTTCTGGCTTTCTTTCATATTTTCTTTCTTCTTCACCTTTCTTCATTTTTCCTTTTTTTTAAACATCTATAATTCTTATTATAATATATCTTTATCTTTCCTATTTGTTCCTGGATTTTAGTAGTATGCTCTATTTCTGTCATTTTTATAAATCTTCCTTTATTTTTCTTTCTTACTTCTTTTTTTAATTTTTACCCCCTCCCTTTCTTTCAATTATCGTATTTCTTCCTCTTCAATTAATTCTTTATATTTCTCATAGCTTACTTTACCTTTTTTTCTCACTCTTTATTTATTTCATAGTTTACTTTTCTCTTTTCTTTTCCATGTCTGCATCTCTACGAAATTCTTATTTTTCTTTTTATTTCTTTTTTCTTACTCTATTTTTTCTTAAATCTTTTATCATTTTTTCTAATCCCCTTTTTTATCTGTATCTTCATTTTCTATCTTTTTGTCATGGCCTCTTTCTCCTTTCCTTCTCCTTTTCCTCTCCTTTTCTTCTTCTTTTCCTCTCCTTTTCTTCTCCTCTTCTTCTCCTTTTCTTCTTGTTTTCCTTTTCTTCTTGTTTTCTTCTCCTTTTCTTCTTTTCTTTTACTTTTCCTTTTCTTCTTCTTTTCTTCTCCTTTTCTTCTCCTTTTCTTCTTCTTTTCTTGTTTTCCTTTTCTTCTTCTTTTCTTCTCCTTTTCTTCTTCTTTTCTTCTCCTTTTCTTCTCCTTTTCTTCTTCTTTTCTTCTTCTTTTCTACTTTACGCTTTATTCCATTTCACCTCCCTTGAATGTATATCTTTCTATTTCATATTTCTCCTTTTTTTTCTATGATTTCAATCTTTCTTTTCCTTGCTTTTGTCTTCTCTCTCTCTCTCTCCCCTCTCTCTCCCCTCTCTCTCTCTCTCCCCTCTCTCTCCCCTCTCTCTCTCTCTCTTTCTCTCAATGACCTGTTGACATAATGCATCCATTTGTGGCTAGCCTTACGCGTCACTTGAGACATTATGGTATACAAACCGTCTTTGTTCTTTCTTGAACATGGCTTTAACAACCTTTGTAACTAGATCTCATCTTATGTGCACTCAATATGCAACCAGCATCATCAACAACCGACGACATAAGCAACTCTACGCAAAACGCTAACATTCTAACTATCCTTTACTCAGAAATTACAAGGAAGAAAGAACAAAGAACTTATCTTTAATATGAAAACATCATTATCTGTACAATTACAAACATCATCATAAGTCAATAACTAAACATCACAAATAAATATTGTACGTCGAAATTGCCTTAGCCATTACCCTTATAGTTCAACAATTTCGGATGTAATACCGTTTAAATAATAATTCTAAATATAAAAAATATTTAAATATGCTACTAAACCCCTGCTCTCTCTAAACGGTAGAATAAATACTTTACCGCTTCTTGACGTCCTGCTTGTTGGAAATATCCTTATGTAGTTGCTGTCTTTAAAAACTCAGACGAATCATCTGATCTTCCTAACTATACTATCGACCTGTTAGTGCTCTGCCTCATTTTTGGCAAAGTAATAGACGCTCTAATCAACTCTGAATTGGTTAAGTATCTCACATCGCACAGCCTACTTTCAGATAAGCGATTTGGTTTTCGCTTCTCTAGGTCAACTGCTGATGTGTTAACGGTTATTGCTGAAAGAGTCTATCAGGCTTTAGATAAGAATGGTGAAGTTATTACACTTTTTGAAGATGTATTTAACTCCGATCTGTTTCTTTCTTGTGGGCTGTTAAACAAAGACGCTAAAAGCCCGCATCTGATATCATCAATGCTACAGAACGGTTGGTTGTAGTGTGGAGCGACAGGGAAATTGTTATTGCTGTCTTTGATGTGTTTTTATGGTTATTGAACCGAAGACAGAATACCGTGTCTGTTTCTTCGGCAAAATTCCCTTTTTTGCATTTGTGATAGAAAAGTAAATATATAATATTTGAACTGTAACAAGTCAGAGACGGTTGTCTGAATATTGTGTAAGTGCCGGGGTATATAAAAATGCTATCAGTAAACCCTGATGCCAACTCTGTAAACCTATCATCACTGATCAAGATAGAATTACCTATTAAAGGATTAAACAGAGATTTGGGTTTGTACATAAAATATAGTTTCCATTAGAGACCAACAACAATATTCCCCGGGTGAGTGTGTTCCACTTGTTTATTTTTAGTCTCGTTGAAAAAAGACACGGGCTTGTCTGAAAATTGCAACTTTAAATTCTCTCTTCCTGCTTGAAATTAGTGAAAAGGCTTACTTATATATTATATATTGCCAATATTGTTATCATTTTGTTGTCTTTTTGTACCTCAAATCAAATCTACATATTATAAGAAGCACACATAGACCAACATTCGTTTTATATATATATATATATATATATATATATATATATATATATATATATATATATATATATATATATATATATATTCACACAATTTTTCTATGATTTCAATCTTTCTTTTCCTTGCTTTTGTATTCTCTCTCTCTCTCTCCCCTCTCTCTCTTTCTCTCTCTCTCTCTTTCTCTCTTTCTTTCTCTTTTTTTCTGTCATTTTTATAAATCTTCCTTTATTTTTCTTTCTTACTCTTCCTTTACACTGTTCTGGTATACACACCTCTATATATAGAGAAATGTATATAACATATCAAGTACATAGATAGATAGATAGATAGATAGATAGATAGATAGATAGATAGATATTAGGTTGGTGCAAAAATAATGACGTAATAATGTTGTTTTTTGACGTTAAAAAATACGTCAAAAAACGACATTATTACGTCATTATTTTTGCACCAACCTAATAGATAGATAGATGTGGTAGAACATTACTTTGACTTCAAACATACAATCCGTCTGGAAGTTATTATGCAAATCACATAAACTCGAATTTAGCACGTTGTTTGATTGTTAATCTTTCCATGGTTGAAATTGCCAACGACTTACGTTGTTCAGTCTGAAAGAAAAAAAAAACAATCATTCGATGATTAAATTTAATTCACATTTAAAATCGGTCCAAGTTATTGGAACGGCCTATATAACCGTTAAAAATGGATAAACATTTAGATATTTTACCAGTGGTGGGATATCTACCAACCGCCCCAGGTGTTCAGATGTGGCACAAGGCTGAATTTAATGTGGGGTATCCGAGCCCGTAGGCTCGGGCAAAAATTCCTCATAGACCCTCCATAAAACGGGGTCAAGTAACTGTTTCCCAAGACGAAATTCTGCCCTTCGACATAGCCTCATCTGACGATCCTCTCTGCCCGGAAGCAGAGAGTTTGACCAGCACACTTGGAGATGAATCTTCAAGTGGTAGATTTTTACCAATGGTGGAAAATGGACTAGTTTAAATTTAACAAATGTTGGTTCCGGACTTTTTGAGTTATTGAATGTGAATATTATGTGATTTGCATAATAATATCAGCTGGGCAACAATGTTTATCATGCATTTAAATTATGAACTGGTGATCGTTATCGATGTCATAAATTTAATTAATATTAGCTTTGCGACCTATTGGTGACTGAAAAGGTTTCGGGAAATTTTACAAATTGATAGTAAGCTATACTGATTAACAACCAAGCCGAAGAATCCGACTCGCTAAGAATGATTCTTGATAATTACGCAAGCAATCGATATCCTGAAAGAAGAAATCAACTCTGATGAATAATTTGCTTATATTGCTGGGGTAAAATAAAATCGTTCTATCAGGTTAGAGAGAATGATGAAGGAAATTAAAGAACCTGTAAACAGATAAAAATTAGCGAATGGTGTTGAATTAAATAAAAATAGTTATGACGATGCAGGTCATAATGGTGTATTGGGCATTTCTCTTTTCAAAGGCTAAAGCACTAGGCTGGTGTCTTTTATTCGAAGGGGAAAAACAATGGGTCATGATCATCACACCCAGATAATCAAGAGTAATCTAAAATGATTTTATTATACCTGAAGCGCCGGTAGTTTTATCCCAGTGTAGACAGTGTTGTATCGTCGAGGTGAACGATACACAGAGAAGAATGAGTGCTTAATATATTTATTCAGCACCAGCATCCGGTGCTAACGGATACATACAAAAAACACAGAACAATAAGTTACAAAACAATTAACAAGACAACTTAAAAGGAATAGACGAGGGTGAAATGCTTTATAGCCAAACGAAGTAAGATCAGTCCGAATATTAATCAGCTTAGTTTCAACTTATTAATCAACTATTGAAGTCCTTAATCGTAGACTATTTAAGGCTGTGAGCAAGGTCTTCTGGTAGAGTGCTGAAGGGGTGCTAAGCTACTCTACAACAGACAGTAAAATCTAGAAATATGATCTCCAAAGCAGCCACCTGCTGTGCACAAGTAAAGTAAAAGGAAAATAAATAAGCACGTATGGGATCAAGTGTCATTTGACCGGAAGATAGGTAATCCATTTCGTGAGCTTATGTAGTCAGGCTGCATTTCAGAATCGCCTATTAGAAGGCGTCCGTGGGTAAGTGAGTGACAAACCATTCATTGTCATGAAAAAATGGGGCAGTAGAATAGTGTCGGCAGTCTGAGGCCAGTCACGAACCATCCGTCGATATGTACAGCTAGTTGCTGTCAGAGATATACAGAAACAGTATTTCCTTATTTTCACTTAGTTCAACCACTACTCCTCTTTCCTTGTTTTTCCAATTCTCAGTTTAAAGTTGTTGAAATTGATATTTTTAGCGATCGAAGAAGCGAAAATTCTCTTTGACTTTTTCAGTTGATGATTTACATCTATCACAGGACACCTGTTCTCTTTAATTGTGGACGCATATTTCCATTTTAGAAGTTCAGAAACCAACTAAGATGTTCTTAAAAATATATCTACGTCCGTGGTTGATATTCATCTTTTTCTTTTATCAGTTCTTTCACTACTATAGTTAAATGTGTTTGCTAGGCTGACAGTTCAGTTCTAAAATGAAACTGTTAGGCTCACATAAGATGGAATCGGCGGTTGAGTCTAGCATATAGATATTAGAATGTTCTTTTATTACATATATTTTCGTCCCAAAAGTAGTATGTATAATTTTACCTATACATATTAAAACAAAGTAATAAGTTATTTTATCTAGCTGCAAAAGATATTTTTAAAAATTGATTAAAAAATTAATTTACAGACGATGTCAATGTAAAAATAATAGTCTGCTTTCGTGGGAAGAAGTGAAAGTATACATAAAAAACGAGGTAACATAAATAAACAAAAGCTAATAGCCTCCTCCTCCTGTCGAAAAAATGAAATCAAGTTTGTTTTGATATGGTTTGGGCTCTGCCTGCGTTCAGGGTGATGAGTGTCTATATATTCAAGAAGCTCAAAACTTAAATTTGTCTTTTCCTTGTAACTCTTGTGGGAAAAACCCGAGGCTGAAAAAAATAGCAAGAACATTTTTATTCATTGTTTTTTTTCTGCAAGACAACCGAATTCATGAAGGCAGAAGAAAATTTAAAGCAGCTGTATCTTTTAAACGGAAAAGAAGACAGCAGAAAGCCAAATGAATTAGTCAACAAGAAAAATCTTCCTGGGTTTCAAAAGGCAGACGAGATTTGACCAGATTTCGATTCTTCCTTTCGACAGAGCAGAAAAGATTTACAATAAGAGACGAATTATTCTCAAAAGAAAATATATTCGTTTTATTAAGAATTTAATTTGAGATTTATGTAATGATTCTGGTACAAGAGGTGGGTGTGATGATCATGACCCATTCAGGTCTTCTGCACAAGGTGAAAAGTTACAGCGTCTCCGGACATATTTTTAAGTTGATCCAGTCTTTCCTGTCAAATCTTGAAATTAATTTGTCTTAAATGGCCACTCGTCTAAATCCTTTCGTACTAACGCGGATGTCTCCCAGGGCTCCATCCTTGGTCCGACGCTGTTTTAAATTTTCATTAACGGCCTTCCCGATGACATCAGCTTTCAACTTGGCATCTACGCCAACGACACTACCATTTACTTCTGCCTCGATAGTAAGGCTGATCAATCAGACAAAGCCAAAATAGCAGGTGATGTACATAACGACCTCTAAACCGTCGTTAACTTGGGCAATAGATGGCTTGTCAATTTTTACGCCTCCAAAACTACACTTCTCTCCATTAATCTTCTGGGAGAACCCTCTCTACCTTCCATCAACATGGCTGGTGCTAACCTCCAGGAAAGGAATTCGTTGCGCCTTATCGGGCTAACGTTCTCAGGGGACTTGAAGTGGAAAGACTATATTGAATCCATTGCTAGGCCAGGTGCTAAAAAGTCAGTTCACTGTGTCATGCGAGACTATTTTGCTCTCTGGAATCTATTTTGCATATCTACAACTCTACCATTCGTCCATGTTTATAATATTGCCGCCATATAGGATCCGGTGCCCCTGCTCTATACCCCTGGAGCTCCTTGATGAGACCCAAAGAAGAATCAGCCATATTACTGGTCCTGATCTGGTGGATCTGATTCAGTCACTAAAATTGCCTCTCTGTGCCTTTTTTTATAAATACTTTCATGGTAATTTTTCTGATGAGCTGTTCTCTATGGTACCCAGATTGTATAAATTTAAGCGCAGTACTAGAATGGCATCGAGATCTGATCAATTTACAATTGATGTAGCCATATGTTCTAACAGTTTCTTTACTTGCACTTGTCGCTTGTAGAAATTCCAATTAATACCTTTCGAGCCAACTTTCATCTCAAAAATTTAAATGCAATGTCAATCACTATCTACTGTCCTCCTGATTATTCTTTTCTGCTCATTACTAATGTTTCTATTCTTAATTTCTCCACACTCTGTTTCCATGTGCATTTCAATGGCTGTACCCCCTTGCTTGGGGTGATACCGATTTTTAAAAAAGTGTACATGCTGAAGTGAGCCGGTCGTATATTAATCGTAGGGGTTACATAGATCATAGCCCTTAAAATGTTCCTTCACCTGTGTATAAATTATATTCACTTTTTTTTATTAAAAAAATTTTTCCAAGTCAAAATTGTAATCGTGAATGCTTTGATTCGTTTTCTACGGCTTATCTGACCTTTGCGGGTTATTTAAAAAGAGAAAATATTTTTGGATTGTAAGAATTCCAGAGGATAATAATGATTTTTTAGTGATACAAGTCTTACTAATTACCCTTAGCTGGGAGGAGAAGAGTTCGGGGTGTAGTCATACCTTTCCCAAAGGTATTTGCGATTAAGTGATTGTGACGAACCCAACTGGAATTGGAACTCGGCTCTCCGATTAACAATTCCAAGACATTATCCATTATGCCAAACGGAAATCCAAATTTACAGCACCTGGTATTCTCAAGCAGTCACCCATCTAAGTACTGACCAAGCTCGTTGTTGCTTAACTTCGTTGATTGTAGAGGAACCGGTGTTTCATCGTAACATGAGCGTAAAAGAAAGAAAGAAAGAAACTTATATCAGAATATTTTACTCAAAGGTCAATGAGCGTAATTTCTGATATTTGCTTCTAGCCAAGACGTGAAACTTCGCTCATCCCCAAAGCCAGTATTCTCCCGTCACCACAAGCCACTCACTTCTCAGACCCAAATCGTTTCTCCACTTGCCTCTTTGCCCATTGACTAAACTTACTGACTGTGGCTCCAGGGTTGGCATCGACAACGACCCAACCTTTAACTCTTATCTCCTTGTTCCAACCTTTCTGTTCAAATTGCTAAAGAGTCAGCGATGAGAGCGGCAGCTCACGCTCGACCCGCTGGCCCGATCCGTGATCACTTCTTTTGTTCTGGCCATGAGCAAACGCAGATCGGCGCACGTAATGGGTCACAAGGGTGTATCTTGAAGATCACAGTTTTGCACGACCCTATCGATGTTCTCTAGTCTGTGGTAAATGGTTGTTATTGATCGAAACGCTATCGATTATACTTGCTTTCGAATAGAGCACAAAATTCAAAGACTGACTTCTTTGTCGGGCAAAAGACCAGAGCTGAAGTAAACAGCTTATACGTTCCTTTTACAGAGATCAATATTAAATATCTGGTTAACATAATAAACTGCAAAATATAAGCTTTTTATGTTTCCTAAGTAGATTAATATTTAAATTAGTTCGGCGTTCGAGTCTAAGTAAAGGATGTAAGCTGCCAAAATCGCGACTCCATTCAAGGAAATTATTGACAGTCAATCTTTTTGAAAAGTTGGTACTTACATAGGGACCGATTGGGAACAGCGGATACTGTTAAGCAACCTCCGATAATCCAAAATAGGTTTAGGCTTTAAATAAACCTCAGAGGGTTGATAAACGATTTGAGACCTTGCCACCGCATGTAGTTTGTCGTCATTCAGGGCGAATTAATTTAAGAGAATCAAGAAAATTCCTTTTTAAAAAATAATGTCATTTTTTTTAATCTAAATTCTTAAATGAAATTACTTATATCTGACCTTTTCTATGCGCCATAACCTTTCAGGAACTTGGCGATTATTGCTATCCACAAGTTCCTAGCCTTCGAAAGTCGAAGTAATGTTTGTCCTCTTACTAAAAATAGTCATGTCTTACTATCAATTTACACAAAGTAAGGTAAGTTATTCGCTACGGCTTTTGCCTTCAATGTGTTCTGTCAATATTAAATTCTTGAAGCCTTTTTTTTCATTATTGTTGTCAGTAAATGAATGGCTAAACAAGTGTTTGCAGATAAGGTAGTTATTTTGCACAGTAAATGAAAACGACTTGAGAGTATGCGAGACTTAAACTCCAACCAGTCTTATACTCAGTGGAAGAGTCCACAATCGATTCATCGGAGGGAGGACGCTACAACAATTATGTGCTCGAAAATTTTCAACGGTCTCTTTTTTACAGTGAATTTCACCCGTACAATGCCAGAGAGATACTCGAGGTAGAGGATTACAGAGTAAGAAACACAGTTTATGGGGATATTTTCTAGAGTTCTAGACTTGAAGAGGTCAAGATTGAAATGGTTGGGAAAACATCCTCTCAGGAGTCGGTTCCCCAGAGTAGTGTTTCGCTGGAAAAAAGCAATTCGAATGGAACTTAATTCTCACTAACTATAGAGCTAGTTCGAGTGGAACTTAATTCTCTAGCTATAGAGCAGTGAGAGGCTTACAACGTTTCGTCTCTAAGAATGGAGTTGTAGCATGGAAAATAATTTATTACCCACAAGGACGCGGATGCGCTTTTGGAATCTATCGAGACTTGAAAGTGAGGACTGGGTAACTCCTGCTTAAATATGGCAGCAGTACTCCATGGTTTGGTTCTTTTAAAAGTAGAGGATAACTGAAGGAACTTACTGAAGCTGTACAGGGAACCGACCATTTTAGCAGTATCTTGAGGGAGGAATCGTATGAGTTTAAGTCCCAATAGTCACTCAAGACACCGGATTTTCCCGAGGGAACATCCATTCATCAAGATTGGTTTTAGTTCAGAGTTCGATCTGCGATAATGGAATGCTACGAATTTCGTTTTCGAGGCATTGAATGTAACCGGCCAGTTTTCGTTTCCATTTTTCGTAAAACCTCTTCATTGTTACATTTATTATATTCTCATAATCTTCCTGTAAATCCCCATCTCCGTTGCCTCAGGTCTGTGAGGAGATTATCCAGAGGGGTGATATTACAGTTCAGAACTTTCTGTTTCTAACGACATTTTCCTGTTCGCTAGTTCTTTGTTTAGCCTTTGCAATACTATTTCGCTATTCCAATGAGCCTTCGGATTTCAGTGTCACAATCTCCGTCCTCTGTTAAAATACTTCACAGATAATTAAATTTCTGTACTTGCTTGCTTTTAATGTCACCAGCTCGTAGTTTACTTTTTTGACTATCCCTCTTGCTAACGACCATACATTCTGTCTTCTTACAATTGATACTTAGTTCTTGCTTCTCACTTTCCTTTATTTTGTCTTGGAATTCATCCACTTTTATCCGTTCCTTGAGTTGAGAAATCCTCTGCTTCAAATGTGCTTTCCAAAATATGTTTTGATCCAATGACATGCCACGCACCTCCCATGTCGACTTGTTTGTGGCTTTTCTTGTTTACGATTTAATCCTAATCAGTCGGCTTTTAACAATAACCTTGTTACAGCTTCACTTGTATTTTCAAGGCATAATAGAAAAAAATGGACATTTGTTACATTTTCTTCAAGCGTATAACTCTTAAACTCTTCCAATCTTTTCAACAAAGAATTGTTTTTTACAGAAACTTAATTCTTTCCCGCATCCTTACTTAATGTTTTAATCTGTTCATCAGGTTTTCACTATTTCTTTAAATATCTTGAAACCCTCGCCTCTGAAACAAGTTAAGCAAATTAATATCTTAGACATATTAGAGTGACAATGGATAAAAGACCATTTGATAATTATGAATGACATTCTGATAAGTAAATGAAAATGCAATTAATAAACTAAAGCTGTCGGTAGTTTTCTAAATATTTCGATATTTATTCACATCACCTTCGGAACATTATGAAATTTATAGTTAATTTGTATCGCCAATAAATGGTGACAATATTCAATTAATAGTTACATACTATATACTCTCATGCAAGAACAAGCTCTGCTTTTTAACCATTAAGAGTTTAAAAAAAATATGTATAGTTAACAAGAAACAAAAGAAATATTTTTTAATCATTTCACCTTATTCAAGGCAGTAAAGCCACTAAGACACAAGAGGTTACTGAGGGTGAAAGAATAAGAAAAAAGAGAAACATTATTAAAGAGTGAGAACAATAAAAGAAGAAGACTTAAGAAGATAGAAGATAACAATGAACATTGCATCTACATTTTTGAAGATCACGTCAAATTTAACATGTCAATCCTTGCTCTAGTTAACAACAGTCTGAAGGTTATTTTTTAAATCAGCTGACAACATGACCATATCCAATTTATCAGATTTACTATAGCAACAGGAGTAAATAGTTGTGTCATCAGAATAGATACCAAGTTGAGAACTGAATAAAAAAGCAATTTATTGGCAGCTTGGTCTACCATATTTATTTATTGGCCATTGCTTCATTATAGCAACACGTGGTATATGTAATACCGCCTGTTATTACAATCACGGAATATCTCATTAGTAAGAAAAAGAAATCAGGCTACGTGACTTATAATTATATAAAATCCAATCTTTTATATTATAATACTTTTTTTATATGAACACCTTGTCTCAGACAATGACAGATAATTATCTGTTTCCATACAGTGAACATTCAACGTTTGTTGACTGTTTAGTGTTATTATTAGCTGAAATTTATAAGGGTTTTTTTTTCTTAAAATATTTTTTCGGGAAGATTTATCAGGTACACTAAATGTTATAGTGTTTTCTCAAACTGATGGGAGTTTCCTTCTAATCTTTTTTTTTTTTTTTTTCGATAATGTAGAATATTTTCTCTTCCAGTTTCACGTGATCCTCATTTCTGTTGAAAGTGTTCAAGTAATGTGGTTTTTGTTATTTATGGTAATGTTTTTCATTTATGATTGTGTAGCTCCATCTGTTTTACCGGTGCTGAGTAGATGGCAACACATCTGGAGTCGTTTGGATATTTCTATAAATTTGATATAATGCTTTTCGGTGTCAAATTTCTAAAATTATTTGAGACAATGGAAACATTCTGAATGTTTTTCGGACTTTTGAATTCGTTGCACTTCTTTTGTTATGTGAGCAAAATTTCAGATAATTTCAGATACTTCATTTTTCAGGCTTCTTCAGGTTTGAACTTTGTGCTATCAACAAAAATATTACAGAGAATGAGCTCAGTAATCTGAACAAGACATTATCGTAGATGAAAAAGAGTTACAAATCTTCTTAAGAACATATATTCTAACCAGTTTGACAATGCGCTTTACATTGAAGAAGCTCTAAATGTGAAGATGGCCGAGTGTTTCATGAAACATTATTTGAAGAGGGTAGATGTTGAGCAACTTTTAATGTCAGATTCTTCCAAAGAAACGCTAAAAAGTCATCATTGCATGTTTTATAGTGAAGAATGTTATGATAAAAACATCAAACATATTTCGAGCCTATACGAGGGTTGACGTAGTTTAATGATTTTCAAGCTTGTCTCACTAGAATAATTACGACTGAATAGAGAGTTAGAGCATTACTGGGTGCCCCCTACTTTTGGCCTTGTGCCACATCTAAGCTACGTTTAAAAACTCACCAAGGCACTTCGACGTGGTGTAATGTTTACCAAGCTTGTTCAATTGGGACTGAGTAGTGAGTTCGATCCTCACTGGGTGCTCCACTTATTTTCGCCCTTATGCTACATCAATGCTACGCTTAGAAAATCGTTTTGGGGTACTTTGACGTGGTGTAATGGTTAGCAAGCTTAGATTAATTATTACTGAGTAGTGAGTTCGTTCCTCACTGTGTGCTCCTTAATTTCGGCCTTGCGCCGCAACTAAACATTGCTTAGTAAATCACTATACGAGGGTCGGCGAAATATTTTATAGGCTGATCAAGATACTCTCAAAGAATGGGATTAAATAAGGTTTATTTTTCAACAGAGTGCCCTTCCATCAGTGTTGCAGAGCCTCGATTCCATTAGCTTTCATTCTGTTGGTCAAAAAGTCATCAACAGAAGATATGACAACATCATAATCACTGAGATTCTTGGTTCCCAGCCAAGTGTGTGTGTGTTGTTTTTTTTTATGTTGAAGAACAGATGATAGTCAGATGTAGCCAAATCAGGAGGATAGGGAGGATTATCAACCAGTTCAAAGCAACAGTCACGCACAGTAGCCATAGAAATCAATGTCTTGTGTGCAGTTTTCCTGGGCGTTTGATTTTGACAGCCTTTCATAACTGCCTCAGCAATATGTCATAGTGTATTCTGCATTGATGCTGTAGCACTTTTGAAGATAATCAATAAACACAATGCCTTTTGGCATAAAATCACCTTCCCTCTAGAGGAAACAAACTTTGCCTTCTTTGGAACAAGTGAGGAAGGATGTTGCCACTGCATAGATTGTCTCTATGTCTCTAGCTCAAAGTGTGAATACAACATCCTGGTACGCTGGTGATCAGGTGCCAGAAGACGTGGCACCCACCTAGGTCACGCTAAGTTCCTTGTACATAATTTTCTTAAAATTATCTCAGGATATGTTAATAGCATTAGCTATTTGAGTTATATTAGGTTGGTGCAAAAATAATGACGTACTGATGTCGTTTTTTTGACGTTAAAAAATACGTCAAAAAAACGACATTATTACGTCATTATTTTTGCACCAACCTAATAGTTAATCGCATGTTTCCACTGCATGGATTGTCTCTATGTCACTTGGTCAAAGGGATGAATACAACAAACATCCTAGGTTAGGAAACGTTCGAGGAAACCAGTTAGGTCTGCCTTAAAAGATGTCAGATTTACCCATGATGTGATCATCCTGGTACGCTTTTGATCAGGTGCCAGAAGACGTGGTACCAACCTAGGTCATGCTAAGTTCATTGTGCAAAATATTCTCGAATTACGGAATATGCTAATGGCATTGGTTATTTGATTCATAGTCAACCGCCTGTCATCCATGGGGTGAACACGATAAATGATTTCCTCGGCGGTGGCAGTTGCAGAGCGTTTAGATGGTGGGTCATCTCCAAGACTTTTCGTTCCCCTACTAAAGGAATTACTCACATGACACACTGAATACAAGAGGAACAGGAGGAACAGAAGGAAACAGGGAATCTTTCAAAATGGATGGCAATACAGGGAGTAGAAGGGATAATAAAAAAGACTAAAATTAAGAATAGCTACAAAGGTGATGAAGCTGTGGAGAGCGATGATCGCCAACGCCCTGAAGAGATATGGCGCATAGAAGAAAAACGCATGATGGACAATTAGTTGAACTGAATAAAGTGACAGAAGCATAATTTAGATAAAAGATTATTTCCATTAATTTCAGAAATGAAATTATCTAATCAAGAATATTCCCTTTGAAAGTTGATAGTTTGTTAAATATATATCTCAACAAGGTTCGAGAAGCAAACAAGATCATAAAGAAAATTAGCATTATGCCAGAAATTTTTCGATGCATGTCTCATGATAAACCCTCAACGGAGCTGCGAGCTCAGTGTCAATGACCCAGGAGTCCAACAGGTTAAGGAACTTATCAGTTTGCAAATATTTATTATCAAGGGCATAGAATCTCTCTATCTGTCTGTCTGTCTATTTATCTATTTATTCTCTGTTTCTTACTTTCTCTTACTCTCCCCCCCTCTCTCTCTCTCTCTCTCTCTCTCTCTCTCTTTCTCTTTATCTCTCTCTATTTCCGCTTCTCTTTCTTATTTATTTGTTTTATTTTTCGTCAAGGTTGTTAATAAACTGAATTCCAAATTTAATGAGCTTCGGGATTTTGCATATTCCCTGCCAGTCACTTATTAGCCTGATTTGAAAATTATTTTCAGAGGATTTTCTCAAATAACCAATATCTCTTCCAAAGCGAGAAAAAATGGCGTCATTTTCTCTTTTTACTTTGTCTTTTTCTCCGATATTTTTTTTCTTTTTTTTTTTTTTTTTTTTTTTCTTTTTTTTTTTTGCTGCTGCGGATGCTGCCGCTTCTGTTGTTGTTGTTGTGGTTGTTCGCTTTGCAAAAGAGAGTGGAAGTGAGAATGGGAAAATTCCTGCGCACGGTTGTCATCTTTCTCCGGTATGTTGAATATGGATTCTTTTATTTTTCTTTTTAGTTCTTCATTTATTTCGCTCTAATTTATTTTTCTCTGTTTATTCAACTGCTTCGCATTATTATTATTTTCTTCTTCTTCTTCTTCTTCTTCTTCTTCTTCTTGCTTCTATTGCGTTTTAGCACTCCGGTAGCAATGGAATATTCGCTAAATGAAAGTAAGAGAAACAAAGAAGAAACGTCATCAAAATCAAGTGGCTAATGATACTGTGCATAATAATGTAACAAAGAAATGCGTTTTCTCTTACATGCACAAAAAATGAAGTGTTGACTGTTTATGAAAATAAATGAGCTTTGATTCTTGTACACTACACCCACTTCCACCCTATCTTAAAACCTAAAATATAAAAAAGAAGTTTTGCATTGATTAATGACCCCTCTCCAGGATAAGAGTTTCCTGTCGTAAATGCATTCCAGATTAACGAGACACTTTCGTCCATCTGCTGAGATTTTTACCGCCGCCGACAAACATCTGTAACTCGCCCGGTGCTTCCAGTGCATGTCTTACAAACAAACTGAATTTTGCCGTATTTAACACTAAGTTTCGGATATGAAAATTCTTCAACTTACTCGGAAAAGACGCAGACATTCGCAGAGCAATCACTTCGTATATATACTTAGATTAGTAATATATTGCTTGAAGATCAGACAAAATGCTGATCCTAGAATTGATGGGTGTTTGGTCTAGAAGAGATAGGAAATTCCAAAAGCAAAGTAAATGTCTTTAGGCCTTCCAAAAGGGGCCACTGCGTATTTTTGCTTACAGTCTCAAGTATAAACCATCAATATTTATCTATCTCCAAACCATGTAAATGCTTCATTCATAAATGACTTTAGATTCAGCTATAAATGACTAATATTTACCTATCTCTGAACCAAGTGAATACTTACTGGCTCAAATATAGACGATAAATATTTAGCTATCCCCGAAACAAGTAAATTATTATTATTATTATTATTATTATTATTATTATTATTATTATTATTATTTGTGCCGTATCCCATCAGAAGATTGTCTTTTGTAGCTCTTAATAATTTTTGTCGTTTTATTTTCAACCCAAAAGACTGTTCTGCCATCTATTTACTCATGCTCGCTATATATGTTATATGTTGTTTTCCTCTTTACCTCTTTCCCTCTTACCATTTGGGCTGTGAGTGTCAAATTTTCCAAGCTTTCTTTCCACATTATGAGCCCTAGAAATTTCAACTATATCTTTCAGATGTTAATTATAAGTGTCAATTTTGTTTCTGTTTTCTCTAAAACTTCTTCGTTGTTCGCATGTTTCCTATTTGGTATTCTCAGCATCTGCAGAACCACATTTCTGTTGCTCCAAGTCTCTTCTTCAACTGCGAGATTTTCCAGCATTCATTGCCATATACAAGAACTGATATCACATAATGATTAAACACTCTTGTCATTGTGTATAAACGAGATTTTCCTGTTTCTTAATACTTTGCTTAGATTTTGAAAGGCACCCTTCTCTATCCCAATGCGCCTTCGCATTTCAGTGACACACTTTCCGACTTCTGATAGAACACTTCCCAGATATTAAAATGTTTGTATTGGATTGATTTTGATATCTGTAATTTGTAATTTGCATGTTGGGTTGCACCTCTTGCTAACAACCATGCATTCTGTCTTTTTGCAATTGATGATTCACTCTTACTTCTCGCGCGTCCTGGCTATGACGTTAAACTACGTCCAACAGCAAGGAAGGCCTCAGATGGTGTTTTCAGAAAAATAATGTTGCCAGCTGTACGTTTTTGAAACAATAATGTTGCCAGCTATACGTTGTTGTTTTCTTTTTGTTTTTTGGGGAAAAGATAATGTTGCCAGCTATATGTTTTTGAAACAATAATGTTGCCAGCGATACGTTTTTTTGGGAACAATAATGATGCCAGCTATACGTTTTTGAAACAATAATGTTGCCAGCTATACGTTTTTTTGGAAACAATAATGTTGCCAGCTGTACGTTTTTTTGGAAACAATAATGTTGCCAGCTGTACGTTTTTGAAACAATAATGTTGCCAGCTGTGTGTTTTTGAAACAAATAATGTTGCCAGCCATACGTTTTTTTTTTTTTTTTTGGAAACAATAATGTTGCCAGCTATACGTTTTTTTTTTTTTTTTGGTTTTTTGGTTTGTTTTTTTTTTTTGGAGACAATAATGTTGCCAGGACAAAATAGGCATTTAAAATTCATAGAAACTGGATTTGGCATTAAATAACCCACAGTGGTTGATATGCCATAAAACCCAAACAAACAAATCTTTCTTCTCGCGTCAGAAGTAGAAAGTTCAAGTAGACTTTAGAAATGACACGGAAACCTAATCCTTAACTGGAAACAAGGAGTAAACATCTACACCCGTTTACAAGATTGAGGATCCGTTTAAATCGAACGATAGACAAACCCGTCTACTACTATTTCAAGAGAAAATGTAGGTCCTAACGTTTGTATTATAAACCAACCAAGGGATTAGTGTTATTTCCAAACCAGCATAGGCATAGAGTAACGTACAATACGATATATTTTCTGGCCTATTTTATTATGTGTGCTGGGAGTATCGTTTAGCTTAGCCTGTACTATGGAGTATGCGATCGAAACCAAATTAGTAGCGCTTATGAGAAATCGCCATCAGCATCTTCATAGTCATTTCTTTCCAGTAAATGTCAATTTCCTATTTTTTAAAACAGACCAGCACAGCCAGGCAACAATGTTATAACAATTTTATTACTACGCAATGCAAAAAGATATTGCGATTTTAAACAAGTTTTTTCTTCTCATACTTATAAAATTTGATTTTTACAAGTTTCTCGAGCGCCGACTTCACTCGGCTCTCTTGAATTATTGCATAATTATTTTCATAAAAAATGTGTGCGCCAAATCATTTATATTGTTTTGTGCTTTTTAAAAAAGTAATTTTTAACAAGTCTTCAACAATTTTTATTTCTCTTAACCTCTGCTTCTTTTATAAGAGCAACCATAATTTCTGCCAACTCTCTTTGACCTGAATTTATTTTACTGATCTTCTACGGGCTTCTACACAATTAAGGCGTAAAACAAAAAAAAAATAAGTGAAAAACAAAATGTCAAGGGGAAAAAACTGCGTATTTTTGCTTTTTAATATTGCTTCTTTTTTTCATTATTTTTTTTCTTTTTCTTGTTGACTTTCATTTCCACTTCTGCTATGTTATTAGTGTCTCAACCCGGGGAATTCACTCTTTGTCATAAAACGGTCGTTAGTAAAAACAAAAATACTTCCAAAATGTCGAAACCAAAATCATCAAGGCTAAACAAATGCAAGTTCATTGATTCTCCAGCTATATCGACTTTTTTCAGTCAATGATCAAAAACCAATGCATATGACATTCGTGTTCATTTATTTAGTTTTTTTTTATTAATAATATCAATTTGTTTAATTTTTTTCATTTATTTAGGTTTTTATTTATTTATTTATCTATTTATTTACTTATTGCAAATGTTTGCTGTTTCTATTTCTTGTGTGCCGAATACAAATTCCGGACGATTCAAATATTTGCTTCGATTCTCCACTGAAGAAGACCGGAACGTACAACGGCCGAAACGTCGTGAATATGGCAATAAAGATGAGGACAACAGTCCCAGTAATGTAAATAATGCAAATGATTCCAATAAACATATTGTGCAGATATACAACTTTGAATTGCAAACACTGTTAACAGACAAACTACTGGGAAACATCACAGAAGTAAATAATGCTATATACACAACAGCTTTAGCAGCTACTGGGCAGCCTGGTGTCAAGACAATAAAAATATTGAACAACAGACAAAAAGAACCAGTTTGGAAGGCAAAATTAAAACGAGAAAGGGGTAGAAATCTCAGCACAGCAAGGACAGATTATCGTAAAACCTTTGGTAGTGTGCCACCATCTTGGATCCTTAAGACTTTGGAAATGTACAAAGTCTCCTCGATGATATTAAATTTCCTTAAACACAGCATTGGAAATGTTGAAAACCACATTTACCTAATTCACTCCAAAGGCACTGCCTCTTCCAACCGCCTGAATGTCTGACGAATAATATTTCAAAGAGACTCCTTATCACCCCTTCTGTTTTGTTTGTCTTTAATCCATCTTACGCTTGAATAAACAATAATGGCTATAAATACAAAATTAAACAAGAAATTGTTCAATTACCTATTTTACATAGAGGATCTCATACTCTTTATTAAAAACGACAATGAGTTGAAGGGTCTCCTCAATGCTGTAAAATGTTTCAGTGATGACATAGTTATAAGTTTCGGATTAGATAAATGTGAAAAAGTAACATTCAAGAAAGGCAGAATTACAGAAACACTCCCAATAGATCTAAATTTTGTCACAAAGATTAGAGAACTGGAACAAGATGAAGCCTATAAGTACCTAGGGATTAGCAAATGAGATGGAATACAGCATACCCAAATGAAGGATAAAGTAAGAAAAGAATACTACAGGTGTGTGTCTGGTATTGAATACCGAGCTAAATTCAAAAAACAGAATATCATCCATAAACATCTTGGCTGTCCCCGTGGTGCAATACAGTTTCAACATCCTTAACTGTACCATAGTTGATATTAAGCTAATGGACGCCAAAACGAGAAAGTTTCTCACTTACCAGCACATGCATCATCCCAAGGCGGATGTTGAGCGTCTGTATGTTCCCAGATCCGAAAGAGGCAGAGTATTAGTTCAACTAGAACTGTCTTACAAAACTACATCAATCGACCTTCAAAGATACCTGGAAACTACACAAGGCTGGATAATGATCTGTGTCAGAGAACATGAAAGAAGAAACTTTATTTAGTAATAAAGGAAGCCAACAAATTCAAAATGGAGCGTCAAGTGGGTGAAGAAATGCAAGTAAAACTTAATACGCATACTTTAGCTGCAAAAATCTTTAAAAAAAAAAAAAAAAAAAAAAAAGACAAATCCAATCGACCAGATACTGAAACGATGGCAGAATAAATTTCTTCACCGTACGAAACATGCTGATATAGACAAACCCCGTACCCATCAGTGGCTACGTAGTGCAGGGTTAAAAGTTGAAACCGAAGATTTTATTCTTGTTGCACAGAACCAATGCTTGCTAACTAGAAATTACCAAGCACACATACTAAAAACATATGTTAGCCTAAAATGCTGATTCTGTAATAAATATCCAGAAATAATTGACCGTCTTGTATCAGGTTGCAAGGTATTGGTACCCATGGAATATAAAACCCGGCATGACAGAGTGGGCCAATTGGAAAATCTGCAACTTTTACAGAAAGAAAACTGCAAGAAATTGGTATGAACACCATCCAGGCCCCTTTACAGAGATAGATCCTGTAACAATTTTATGGGACGTTATAATACACACAGACAGAACAATCAAAGCTAATCGCCCAGACATTGTGATCAGAGACTGAAAAAACAAAATGTGCCTTTTTATTTACATGGCAGTCCTTTCAGACTGTAATGTGTCTTTGGAGATCTTAAAAAAACTATCAAAATACAAGGACCTTGAAATCGAAATCTCAAAAATGAGTGACATGACGACATCAACATCTCCAGTTGTATTTGGAGCCCTCGGATTGATTGGAAAAGATTCCAATAGACTCATTGAAGGGATTCCTGGTAGCTCATACCTTAACGAATACAAAAAATTCTACTCATAAGTTTACGAAGGGTTTTATCTATGTAAAATATGTGTGATCTTAGATGTTTTTTTTTTAGTTTTTTTTTTTACTCAGAAAATGCTCAGTGAAAAATGTCATGATGCCATTTCTGATCTTAGGTTTCAGGTTGGTATCCTCAAAGAATAATAATAATAATAATAATAATAATAATAATAATAATAATAATAATAATAATACGACTACTACTACTAATAATAATAATAATAATAATAACAATCGGAAATTAAGGAAGCACTGAAGCCATCCAAAACAGTTTTACTATGAAAACAAATTTGCCAGTATAATGAGGTGAATTGTTTTCACTTGATCTCCATAATCATTGGAACATTGTTGTTGCTGCTGCTGCTGCTGCTGATGATGATGATGATGATGATGATGATGATGATGATGATGATGATGAGTTTCCTGTTAGGAAATTAAAACGAGTGCAAATCTAACAGAAAATTGAAACGGCACAATACACATGGAACTGTAATGAAATGTGGTTAGATTGAAAAAAGTAGATAAGATACGTGAAGACTTTGTGTCACCTGGCTTCCAAGTGTACCCTTTCTTAACCAGAAACATTGTACGGAAGAATTGATCAATTGGAAATTCTTTCAAGTTACGTTGTTTGTTTTACCCTTCCGTTAGTATTATGTGATATGGTATCAGTGAAATGTGGAGGTTGTTATCAAACACCCCATTTAAAATATTACAGACATATTTAGTTCTTAATTTTCTTGTTAGTTATTGTTTTGTGTATTCTCACTAGTTTTTATAAGATAAATAAAAAGGTTTTCTGTTCCAAAATTTTCTTAAAATGCTATTTTTTAATGAAATTGTAAATTTCAAAAAAAATAAATACGTAAAAATAGTTTTCATCTTATTTTCAGGCAGCAAATAAAACTGCTCGTAATCCACAGAAATCCTGTCATGTGTCCCGTAATCATTAGGGCCGTAGGGACACCATATGTACTGCACCCATAGTAGCAGTTGTGCGTTTATGGTAGAGGTGAGCAAACTACGACCAGCGGGCCACATCCGACCCGTTGGTCTTTTTAATCCGTCCCGCATTCAACTAGGTGGCACATTCACCTTATTTCAAAGCGCCACGGAACGACTGCATCGCGGTCATTGGAGCTGATCGCTGCCACTAATGACACGTCTCAGCAGCGTCTCTCCGCGACGCCGCACTATTAATTCGTAGCAGTTCTATTTTTGACGGAGCCATTGCTAAATCGCGTCAGGCTCAACAGAGCAGATTGCACCAGACAGAAAATCCAACATAGAAGTGCCTTAAACTTTAAGGCATGATAGCCTGATAGACTCATAAGGCTGGTTGTCACCTCAAGGCAAGAGAGACCAGTCAGTCCTGCTGTTTAGCTGGAAAAGAGAGATGGATTCATACCTTTCCCAAAATTATTTGTGCAAAATTAGACGTAACTAACACGGCTAGAATTCGAACTCGGTTCAAACATTTCTTTCCGAATTGTTAACCCTAACCTGCACATTCAAATCACACAGGTATTATAACTAAAACCAGAAATTCCTTGTACTTACATAATTAAAAAAAGTTTTTATTTTGAAAACTCGAAATGAATAACCAATAATTTAAAAAAGTATTTGTAAATTTCCAAAATTAAAATATGCAAAAATAAGTTTCATGGCTTTCGCTTCTCTAAGTAAATTGATGATGTCTTGACGGCTTTTACTCAAAGAGTTTATCAATCTGTAGATAAGAATGGTAAAGCTCACGTTGTTGCTTTGGATATCTCGAAGGAATTTGACAAGTATATTGGTGTTCTTCACAAGTTGAGAGGTTATGGTATTCCTGGATTAATTTTTGAACTGATTCATTCTTTCTTATCGAATCACGAAATGTAAGTTGTCTTGAATGGCCACCCTTCTAGACATTTTGCATTAACACAAGCGTATTCCTACCTGATGCCATCAATTCTCAATTCAGTATCTCTTCTGAAGACACAACCATTTATTCTTGTCTCAGGTGAAATTGGTAACTTATCTAAAGAAAAAAATCTAAATTTTGTTTTTAACTGTAACGAGGAATGTCTTGTTAATATTAACGCCTCCAAAACGAAACTGTTCTCTTTTCTGAGAGACCCCCTTTTTGCCTCCTATCATCATGGCGTCCATCATGGCTGATGCTAACTTCGAACTAACAGTTTCCGCTGATATGAATTGGAAAGATTATAATTGCTAGGTCTGTTGTTTAGAAAGTTGATTCCTTGCGGTGTGCTAGACAATTTTTATCGACAGAATTTATCTTACATATTTATAAATCTACCATTCGTCCTTGCTTTGACTATTGCTGCCAAATCTGGTTTAGTACTTCTGCTATATATTTAGAGATTCTTGATAAAATCCAAAGAAGAATTTGCAATGTTGTTGGTCCTGACCTGGCATCTTGGCTTTAGTCACTTTCCCACCACTGTAATGTAGCTTACTTGTGCTTTTTCTATAAATACTTTCATGGTAATTTTTCGGATGAACATTTCTCTATGGTACCTAGACTTTATGAATTTAAATGTAATACTAGATTGGCGGTAAGGTCTCATCATTTTACAGTTGAAATGGCTAGATGTAACTGTAAGTTCTATACTGATAGTTTCTTCTGTCGCACTTCTCGCCTGTGGAACTCTCTTCCGGTTTCTTGCGTCCCAATCAGTTATGAACTTCAAAAATTTAAATGCAATGTCAATCGCTATCTTCTGTCTTCTTAATTCTTGTTCTTTTATTGTTCTCTCCCCTTATAGTAATTTTTCTCTTATTCTCTACCACTCAGTAACCCCCTTTACATCTTAGTGGCTTTGTTGTCTTGCTTGTGATGAAATGATAAAAAAAAATTACTAAGTCAACAAATAAAACTGCTATTCACACAAACACTATGACTAAAACCGGAAGATATTCAAAAAGCTACTTAAGTAATCATGAAAATTTGACTTACCACTCGGTAAATATTAAGGAAAAACATTTGGTGCAGTTTTCAAACGCCCCATGGTCTTAACGGAGAGTTAAAGAAATGCCAATTCGATGTTAATTTAAAAAAAAAGATTAAAGATAAGTGAAATAATGATCCTCATGCGCATTAATTGCAATGATAAGAAATCGTGAATAGAAGCCATTTTCAGTATTTACTACCCACGTCGTTGGAGCTTTTAAAAAAAACTGATCTGCCGTCTTTACATTCCAAGGGTATGAATAAAAATATACAAGTTCATTTTTTTTAATTGAAGTTTATTCTTATTTATCAATGAAAAGATTTTTTTTCTTTATATAAAAAAAATAAACTCTTGTTTGAAAAACTCCTTTTTGTAGTTTATTTTATTTTTCAGACGATACTCTGTTCAATAAATTTGAAGAAAATCAAAGCAGACGAGTAGTCACTGAATGTGAATCCAAAAAGACATCAACTTCTATCCAAGTGAAAAATTCCTATGGAAGAAAAGAAAAGCGAAAGACGTTCGAAAGATAGAAACGAATGAAAGTATTTGTAAAGAGAGAGAAAAAGAGCGCGGGGAGATAGCAGTTCTGACATAAATACACAGAAAAAAACAAAGAAACAAACAAATAAATAAACTAATGATTGGAAGGAAGAAAGAAAGAAAGAAAGAAAGAAAGAACAAATTTCTTGAAAAGCAACTCGCTGAAATTTAAATTAGCATAAAGAAAAATGCAAGACTGATTTATATTAAAAGGAAGAAGACTAGAAAAATATATAAAAAATAAACTCAAAGATTTTTATTGCTTCTAAATATTGAAATGTTGTCACGTTCTTAACGGACTCTAGCGTAGTTCAAATTTCAGATTTACGATTAGCGTTTGTTTCTGTGGAGGTACAAATATGAGATTTGATAATAATTCAGTAAATTTATCAGACCATCTGACTGGAACGAGTGTTTTTATGCGAAACACTGGAGTCGGTCAATGAGATTGAACACACACACACACAAACACACACACATACATACATATATATATATATATATATATATATTAGGTTGGTGCAAAAATAATTTCGTTTTCTCACATAGTAACATATGTTAGAAAACGAAATTATTTTTGCACCAACCTAATATATATATATATATATATATGTTTTGAACAATAAAAAATATTAAAAAATTAAAATCTTCATATACACTGGGTTGTATATTAATATTCTTTCGTTTTTATTATTTCATTTAGATTCCTCAACTAGTTTCGGCCAACATGGCCATGATCAGGAGAAAAAAAATTTTACTTGTAAGTAGCAGTGAACTACAGAAATGAATGTCTTGATGGAGAAAATGCACTTTTGTCTGTAGATTTCATGTCCTTCTTTCTTTCTTTTTTTTAACACGAATTTTTGTCAGGCCTTGTGTTGGTCAAACAGTCTCTTTTAAGTTGTTATTTAAGATAAGAGCTGGATGGATTCATGCTACTCTGAAAAGAAAGAGAGAGAGAAAAGTTTCTCTTCTCTCTCTCTCTCTCTCTCTCTCTCTCTCTCTCTCTCTCTCTCTCTCTCTCTCTCTCTCTCTCTCTTTACATCTCTTTTTCTCCTGCTCCTCCCACTACCAGTACAATTATATTCATGGATAGATTTTGAGATGAAGCAAAGACGTTGCCTGACGAATCCATCTCGGAAGAAAGCGTGGTTACAAGAAGGTCAGTGTTTCTGATACTTTACATATTAATTTACTCTACATTTTCGTTTTCTGAAAATAGTATTGTGCACTTTTTTAATTTTAGCGAATATCTTTTTTACCGAATATATATATATATATATATATATATATATATATATATATATATATATATATATATATATATATAGATAGATATATATAGATATATATATACGGAGAGAGAGATCAACCTGATCAACAATGCAATTACCAGTTTCACGCCTCAAGTGATTTTCAGACAATGAAAATCATCTGAGGCGTGAAACTAACAGTTCACACAGTTTAATACATACTAGTTTTAACCTGTGAAAATTTCATGGTTTTCCGATTTTAATATTCTGATGAATCTTAATTCTTAACTTAATGATTGAATAAGCTCATGGTTAGTTCTACATCAATAAAATATCCGTAGAATCTCCCCCTATCGCATCGTTAAACGTTGGAGCTTAACTTAATAACAATCGGAAATATGAATGTTTGTCGTTATTTTAAGAAGTGGGTACAAATGAAAAGATTTGAAATCAACAACGTTTTTCTATTTCACCGAAACATCCGTTAACCACTACTTTCTTTCTCTTTTCTGTTCTTTCGTTATTTCTTTCTTTCTTTTTTATGCTTTCGTTCTTTCTTTCATTCATTTTCTTACTGAAACCAAATAGAAAAAAAAACGACAACGACGAATGGATGTAAAGTCAAAAAAAAAAAAAAACGACGAAAAAAGCAAATAACCACGACATTCTACACGTAAGCATATACTTGCAGATGGGCACGTGCGTGAATGCACACACACACACATACACACACTATGGAAAGAAAACTTTCACCAATGAAAAATTAATATAAAAAAGAAAAAATCGACAAGTATAAACAGTCAATTGCTGATACCCCTAACGAAGGGATGGAGTGATTCCCGGAGGGTCATGTTACAAAACCCTGGGTCGGGATGCTGTAGTTAACATCAATCAGTCAAGTGACAAACCTTTTATTTCTACTTGTATATATATATATATATATATGTATGCATATGAATATTTGTTTCCCCCACTATATATATATATATATATATATATATATATATATATATATATATATATATATATAGTGGGGGAAACAAATATTCATATACATACAAATTTTTACTTTATTGTATTTCCAACTAATGAATAAACATATAATTTTCATATAATTAACTCTACACAGATGCATAATAACTAAATATGCATAGAAAACAGAAATTTGATTTCATAGAAATTTATCTATCCATTTTAATGGGTGAAAAAAGTATTCATACAAAGCAAATTTCACATATTAAAACTTTTAAATTACTTTAATACTCCAGATTGTTCAAGTGGAAAATTCTAGAATGTTCCAATAATGTTATCAGTAATTATTTTTAGCCTAAAAAATACAAACAGAACATTCTGAAATTGGTTCAAGAAGGTTATCATCATGACAAGTTATCATCAGGTAAAGAATTGACAAATTCGCAAAAAGAACTGATTGTTAAGCTCTGTAAAGAAGATAAAGTTACAGGAAAATCTCAGACAACCTGTATATTCCATTTATTACCCTTAGTTCATTCATTGCAAGGTATAAAAAGTTAAAACTGTTGAAAACTAAAGAAGAACAAGTACTCCACGGAAGATTTCTTCAAGATCTTTGAGGAAATTAATGGCTCAAATTAAACAAAATCCAATGGTTACATGCCAAGATTTCCAGGAAGATTTGCTTTTATCAGGAATCTGTCTCACTAAAAGGACAATAAGCAAGGAAACTGATAGGAATAATCTAAAGTCACGCTCCCTCGGAAAACTCCACTGTTATTAAAAAGACACACAGATGACTGGTTGAAATTCGTTCGTGAACATAATGATAAGGAAAAATCGTATTGGGAAAGAGTATTATGGACGGACGAAACCAAAACCGTCTTGATTCAGGGCACCACTACCTCTTCAAGGCACTTGATGCAGCCCTCCGTGTTGAGATGAATGAAGGCGTAACGTCGCCATCACTAATGATCACATCATACACCACGATGTTGACTGGATATATCATCCAACTCTTTCTGAATACTCAGCACTGTCCTCAGATTGACACCCAAACACTCTGAAATTTTCATATTGGAGCTTCCACCACGAATGCCAAGCAGTATAGTATTTCTGGTGGAGTGAATTGCGTCATGGTGCTCTTTTTTCTTACAGACAATTGCCAACTGACCCTACTGTGCAGTTGTCAAAATTAAAAACAAACAAAGCGCATGCGCGAAATTAAAAATATTATTTAATTCTTTAAAGAAAATTATCTTGAATGTGGGAATGCGTACAGTTGTTTGGATTCGGTTATTAATGACAGTACAGTGTAACCCGGATATAAGAGACCCGGATATAAAAGAAACCCGGATATAAGAGAGATTTTCTCTGGTCCCAAATTAGAGCCATACTTACCTAAACAAAATAGACCAAACCCGGATATAAGAGAAACTCGGATATAAGATACTTCTTCTCCGGTCCCGGCAACTGTCTTATATCCGGGTTGCATTGTAGTTTTATATTTTTCAGGGCATTCACTGTTGTAATTTAAAAGGCAAGAGTTAGAATAAATAGACATTTTGTACAGGGATGTGGTAAAAATTTCGCTGTTTTTGTCAATGTGAATATCTAGAAATGGGATTTATTATCGATATTTAGTTCATAAGTGAAAACTGAGTTTGGATGAAGATGTGATCAATATATCTGGCATCAATGGTGGAAATATTTATTTTATTAAATATTTTGCTTCCTAAGTTGATTGGATGAAGGTTTGAAAATAATAAACCGAGAGGTCTGCCTATTACGAAGCCGTCAGTCTGGGTATAAATATTACCAACGTGATCGTGGAAATAGACCTGTCTTGTGAATGCTAATAAATTTTTCTTTTTAATATTGCGGGATTCATTTTCAGGGGTGACAGAAAAAATAAGCGTTATTTAAAATAATGTCAATTGTTTCCTGATCTGGAACGTTAATGCACAAATTTTCAACATCTAAGAATATTAAGATTTCGTCTCGACGTTTGTTGGAGTGAAGAATATATTTAGATTCGCTAGTAGAGCTGATACTGCATTTGGTGGGTAAATACGGTATGATTAATTAATAAAATATTTATCAAAAATAAATAATGGGTTAAATGTTTAAAAAAAAAAAAACAAGCCCATAAAATACTTGTAAAAATTCTGGATTCTTATTTCTGTACAATAGCCTTTTGAATAATTTCAAATATAACTGTTCCCGCCGGTTTAATAACCGTTAGGCAAGCGCAATAAACCAGAAATATCTTACTTTGATACCCATAATGCCCCATTTCCAGCATATATAGATAGTAGACGTACAACCCAACACACGTGGCCTGAAGAATACATTCAAGTATGAAACAGATTGTCGCCCAGTCGTTATTAACCTCAGGGTCTACTCTTTTTTATTCTTATGAATCAAATTATACCATTGAAACTCCTATTATTTGCGCATTCGAATACGAACTTTACTACGCATGATCAAATTCAATCGGATGCGACTCCTATAAGGTGCCCAGTGTTCCATAAGGAATGAGAAGAATTAGCTATCTCTCTATATCTATCTATCTATCTATCTATCTATCTATCTATACATATATATATATATAATTAGCCTTATGAATATTTATGAAAAATCTTTAAAAGCTAGCAACATTTTTACTTTTGTTTATAAATTTGTTTTACTTTTGTCGCACAATAAAATCCTTACATTTGCCTTGCTGAAGTCCATCAGAGGACGAAATGCGTTTGCTATGATATCGCACATTAAGTGTTGGTGTTAATAAAACAATGCTCGACAACAGATCTATTAATAATAGACATATTATTCCTGGAGTTTCATGCACAACGCAATCTTCAGGTTTCTGTACTTCTGTACTCAACACCTGAAGATTGTGATGCTCATGAAACTCCGAGTCATGCTACCGGTAAAGAATAATATATATATATATATATATATATATATATATATATATATATATATATATATATATATATATATATATGTGTGTGTGTGTGTGTGTGTGTGTGTGTGTATGTAAATATACATACATATATATATATACAGACACACACACACACATATATATATATATATATATTATATATATATATATATATATATATATATATATATAATAAAAAGGCTAACATTCCATGGTTTTATATATATATATATATATATATATATATATATATATATATATATAATAAAAAGGCTAACATTCCATGGTTTTATATATATATATATATATATATATATGTGTGTGTGTGTGTGTGTGTGTGTGTGTGTGTGTGTGTGTGTATGCATGTATGTATATATGGTGAGTAGAATATGGTGAGTAGAAATTCGCACACCGTTAAAAGAAACGGCACATATGAATATATGCAATTGCGTTTACATATAATTTCTTATACGCACCTATACGCAAATGTTTTTTTGAATTTTATCACTCGAATCTGTATGGAACTTTATATATATTTAAGAAATTACAATGATTATGTAAACTGATCTTAGATAATTCTTTTCTAATTAAGCCATTGAAAATCCCATTCCTATTATGAAAGTCTTAAACTAAACCCCACCGTCACATGACACCACATTCAACCTAAATAAAACAGAACTCGGAGTTTAATCGCTGACTTCAGCACACATATCGCAGCACACATATCGCAGCACACATGACTACAAAAAGAGACGTAGATTTTTTTTTAGTCTATCTTTTCCTGAAGATTGTATTTAACTGCAAATGAATCTCCCAACTTTCAAACTGTCTTTTCTCGTTCTTTCTTTTTCGATTCTACATAATTTTAATCTATTTTCTATTGTTTTTAGATTTTCTTTATGTCTGAACGGAATAAGTGTATCTTCGGCATCGTCATGTTTCATCAACCATCTTTAAACTGTTATGATAACGATGTCACACTGATGTTGTCTTGGTATCAGTCGTTTTTTTTTTCTTTCTGTCGATAAATTTTAATAATTAGTAGTGTGAGCTTACCAAATATACAACAGGACTAATGCACCTTGTCTACAAAAACAAAAAGACTGGCTTAACTTTACAGTTTTTCTTTCTTAGCAGGAAAACCCGAATTCAACTGACGCTCAAGTGGATGCCGGTTCGGTTTTAACCCAAACAATAAACAATATTTGCATAGAGTCAATGTTATTAGGTTGGTGCAAAAATAATGTCGTTTTCTCACATATGTTACTATGTGAGAAAACGACATTATTTTTGCACCAACCTAATAATATAACTTTAAAGCTTAATGGTATTCACGAAAACTCCGCCCCCCCCTCACGTCCTGGATATGACGATAAACTACATCCGGCAACAAGGCTACTGTTCGGTAGTTTCTGGGGAGCGTGAAACCGCCTCTTAAATGCTGTTATTCCAAGGTCCACGCTGACCCGCGATAGTAGCAGCTGTTAGGGTCCTAATTATAGACTACTAAACAAGAATCAACAGTGCATTTTTTATAAAAGGAGCAACAATAGATTTTATGAACTACAAAATATATATTTAAAAAACATACCTTTACCCTGACCCGGTGTAGTAGCACCTGTTAGGGTCCCAGGTATGGGCAAATAGTTAAACACCAAACTAGGGTTAAAACACTAGGAAAGTATAAAAATTAATTTTCATAGTAAAACGATTATCAACAATACATTTTTGTAAAGAAAAAATATTAGCATCAATACATTTTTGAAAAAAAAAATTTCCATCAATACATTTTTTTTTAATAAATATTTCCCTCAATACATTTTTGAAAAAAAAATATTTCCCTCAATACATTTTTGAAAAAAAAATATTTCCCTCAATACATTTTTGAAAAAAAATATTTCACTCAATACATTTTTGAAAAAAAAAAATTTCCCTCAATACATTTTTGAAAAAAAAAAATTTCCCTCAATACATTTTTGAAAAAAAAAAATTTCTATCAATACATTTTTAAAAAAAAATATTTCCCTCAATACATTTTGAAAAAAAAATATTTCCCTCAATACATTTTTTTAAAAAAAATATTTCCCTCAATACATTTTTGAAAAAAAAAATTACCAGTAATACAATTTTTGTGAAAGAAATTACGAGTGCTCCCAAAAAACTTAAATTTCGGGATGAAATGACCCATAAGGATTTGATATGCCTCTAAACAAACAAAGAAACGTCAACTCCCTCGTTAAACTCGGCCTTGTGCCACATGCAACTCTCGTGGGTGGGGGGGGCTAGATACCGAATCAAGTCGAGCTTCTCGGCTTGACGGTCGAACTCTCTGCCTCTGAACAGAGAGGAACCCGGACGAGGCTCCACCGAAGGACAGAGTCTCGTTCGGGGAGGTTGACCAACCCGATCCTGTTTATACGGGTTCTACAGGCATTTTTTGGCCGAGCCTACGGGCTCGGAAAACCCACGTAAAACTCGGCCTTGTGCCACATCTTTCCCTCGTGGAGGGGGGGGTAAGTAAATATCGAATCGAGTCGAGCCGATAGTAGTTCACTCCAAACCAGACTGACATTCATACTAACACCTTCCACATCTTGTATTATTATTTCGTGTAATATACCTTCATTATTTCTACTCTTGTGTTCGTGTTGTTCTTCCTTGGTCCTAACCTGGACCATAACAAACACATATAATAAAATGACCAGCTATACATTTGAAAGCATACAACTACATTCAAAATATATCTTGTTAAAGCCATAAAATTGTAAAATTATTTACATTTCGGCATTAAATAATGTCGATATGTCGCTAAACAAAATCAACAGTAACCATTACCTTTATCCTTTTTCAAATTCAGCGTGTAAATATTTATCACTGAAATATTCATTTACAATAAAATACAGAGGAAAAATGTAGGCATTTAGCTTGAGTTGAAAACAAATTCACTTACTATTATTATGTATTCGTGTGTGTATGTGTTCGGAAAAGGATCAACGGAGAATCTAGCATAAAACAAATGATTTGTTGAAGAGTATCGTTCAGTGGCATTATATCAGCAAAATGGATTGAAAGAAGATGACAATTAGATATTTAGGCAAAGGAAAATTTCGTTCGCAACAAAGAAAAGAATTGTGAATTGCTACGAATGTTCTAATATAGCAGTGAATTTCCTCATAAATGAAAAGATTTGAGGCCTCAGAGATGAGATCCTACCGAGGAACACTGGGTATACCGTGAATGGAGCATGCAAACAGTGGGTGGTGCTTTGAAATACTGGGTACAGAGCTGATAAGCCGTCAAAAAAGCAAATCAATCAATCAGCCAAGCAATGAAAGCCCGTAAGCAACAGGGAATTTTCAAGGAGAATTATATATAGCACCAGAAAGAGGATACATATTGAAGAAAGAAGGCCTAACAAATCCGATGCTCACAGATCAAATTGAAGGCAAAAGAGACAGAGGAAAGCAGCGAATAGCCTACTGAGCGAATTTATGTAAATGAACGGCAGAACAGGAATTGGAAGTGATAAAGAGGGGATAATTATTCCCTAGAGATAAAAAGAATAGGAAGTTATGGTGAGCCTTGATCACCCACGGCACATAAACGAAAAAAAAATTGAATACATGCTATGCGTTTTCGACAATAATACAAGCGCCCAGTGGTTATTAAAACTAAATCCATCTATTTATAAATATTAGGTTGGTGTAAAAATAATGTCGTTTTCTCACATAGTAACATATGTGAGAAAACGATATTATTTTTGCACCAACGTAATATTTTGAAGATTCAAAGGCAGGCTAATATTTACTGAAAATGATTTAATTATGACTGTAATAACTTGAAAATGCTAATGAAATTGTCATGCAACGTTTTATTAGTTGGGAAAGTCCAAAATCCGTATTGGGAGATTTCTAATCCATTCTATTTTTTACTGGGAACTTTTGGCCAAAAGTACGTTATTGGAGAAAAAATGTATAATTTAAAT
>OZ010581.1:77730640-77848140 GCA_963932145.1 Acanthosepion lycidas | reverse complement strand
GAGAATTTTTTTCTTTTTCTTTTTTTTTTTTTTTTTTTTTTTTCAGAAAATTGTAATGTCATGGCATTACGACAAATTTAATGGTTTTATTTTACATTTGATTTAAACGATTTTTAAAGTTTTCTTTTCTGTTCTTTCCTGTTTAATTTCTTATATTATTTTGTCGTTTCTGAGAACAGTGGGTGGAGTAATTCTATATGTTGATATTAATGGCCCTTCAAGATGATTTGGTAGAAATGTATACACAGTTACCGACACAAGAAAATTTAGCTTCATAGATTTGATATCTACTAAGCTTAGCCTAGTAAGGCATCTAGTCAAAGGAAGAAAATAGCATTAGGAAGATTGTGTTGCTCTAATCTTCCAAAACAGATATCCGCCTTGAAAATCAGTATTCAAAACCCTAATGAGTGTAATTATCTCATCCACAAATCAATGCGCAATCTTTACTAATGCTAGAATGTCATAAAGACTTCATAGTAGAACACCTAGTGAGAACCAAAGTCAGTACACAAACGAATTCGTCTTCAAAGCTCGTTAAGTATCTCTCTGTGGAAACCGTACATTTCCTCATAATTTAAAATGCATGAAAATATATATTGCTACTGTATGCCATCATGGGTTGGGGCTCCTGACGTTTTTGTACTGACTCTTTCTATCTCCCACCAGATGTAATTTAAATTACAGGACGAAGGCTCAGTTTTGGGGTCGAAATGTCATTGAACTTCGAGCCCCCACTCGAATACGCTGAACCTGAAATAAACTTTGCAACATACAACAATAACTGTGTATATAAATTATTAATAACTGACGTATTTACATGATTTATTTTGATTCCTATTCAATCGATCCTTCAACGTTAGTGGTGACAAGTTGCACGGTTAACTTTAGGGATGTTTTTGATCCTAGCCGGCTTTAGTGTCACGAGCAAAACGTTCATCTGGACAGAGTTCTCTCTCTTTCTCTCTCTTGATCGACGATAATATTCTGAAGTTTTGTTGCGTTTTTATAAAAAAAAAAAAAACAAGGTAGTGAAAAATTTACTGACCGCATTGATCTACCAACCAGAATTGAACAAATTGATCAAGACTGGCCAATCAGAATTAAACAAATTGATCAAGACTGGCCAATCAAAATTGAACAAATTGATCAAGACTGGCCAATCAGAATTGAACAAATTGATCAAGGCTGGCCAATCAGAATTGAATAGATTGATATTTGCCAATCTGGCAAAATTAACTTGGGTTAAATTGCCCTGAAAAATGTCTCTACTTTTTGTTTATAAATTAATCTTCGACCCTCATTGAAAACAATTTCCGGCTTAAATAGACATTCATAATGGCAAATCATCGGGTTACATTCGCCTGCTTTGATTTCATTCCGTTTAACCTTTACTGTTCTGCAAACTTAGAGTATTACAACTGAAGAAAAAATGTCCGCTGGTAAAAAAAAAAAAATGTGGACACATTTTTGTGATATATTTTTGTTGATTCTCCTTCATTAGATACTCCTTTACCCACGACGTTTGTCACTATCGAAAGATAATGATTTTTTTTTATTATCATAGAAGTAGTGCTCCTGTTCATAATATAAATACAGTTTCAAATCAATCCTGACTTTTTTTAAAGAGTTATCTTTACTTTATTTTTATTTACAAACGTCAAATTTGAAACTATGCCAACGTCATCGATTATCGCGTACTGCTGATGTTGTGCTTTTTTTCATTAAGTATTTCCCCTCCTGTTTCTTCTTCTTCTTCTTCTTCTTCTTCTTCTTCTTCTTCTTCTTCTTCTTCTTCTTCTATACGCCGTGTCCCTTCAGGACGTTGGCGACCTGTCATTTTAGCTCTTAATAAATGTTGAAAGAAAGAAAGAAAGAAAGAAAGAAAGAAAGAAAGACAGAAAGAAAGAAATATTGGATTTAATAGGAAGGAAACATTTAGGAACAAATAAACGAGAGGGGGAAATTCGAAAGAAAGAAATAGCAGATATAACAAGAAGGAAATGTTTAAATAAAGAAACAAAGAAAGAAAGGAAATTTTGGAAATACAAAGAAGGAAATATTTAGAAATAAATAAAAGAGAAGAAGCGAAAGAAGAAAGAAAGAAAGAAAGAATGAAAGAAAGAAAGTCTCATAAAATTTGCTTCATCGAAAAAGCAATCAGCGGAAAGTTGTGTTCAAGAAGTGATTTCGTGCGAAGAAGTTAGAGACGAGATGCATCGTTCAACCAATCAAATCGTTGTATCGACTCAGTGATCATTCGTCAGTTCAGTAAGTGTAACTTTGTACTTTGTGTGTGAAAAAGATGAGATGTGAATTCGCGATGTTACTCCCGTGTGCGCACGCACGAATTTGCACATTATATCTCAATTAGATAATCTGTCCTCGTTGTTTCGGTTGTTTGGTGTACTTTTTTTTATGTCTTTCTCCATTTCGTTGAAGTCCGAGAAGAGTTGTTACCGTTGTTGACTTGTTTGTTGCTATCTCGCTCTTTTATTTGAAAAGGTTATTTTCTCGCGAGACTTGTATAGATCTCCCCAAACTAGATTTTCTCTATAGGAGAAATGAACTTACAAATTTTTCCCATGAATACGCAGGTGCAAATCACCTGCGAATTTGATTCAATTTTCAAGATCGCGACACTAAAACCGATTGAGAGGGTCTGAGGCTCCTTGTTGGTTGAGTTTATTGCTAGGCAGTGTCCTATAAAAAAAGGGAATCTCCTTAAGGGACCAAGAGAAATAGAGATAGAACAAGCCCCAAAATGTAAAGGCATGTTTGTTGTTAGTCATTTGAAACTAGTTCGGTTCCTATCGCTTCAACGACGGCAAGATGATCAAATTTTAAAATTTAAATTGTTTGTCCATTTAAAATAAAACATGTATTTAAAAATATATTCAGTTTAAATACAGAAGTCATAAAAATGATTTCAGAGTTGCTGCCAGACAGAAAGAGAAACTAGGCCTCGTGACGCTGACGTCCATTTTAATTTTATTCAAATCTTTTGTGTATGCATTTTGGCATGTGTTCATGTACATTTTAATTTAATGGTAGATCTAAAGAATTCCTATAAAATTAAAAAATTAAAAAAGAATTTCTATAATTAATTGCCTATAATAAAATTCAAAAATTCAAAAAATTTTCTATGCTTAATTTCCTATATTAAAATTAAAAAATTAAAAAAGAATTTCTATAATTAATTTTCTATAATAAAATTCAACAATTAAAAAAGAATTTCCATAATTCTTTAAGACCCCTTACAAAAATAATTAAATAATAAAAAAAATCAGATAATTATAAGATTTTATTGAACATTTCGGTAATCCGAAATATTGAATAAAATCTTATAATTATATGATTTTTTTATTATTTAATTATTTTTTGTAGGGGTCTTAAAGAATTAACTTTTTTTCTGTCTCCGACTTTATGATCAGCCCAGTGTAGGTGTTGTCCAGATTAAGTGGGGAGATGTATTATTCCAGTGTGTAATTTCAAACTCAGTCAAATTATGTGTAGGCGTGGTATGTGTGTGCGTGTGATTGTGTATACATTTAATAGTACAAGCGCATGGAAGTCACTCGCCCACACTACACACACGCATATTCATTGCATACACGCATGCAAAATCATACACAGTGTATGACAGACAAAGAATCAGATCTTCTTTTAAAACACAGATTTCATCTAATGGTGTTTGAAAATAAATATTACAATAAGGATTAGATAGCATCTTTAAGATCTACTTTAGGCTAAAAAAAAGGGCAAATGTGTTCTCACAAAAAATTTGGTTTCTGCAAGTTGTTCTCATGAGAGAATAACTGAATTCTTTGTTTGTCTTTTTGTCCCACTGAATATTAGATTTTCATATCTAGATGGGGTTATCATTTAAAGCTGACATGGACATAATTACAGATCATTCTGAAAAATAAGACTTGTCTTGTTAAAGTTCTTAGAACTGAATTTCTAAAAAAAATAGAAAAAAGAAAAAGGGGCAAGAGAAAAACAAAACAGAGTGATAGATAGATAGATAGATAGATAGATAGATAGATAGATAGATAGATAGATAGATAGATAGATACTGTACAGTACTTACGCCAAAAAAGACGCAAAATTCTAGAAGGCTTTATTATATAAATGATATAACCCAACATTTACGTCTTTCACCACAGGAGATGATATCTTTAAGTGTATATAAAATACTCCACATGTGTGTATATAATAATAATAATAATAATAATAATAATAATAATAATAATAATAATAATAGCGGTGAAGTAGATACACTAATAATAATAATAGGGGTGAAGTAGATATAATAATAATAACAATAATAATAATAATAATAATAATAATAATAATAATAATAATAAGAAGAAGAAGAAGAAGAAGAAGAAGAAGAAGAAGAAGAAGAAGAAGAAGATGAAGAATAGCGGTGAAGTAGATATAACTTCCACAAAATCATTAAGAAAACTGAAACAAGAAGCGAAAAATCTAAAACGAAAACAAAGAGAAGGACGGACGCTGGGGCTAAAAGCTTCAACAGAGCCAGTTCCTTCTCCGAAGCAAAAATGATAATGTAGCTCAATTCGCAAACCACCAGGGAATTCGGGACTTAATGGTATGACTGCACCGGACCAGAGCTTGCTTACACGCTAATATCTCGCATAGCAGTACACGGGCTCAAAATGAAGGTTCTGTAACCAACATTTAAATTATTGACCACCTTATCTCAAGATGCTCAATACTCACATCCAATGATTACAAAAAGCTGTTATGACAAGGTAGATCTGCCAATACTATAGGATAAAAAACACCTGCAAGTTGGTATGAACATCATCTTTAGAAGAGGGAGCTGATGATATCATCCTCTGAGATTTTTCTATCTGTGCATATCGAACAATACAAACAAATCGACCAAATATTATCAAAGGCAGGAAAAGTAAAAGTTTGAACAATGATTTACATGAATGTACCCAGACAAAAATAACTCTGTGATTTAAAAAAAAATAAGTAAATACAAAAGCCTGGAGATGGAAATAGAAAATGTGGCATTTAAAAATTAAATATGTGCCTGTTGTTGGTGGAGCTTTGGTTCTGATTAAGAAAGAAACTCAAGAAGAAATCACCAAAATCCGTGATGAACCATCTCTCCTGGAAATCTCAAAAAATAGTTCGAACAAGCACAACACATATCCTGTAAAAGTGCATTGCCTATTCACGTATTATTTTTTAATAGCTGACTTTTGTTTAATTATGTAGAAACAAAACTCATAACTCTGTCATTGGTTATGATCTGCTATGGGATTATCAAACAAATGTAGGTTAAAAATATTTTTTTAATAATAATAATAATACTTATAAATATTCGATAGATGTTTTCCGGTGAAGTCTAGCTACTCCCTTTGGATTAATTCGAATCGCAGCGTTCCCCACCCCCACTAAAATATACCTGGGTGTAACCAACAAAATGTTTCGTGTCTGATTTCAATTCTTCAGACCCCGACGCTGCATCAGCAACGAATAATTTCCTTTTCTTACCTCGCTTTGTTATATGAAGGACAGCAGTTATAGCATCGTTTCAATTAGGAAGCGAGAGGGAGGTGATCAGGAAAACACATGTCAACTCCTTGGCTAAAACTTCCTCGCTATGTGCTGACTTTCTTCACTAAGGAATCTAGGTACGAGATCAGATTCTTGCAGCCGTTTTCCTGTCTTCGCACCTTATTGGTCTTATAAGAAAATCTTAAAGGCAATTTGTCAAAATTCCTACGTCTATGGGATCTACTGACCATTAGTTTGCCATTTTGAGCCAGCCTACAGACTCTATAACAAAAATCTTGGTGACCACACTGGCAATAACTAGTTCTTGATAATAATTACTGAGATGAACGAAAGTACTTGAAAAAAGACAGAACAAAATAGGAACTTTTATCCAATGTCTTGATCCTATGTACATCTTATTTGAAAATTGTAAAATATAATTACAGACTAAACAGACAGACCTTGTCGATTAAATTGAATAAAACTTGTTTGGATGAATAATGTTGACTAAGTATAACTCACACACATATACATATACACACAGATGTGTATATATACATATATATATATATATATATATATATATATATATATATATATATATATATATACATACATTTATATATGTGTGTGTGCATGCGCGTGTGTATGTTTGTAAAGAGCGCGAGAGGGAGAGTGGGGTAAATAGAGATGTCCGCACTGTCTATGCTATAAACGCTCCATCTTCCCTATTGAGCACTCTTCCCACATAAATATAGCAAATTTTAAGAAAAATATATGTATGTGTGTGTATGTGTGTGCGTGTGTTTGTGTGTGTGTGTGCGCGCGTGTGTGTGTGTGTGTGTGTGTTTGTGTGTGTGTGTGTGTGTGTGTGTGTGTGTGTGTGTGTGTGTGTCCAATGTTTGAATGTTATTCTTTTGTAACAAATAAAAGTGTCCTCAGCTTTTGGTCATCGGGAAATTGCCATCACAATCAATTATTCTTGTCATCTTCCAAGACAATGTATCAATTCTGTAGCTTTGGAGTTTAACCGCCTAGTTGGATGACTTCCAAATATTTATTGACGTCTATTGAAATCACACTCGCAACAGAACCGTACTTATGATGGCGTCCAAAGTTACGAAAAATGTGTAAGCATATATGTAGACAGTCGGTAGCACGCACGCACGCACGCACGCACGCACGCACGCACAGACACGCGCGTGCGTGCACAAACAAACACAAACACACACACCAAATATTGGTATATTTTAGCATATACTCTCCAGAGGTTTGGTAGCAAATCGATAGAAAATGTTCGGTGCCAAAAGTAGTTTTTGAAATGCAGGTAAAATTCAAAAGCGTTCGCGCCTCTTGTGGTCGATGATTTTTTTTTTCGATGCTACAACCACATTTCCCACAGACGAAAGAGCCTATCGCTATTTCAATGACAAATATTCAGACGAGCTATATTTCTTAGTTCCACCATTTCATACCCTTACAGCTATAACTCCACATTCTGCGTACATAGGGGGATATAATTATAGTTTTAATGATACATGTGTAACCCATAGGCAGGTGAGAAAAGGTGGTTTATATCTTTCCCAATGGTATTTGCGAGTAAATAGATATAACGAACCCACGTGGAATTCGAACTCGGCATTCGGATCAAGATATTATCCATCACACCAACAGCACATCCAAACTTACAGCACCTGGTATTCTCAAACGATATCCCCTATAGATACTGACTAGGCTCAACGTTGCTTAACTTCGGTGATCGTAAGGGCTCAACGTGATGAGCCCATAAGCCGTCTTTCCCAAGAGTGGGATCTTTTCTGTTAATTCGCCCCAAAATATATATACACCCAAAGATAAAAGGAATTTATATTTACTAAAATTCACACCAAATTCATCCAAGTCAAGGTCCTTCCATTGCATTCCGGTTGGGTTGACCTTTGCGATCGAAATTTCGAAACGAACTCTTTCTCATGGCCCAGTGGATAAAAGCGTTGGTTGGAGTAATCCAGTGAGTCGACCCAAAGATTTGTGAGTTCAATATCTGGCCACAGCAGAGGTGACCAAAAAACTTGGAGTGTTGAGTTACTAAAGGGGAATAACTGAAACTGAGATATCGAGAAAAGGCATGGCACGTGGAATTAGAACAATCTTTGTGGAAGGGTTCAGTTTAAAATTCCAATCGAGAAGAAGGTCGGAACATACAACGGCCGAATATATGACAATAAAGATGAGGACCACAGTCCGAGCAATAGTTAGAATATCCCATCTCAGAAATATAGACAGATGTAAATAATACGTAATCGTAAATTCCATTTTTAATTATAAGTATTCCCTATTTTCTTTAGATATCAGTTATGTGTCGTGCGTGATACACGCTAAGGCGATCATGTATCTTTCGATACATGACTGACGAGGTAGATTTTTCCCGCAGTAGGTTGTCATTTCTTTCTGCGGAGATCAGTTGCCATCCAGGTCTATTTACCTATAGTCGGTGGGGGTGAAGAAGAGGATTTCTACTTTTTCCAAGTGAGTGTAATGGATTCGACTGGAATTCGAACTCGGCTCTCCGATTCCTCAATCCGGGCCGCTATCCATTACTCCACCATGCCTCTTTAGATATACTCGCTTTATTTTTCTTACCAAAACTTTCTTTATTCTTTTTTATCTTCATAAATGTAATCACGATATTTACATTTTAATATATTTCCTATATACAAATCTCATCGACTTGTTCACAGATAGATTTTTATATTTTTAATTAATTGTTAAAGTTATTTTCAAATCAAGTAAAGCTTTTTATTTTATTTTATTTATCGCATCAGGACTGGAATGATATCGTCCTTAGATTTTTCCTTTATGTTTTGAAAGCACCCACGTTAAGCAGCGTAACGTCAATGAGCAAATAAAAAATTTTCAACATCAAACTGGTTTTCACATATTCGATTATTACTTACTTTGTTCGATATTTCAAACCAATCCTTTATCATTATATAGTTAACAAAATTACATAAAAATATCTTGAAATACTAAAGAGGAAAATTTATTCAATAAAATCGCCATTGGCTTCAACCATGGCCTCCCGACAATTTCGGATTCACCTGCAACTCTTCTGGACGGTCTCCTTGTATAAGTTGGTGAATGCTGCCATCATCCTTGCCTTCCGTCCATCTTTGGTGTTACTAGGAGTTTTGTTGGTCTCTCACTCAACTGCGCGCCACACATGATAATTAAGGGGGTTTCAATCTGGGGAGTTTGATGGCCAGATGTAAGGGGTGATGTGGTCGCAAAAATTGTTTGACGGCCATGATTGGGTTCTCCTGCTTGTGAGGCATGATGCAGAATCATGTTTTCAGACATAGGATCTTCCAGCAGTCACTCTCTTGACCCAGAGCAGCACCACCTCCTCAAGACATTTTGAGTCTGAGGACCTCATTAACAAATTCTGGAGTCCTTTTCTTATCAGAACGATCAAGTTGAGTTTTTCGAGCTGCTGTACCTTCGTAATCACCATTAGACTCATCCAACTCTTTCCAAATCCTTTGCACTCTTGACACCCAAACACTCCGAAATGTTCGTATTGGTGCTTCTGGCAGAGTGAATTGCGTCATGGTGGTCTTTTTCTTGCAGACGGTGCCCAACTGACCCTACTATACTGTGAATTCAACAAAAAGAACAAACAACGCGATGACGAAGAGGTAACTAATTATACGCGATATAGTGCCGCTCTTCACAAATTCCGTGTTGTAACCTAACCCAACGGACTGTGCCCCTACGAGCCACGTCTTCTACCTCCAAGCCTCTCCATCCAAAGCATTAGTAGCTGGTTCAAGTAAGAATGTACAAGTGATAGAAATTATTAGGAGGATTTGAAATAATCATAATTAAGTAATTCATCGAATGTAGAAGAATCCTCAACAGAATGCAGAAAGCACTGGACGGCTGTTTCAACTCATTTGGGACTCATCAGCAGAGCGCATCTACTACCGAAAATCGAACACGATCCGTTACGATACGACACAACATATATACATTATCCATTGATTCGCTTCCTTCAATATTTGTGGCTTGCTGTGACTGTTTTAAGACAGTGGTTTCATGCTGTTTTATACACAATTATAAATTCAGAGCTGTCCTCCTAAAATGATCACCCTACAAGACTAAAATGTTTAGTCTTCGCTACATTTAGACCCATTAATGAGGGAGTAAGATATAGTGAAAACTTTCCTAAAATCATTAGTGCAATGAGTACACAACTCAGTTGGAATTTTAATTCGATCTTCCGATTACATTTTCCATATTATTAGGTTGGAGCAAAAATAATGTCGTTTTTGACGTATTTTTTAACGTCAAAAAACGACATTATTTTTACACCAACCTAATAATAACCGTTATGCTACGTACATTAATATTAGTTGTGTGCAAAATTTTATTAAATGCAAAATACTATTACCTATGTCATTAGTACTTAATAAAGTAGAGATAGTAAGAGAGGACTCAGAACTTTTACACACAATATATTCATCAGATGCCCAAATTTGAAGTGATTTTTTTTATTTGTAAATGAACTAGGGGCATTCATTCTTTGTATACAAACTGTTTTCATGCCTAACAGATTCGTTATTAAAGGTGACAATTTTCAAAGGCATTTCAATGATTTCATTACGTTATTAAAATGAACCTTGACGTTTTATTGGCCTGAGCAGATCTCATTGACCTTTTAATTTGCGGTCAAACTATTCTGAAAATCCTCCGCAGAAGGACATTACAAGTATTCATCACTGAAATGCACATGATCTGGAGCACAGTTCTGATAGATATCATTAACAGAGTCAGTTGTCGATCTGGAACTGCTCCCAACGAATTTAGTTATTTCCCTTGGACAAAAACAGCGTTTACCCCGTTTTCCTTCTGTTCGCGAATGTCCTGATTTGGGGCATCGAAGTGTTCTACTAATATCACAGGCATGTCTAATCAGTAAGTGAAGTAATGGATAGCGACTCGCATTGAGGAATCGGAGAGCCGCGTTCGAATTCCAATCGTATCCATTACATTCACTTACGTACTAATACCCTTGGGAAAGGTATGAATCCTCTTTTTCCCCACTCCCAAGTTATGGATGACAAATGGTCTACCGCAGAAAGAAATGGCAACCTACTGCGGGAAAAATCTGCTTCATCAGTTATGTATCGAAAGATACATGATCGCCTGAGCGTGTATCCCGCATAGCACATAACTGACTGAATGAAAAGTGAATATTTACAGAATGTTGTTTATTGAATTACAATAACCTAGCATTCCATTGAACGTTTTTTTTATGTTTTAATTAATAATTAGTTATCAATTAAAATAAATTACTGTACATGTATTCAAGTTTTAAAATCCATCAACATTTTCTAATATTAAATTTGTAAAAGTCCTCTATAAAAATAATCCACATATATATATATAGGAAAGAATCAAGATTTTCGATAATATATATTCTTTGGAATGTACCTTTTTTATCATTTCACCACATTCAAGACAATAAAGCCACTGAGACGCAATGAACTACTGAATGAAAAAAGTTCATCAAAATAATTACCATGAAAGTATTTATAGAAAAGGCATTACGGCGACAGGAAAATGACTGAAGGAAAGATGCCAAGTCAGGACCAATAATATTGCAGAGCATTCTTTTGATTTTATCAGTAATCTTTAAATATATAGCAAGAGCACCAGACCAGATGTGGCAGAAGTATTCAAAGTAGAGACGAATGGGAAACTTATTAATATACAAGATAGTTTCTGGCGAGAAAATTGTCTAGCACGAATCTTGGAAATGGAATGGATGATATTTGAACATGATGAAAATGGTACACTGGGCAATAAAAAAAGTTTGAGAACCACTGTTTTAGGTTATCCAAACTTTTGAATTTTTCTTGGCTGAATTGTCCATCTATGCAAGACAGTTACTGCGTACCATAGTTTGTTTTTTGGCTTCTTTTTTCAGTATAATAAATTTCTAAGCAATCTTCTTTTATGCGTCTTGTCTCTTCATGGCTCTCCACAATTTCCTATCCTTTGTAGCTCTTAGTAAACTTTGTTTTTTCGTTATCTCTCCTAATCCTATCCTAATCTACCAGCCATTTACAAAATCTCATTAGATAACGTATGCACTGATTTTTTTTTTCTGTTCCTCTTGCCTGCAATATGTCCTGTCAGTGTCAAATTTTATAAGCTTTCACGTGTTTATTCCATGGTATTCTCAACATCCTTCTGTAGAACCACATTTATATTGCGTCAAACATCTTCATCTGTAATGAGATTGCCTAAGAATTACTACCTATATAGGAGGAATGTTAGTACATAAAAGTTCAGTACTATTTTATTTTTTTGTTGCTTCTAATGATATTTTCTGTTTCTTAATACTTTGCTTAGATTTTGAAAGGCATCTTTTGCTATCCCAATGCGCCTTTTGATTTCAGTGTCGCACTTTCCGTTCTCTGTTAAAACATTTCCCAGATATTTAAATTGTTGTACTTGTTTTTGGTATCTCCAACGTTAGAGAAATACAATGGTGACACGATCAAATCTTTTGCATTTTTCAACAATTCGCCTTTTTTCATGGTTAGATGTTCTTGAACGTTCTCCTCTATTTTCCCCAAGAGCAAATTTACTTTCTCTATTCGCTTTTTGAATACCGACTCATTCTGAATCCTTTTCCAATTAATCCCACTTATCTTCTAGAAAAATTCACGATCAATTCGTAAAAATTTTGAATGACTCAATGAGCAAAGACCTTCTTGAAATCGTTTCCTTGCCAATATTTGGTGTTACATGTCTAAAAAATATGAAGACAGTATTTTACGGTTCCCCTCCACTTACCGTTGTCAACAAGGTTTTTTAGCAATGTGTTTGAATTAAATAGTAGGGTAGACTATGCTCACTAGCCTTGATTGCCAAGAAATCTAGAAGGACAATTCTGAATTCACAAAGCCAACAGCGGTTGTATAAATATGATGAAACGGGGGATACAAATACTATGTCAGGTTTGTTTTTTTAGCGGCATATCAATACCTTATGGGTCATTTAATGCCGAAATTTAATTTTCTTGTGAGCATTAGTAATTTCTTTTACAAAAAATGTATTTTTGCTTAATATTTTTTCTTTTAAAATATATTGTTGATAATTTTTTATTTTTTTTACAAAAATGTATTTCTGGTCTTTTTTTTACTATGAAAATGTATTGCTGGTATTTTTATTATAAAAATTTATTTTTATGATTTTTTTGCTTTGAGCGAAATTTGGGGGTTAACTATTTGCCCATAGCTGCGACCCTAACAGATGGTACCACTCCGGGACCTGGGAACAACAGCAATTAAGGGGTTGTTCCATGCTCCTCAAAACCTCCAATCTCCCGATCAGAGGCCTTGTTGCTCGATGTAGTTTATTATCATACCATGTCTCGAAACACACACACACACACTCATACACACACACACACACACACACACACATATATATATATATATATATATATATATATATATATATATATATATGCGCGTGTGTCAGTCTGAAGCTGTGAGCAGAATTAATTTACTTTCTAAAAAGAGCCAAGTTCATCAGACTCTTTAAAATTGTACCAAGGAATTAAATAAAATTCTAAACGAATTCTTCTTGTCTGTTTGCTGTTTTGTGATGCCTGCTGCTTTTATACCATGTTCATCTCAAATGTTACGCCAACACAGACGACCAGGACGAAAAGATATGCGGGAGGAAAAAGTTTGAAAACTCATGATCGATAAACTCGTGCGTATCTGACGAAATAAAAAAAATAAAAATAAAAATAAAAATAAAAAAAAGAACGATATTTGACTTTGTCGTAAAACGGACGATAAGAAACGTAAGACTCGTTTATTAATTGTTTGAAAATCTGCACCGGACTCTATGCTTGTGAATCGGTCGCAGATTTACGACACGAAGCGCCACTTGGTATCAGAGTTCCTGACATTTATATATTTCCGTTGCTATTCAATTACTCTCTACATTGACGTCCTTTTTCTATTATTAGAGGCTTTTACGCTTAGTTCTCTGTTATTTTGTTTCATTTTTCCTTCTCTCTTCGTATATGCATCATTCTCGCTTTCCTTCTCTATCTTTCCCCCTCTGTATATATATATATATATATGTGTGTGTGTGTGTGTATGTGTGTGTGTGTGAGCCTAAGTCTGTATCTGTATCTGTGTGTCTGTGTGTGTGACTGATACCCATTATTGTTGAACGTTGCTGACATGATTTTCTACGTTTTGATTTATCAGATTCTTATATATATATATATATATATGTGTGTGTGTGTGTCTCTGTGTGTGTGTGTGTGTGTGTGTGTGTGTGTGTTTGTGTGTGTGTGTGTGTGTGTGTGTGTGTGTGTGTAATCATTTCACGCCAAGCTAGGCGATAATGCCACTAAGTCGCCAGGGCTTACTGAAAGTGAAAAGGAATGAGAAGACTTAAGTGGGGAGAGGTAAAAAAAATGAACAGTTTTACGGGAGACAGAAGATGACGATTGACATTGCATTTAAATTGAGTCCCACAGGCGAGAAAACAAACTATTAGAATACAACTTACGATTACATCTAGCTATTTCAATAGTGAAACGATGGCATCTAGTTGCCAATCTAGATTCATGCGGTTGAGGTACCAATGAGGTCAGCTCATTGAAACAATTATTTAATTCCAAACAAATAATATAGCGATACTTGAACTACTTGAAACACTTTTGATTTTCTTTTCTTCTTTTTACTTTGCCTTTTCACACTCCTGAAAATGACTCATGTCAGACTAAAGCTCGGACGTAGCCTTGATTTCGGATATTTTTTGCATTTGCGGCAGCCAGGATTTCGGAAGTTGATTTGCAGATTCGAAAAGACTATGGATAAATTCATTTGACGTTATTAACATAGAGATGCAATCGCCCAAAGGACATCAAATTGACATACGATGTTGGTCTTTTGTAAAACGCCAGTTGACGAAGAAGAGGTATTATGTTAATAATATTTATGCTGGTTTTACTACAACGACCATGACGAGAAGGCTTAAGTATCACTTAAACGACCATAGTTCAATCTCAGAGCATTTAAAGGAACACCCATGTCCACATTCACAGTTTAGACAAGTATTATAAAAAAAAAATACAACGGTACACCACGAAGATAATAAAAAGCAAAAACTAAAAATTCTAGAAGCTCTTTACATAAGAGAATTACGACCAAGAATAATGTCAACTACGATAAATGTTTATAGGAGCAAAGTCTTTAAAAATTCTAAATTAGAATTGTCAAAAACTACAATTTCAAATTTTTTTAAACCCATAAAAATATACTCCAAACAAAATCACATAAGTTACCTCCCTTGAATAACGGGTAAATATTTTCAATTTCAACAGACACTCGGAATGATCTCGGAAGAGATTGAAAAGTAAGAGGGAAAATAAAATTATTTGAAAGAAAATTTTGGAATTTTTCTTGATCAATTTTCTACGGCTACCAAGAAAATAATCCGTGGAAATGAAAGGATTAAAATTAAAATAAATAGACATAATACGTTTAAATTATTTAACCAAACATGCTTGAATAAAAATACGCAGCCTAAATACACACACACACACACACACACACATATATATATATATATATATATATATATATATATATATATATATAATGTCACCCCCTGTTTACCCACATACTCTTTTACATGTTTTATATATTTTTACATTTCTCGTTTTGCCTCTTTGTTTTTCTTTGTTTAAATTCTCCCTATTCTATTATGTTCCTTTACGATACTGTTCTGTCTTCAGATATTTGTCCTGTCTTCTTTAGCGGCCTTTCTCGCAATTATCTGTTTGAATCTGTTCGTATCTCTCTGTCTATCTATCTATCTATCTATATATATATATATATATGTTGGACTCCCCTGGCGTCTTCGATGTATGAGGATCCAACAAATTCAGGTGCAGCAACTGCAGACCATTCGCATATATGATATTTTTTAAATGGTGAAGGAGTTGCGCAAAAGCATCCATATTTTTCGGAAAAACTGAATACAGCGAACAGGTGCATATAGTGTGCCTCCCTAGGTCTTAAAATCCTTATCCTAAACTAGCTTCCAACCAAGGATTAAGAACCCAATCTCTCCTACTATTTAAGAGAAGAGATGGATTTATAGATTTGACAAGATTATTTGCGCGTATATGATTATAACAAAGTCGGCTATTCAATTTTGCATTCCGATCTGCTATCATTGCACCACCCGCACATTCACACACACGCATATATATATATATATATATATATATATATATATATATATATATATACAGAATAAGAGAAGTTAAAAATAATTTCTCTCTCACTCTCTCTCTTTCTCACTCTCACTATCAGTCTCTTTCTCTCATTCTTTTTCACACTCTCTTTCCTCTCAAACTCTCTCTATCTCACTCTCTTTCTCTCTCTTACACACTCTCTCTCTTTCTCTCGCTATCTCTCTCCCACTCTCTCTCTTTCTCTTTCTCACACTCTCTCTCTTTCTCTTTCTCACTCTCTCTCTCTCTCTCTCTCTCTCTCTCTTACTTGCCTTCTCAGAAAATTCTAGCATAAAAAGAAGAGAATGAGGAAAACTGGACAAAAGGCTTCAAGCCGTGGCGATAACTTAAAAATTTGTGCAAACAAAGGCACCTCGACGTGGTATCATGGTTAGCAAGCTTGTCTCGCTAGAACCATTACAGCTGAGTAGTGAGTTTGATCCTCACTGGATGCTCAATGCATTCTGTCTTTCTTCCGTACCTAAGCACCTTGCGTTAAAACAAGGGAAAATGAATGTTCCGGTCGTTTGAAAAAGGGACACCTTTTTGGCTCCTTTTACAAACAGTTAGTCCTTTGAAAACTCAAAATAAAATTACAGTCCTTATTTTCATGTTCGGATGTGCAACAAACACTGCTATTTTGTGTTCACAGATATATTTGTTTGTTTGCTTGTTTTCAATGTACGCATCGATTTGGAAACAAAGTCTGTTGCCGGGATTTCGCCCTCGGTCTGTGGCCTCCCTATCGTCTTATCCACGAACTTCAACTGAAAGCGTTCTTTATTTGCAATCTGACTTTACAAACGCACGCATGGAACTGATTGCCTGTGCATTCAGATAATTTCCCATGTTGAATGACTGAACTTCAGTGACTCAGCACTTTGCTCAATACCTCGGCAACAAAACCGACCTTCTGATTCAAACCGCAACTACTCTAAACATATATATATATATATATATATGTGTGTGTGTGTGTCTGTGTGTGTGTACTGCGAAAGAAAGATAAATGGAAAAGGATAGAGAAAAATCGTGAAAAGTAAACAGAAAAAAGAAAGTAATAAGATTGAAAAAAGAATAACTCATGTATCTGTATCAGTTACTTTCTTTTGGTTTCCGCCAATTCACCAAGCCTTCTTTACTTTTTCTCTTTGTCCTTATCTCTCCTAGATCACACTTTAAAATTAAATAAAAACAAAAATAAATGTCGCAAAAAGCAAATATTAACACTATTCTTGTTTCTTAAAAAAATAAAAAACCACCTTCGCGCAACTTTTTTTTTCGGTAAACTTTTGTAAATTAAATAAAATTTAATTTCGACGAGTGTTCTTAAACTTTCTCCCAAATTAAATTTCCCAACGCTGATTTCATTACTTGTGTTATTACGCTTCCGCCCAACCTCGTTGATAATTTTTCCTCCGCTTGTTTTGGTTATTCCGAATTATCTCCCTTTGCAAATTTTCTTTGTATCTATTTGCATCGACTTCAAATTTCTTATGACGCCATTTTGATTTTTTAAGGGTTTTTGTGATTCGAAATAATTTTTTTCGTGTTCCAATTCAGTCGTCTAACTAGATTTTCATTTGACAGTTTTCGCTTCAAAAGAGAACGGACAATCATTGAAACGTTTGCAAAATTGTTAAATAAGTAAATAAAAGTCGAGGTCTCTCTACTAGACATGCTTGGAGATAATGTGTTATCTAAAAACAAAGTAAAAAAAAGTTTTTAGTCGTCATTACAAACCAATGAGAGAAAAAAAACATTCCATGTGTGTTATCTCACATGAGTGAAGGTTAGTCTGTCTTAAAGATCAGCATCCAAAATTTCACATTTACTTGGGCTGGAACATTCATCACTAGTGCCTATATAAGTAACCCTGATATGAAGGTCTAAGATGTTTAGTTTGTCTTATATCGTATTCTTGTATCGGTGAAAATATCATAGCTATCAGCATCATAACTGTCTCGAGTTACACTGCAAGTCAATGTGATATCTAACTTTTCTTTTTCTTTTTTTTTTATTAATCAATTCAACCAAAGCAGTGCGGTAATGCCACTTAGATGCAAGGGGCTGCTGGGAGTGAAAGAGAACGAGAAGACTTTAGAAGGAACCGGAAATTCAATCCTAAACAGGAAACCTCTACTCCTGTTAAAAAAAACCGGGGATGTGCGTGAACCAGACGATAGGTTAACTTAATTACCATTGAGGAAAAAATAAACAGAAGTTAAAATTTCAGAGTTTAAACAGAGACGTTAGAAGTTTAGAGTTGAACTAGTCTTTACAACAAATCGGAAACACAATTCTAAACAGGAAAAAGGATAAACCTCTACTCCTGTTCAAAAGACTAAAGAGGAGTGTAAACTGGACGATAGTTGAACCTATCGTCTCCTATTGAGGAAAAAAATAAATAGTAAATAAAATTTAAGGGTTTAGGCAGAAATGTTGGAAGTATAGAGTTGAAGTAGACTTTAGAAGAAACTGGAAATCCAATCCTAAACAGGATGCAAGTGATAAATCTCTATTCCTTTTCAAAATACCGAGGAGTGGTTTTAATCTTCAGCAACGAGCATTCACCTCTACTCAAGTCCATGTGGGTTTCTTTAACATACACAGAGCCTAAATATGGTTAATACCGAAACTATGCTTAGGGAGCCTTAGTTATAATTCAAGTATTTACACCACCAGGACCACATACGGATTTAGATTCAGATTCACCAGGGATATATACGGTCTTGGATTCAGATTCACCAGGGATATATACGGTCTTGGATTCAGATTCACCAGGACAACATATGGTCTTGGATTCAGATTTAACCTTCTTTTATACTGGTTACCAACCGCAGCCAGAGAGTTCATTCTACTCTGTGATTTAACCTATAACTGGCGGAGAAAATGGATTCATATTTCCCTATGTGCATTTGTGCGAAAGTGAATGTTATGCTTTAGACTGTGATTCGATCTCTGCTTGCATAATTCTTGTTCCGAGATTCTAACCATTATACCACCTGCATATCCAAAATGCAGCCGGGTTATTGATTATAGTTCACAAGTTGTCCCCGCACCTTACAAGAGATCAGTCCCGAAATCTGCTGAACAGTAAGACGTCTATCATCCAAAACCAGACGGCGAATGGCATCAAATCAGTGGATGAGGTTTTTCAGTGACCTGACTGACGGTCGTCATCTGTGCTGCCTCTGCCCCGCTTGAATCCTGCAGCCCACTTCTTCACAGTTGCATAGTAAGGGGCGTCCTCGGCAAGTGTGTGGACCATGTCCTCATGGATTTCCTTGGGTGTTTCACTTTCTCTCCTCACTTGCTGACACTTTCTTTATATTTGCGGCTCACTCACTCTTCATCTCTCTCTTTCCCTCTCTATCTATTTCTCTTCCCCCCTCTCTCTCTCTCTCTCTTTCGTCTTTTCCATTCTTTCTTCCTCTTTCTTACTTTTTTCTTCATTTGTCCTTCTTTAGGTTTATTTTCTTATCTAACAGCTGCTCTTCTGCATTTTCAATTTCTTCTTTCTTTCTCAGTTGTCTTTCAGTCCACCTCTCTCTCTTTCTCTCTTTCCCTCACTATCTCTCTCTCTCTCTGTCTCCCTCTCTCTCTCTCTCTCTCTTCTTTCTTTCACTCGCTTCTCTCTCCGTCCTGGATATGATGGTAAACTACATTCTTATCCTGGGTAGGACGATGAAATATATCTAACAGCGGGTCCTCTGGCCAGGAGGTTTTCAGGAGCGTGGAACCGCCTCTTATTTGCTGGTGTTCCCAGGTCCAGCCTGACCCGTGGTGGTGGCACTTGTTCGGGTCCCAACTATGGGCAAGTAGTTGGTCCCAAAACTAGGGTCAAAGCACTGTGAAAATGTAGAAATGGGTTTTAATACCAGAAATGCATTGTAAATATTATTACCAGCTATATATTTTTAAAAAGAACAATATTGCCAGCGATACATTATTGAAGAAAAATATTATTTCTAAAATATAAATTTCTGAATGTAAAAAAATATAACCAGTAATTTTTAAAAAGGAAAATATTACCAGTAATTTTTAAAAGGAAAATATTACCAGTAATTTTTAAAAAGGAAAATATTACCAGTAATTTTTAAAAAGGAAAATATTACCAGTAATTTTTAAAAGGAAAATATTACCAGTAATTTTTAAAAAGGAAAATATTACCAGTAATTTTTAAAAAGGAAAATATTACCAGTAATTTTTAAAAAGGAAAATATTACCAATAATTTTTAAAAAGGAAAATATTACCAGTAATTTTTAAAAAGGAAAATATTACCAGTAATTTTTAAAAGGAAAATATTACCAGTAATTTTTAAAAAGGAAAATATTGCCAGTAATTTTTAAAAAGGAAAATATTACCAGTATTTTTTAAAAGGAAAATATTACCAGTAATTTTTAAAAAGGAAAATATTACCAGTAATTTTTAAAAAGGAAAATATTACCAGTAATTTTTAAAAAGGAAAATATTACCAGTAATTTTTAAAAGGAAAATATTACCAGTAATTTTTAAAAAGGAAAATATTACCAGTAATTTTTAAAAAGGAAAATATTACCAGTAATTTTTAAAAAGGAAAATATTACCAGTAATTTTTAAAAAGGAAAATATTACCAGTAAAAAATGGTCTACATTAAATAACCCATTGTGACTGATATGCCGTAAAATAAAACAAACCATCTCCCCACCTCCTTATCTTTCTCTCCTTTTCTCTTTCACTTCTCTCCATCGTCACTTTTGCACCCTTGTTAACTTTTTCTTTCTTATTTTCTTTCTCATTCCTCCTCTGTTCTTTTTTTTTACCTTCTTTACTTTTTTTTCTTCCATTACGCCTCTTGCTTTTTGTCTTCTTTTTCGTTTCACTTCCTTCCTTTACCCTTTCCTCTCTTTATCTATTCCCATCTTATTTCTTTCCAGTCTACGTTTCATTCGAAACTTCCATATGAATGTCGTTCTTGTTGACAAAATACAGAAATTGTTAAAAAATACAGAAATTGTTAAAAAATACAGAAATTGTTAAAAAATACAGAAATTGTTAAAAAATACAGAAATTGTCAGCCGCTGAAAGTTTTTTTTTTATTGTCATCTCTCGTTAATAGTTTGTTTTTTTTTTTTCTCATTCTCTAACACTCCGTAACCCCTTGCGTCTCAGTGGCTTTATTACCTTGCTTGGGATGAAATTATTTAAAAAAAAAGGCTTCAGATAAGCATATAGGTCTTAGCGAAGATCATCTCTCTTCGAATCTCGGGAACTGGCGCTACAGAATCACAAAAACCTGTACCAAATAACAAAAAACACATCAATTAAGGACTTTCAACAACAGCAACAACTAAAATGGATATCGCATGTAACTCAAAAAAGTAAATAGTGATGTTACCAGGTTCGTCCTCTATACTACTTCTTCTATGTGCCGTGTCCGTTCAGGACGTTGACGATCATAACTCTTCACAGCTTCCTGTCATTTCTAGCGCGCAATGAATTTTGTCTTTTGGCCATTACTAAAAAAAACTGCTTCGTCATCCATTAAGGTTATGCGTTGTTCTTCTGTTACTCTTGCCTTCAATCTGTCCTGTGAGTATTAAATTTTCCAACCCGTCTTTCCTCGTTATGTGCTGTAGAAATTTCAACTGTCTCTTCTTTAATTTAAGTATAAGTGTCATTTTTTTGTTTTTTGTTTACATGGTCTTATCTTTATGACCAACCAAAAAATCCTTTTTTTCAATGTTTGTTTAAATTAATCAATTAAAAGCTTACAATATTCATTTTTTTTTTTGACAAACTACATTTAAATGTAAATGTTTCGCAAATATATTTTGATTAAAGTAACAGTATTTTGTATATTTTTAACCCTTTTGTATGTAGTCTTAAGATTTTAACCAGGGGTGTTGCACTTGTTTGATTTTTGTAACACCAATTCGTAATTTGAATGTTGGGTCATTGCTTTTGCTAGCAACCGTTCATTCAGTCTTCTTGCAATTGATGTTTAGTTCGTTCTTCTCGCCATCCTTCACGACCTTCTGTAGGAGGTCACGTAGTTACCTTTCTGTGTCTGCTATCAACACTGTGTCATCTTAGGTTGTCAATATTGCGTCCATCAATAATGAATCCTGATAGGACTTATAATTTTCTCTGAAACGCCTCCCTGTATCTTTTGAATAAGTCAAGTGAGAAGACAAATTCTTGGAGACTCAGGTTTGAATCCAGCCGGAGGCAGCATATTTTTCTAACAAACATTTATCGAATATTCCTTACCCAACTAACCAGTCCCCTTCTACAAACTGACTGTTTGAAAAATCCTGCGAATTTTAAATTTTCAAATCCGCAGGTGAAAATGGTTATTAACTAATGGTATCTTAATTCCAATTGTACGAAAGATTTTGCTCTGTTTAATAAAAATAAACATTAAGTGCTATTTGTGAGTCAGTTTTAACATTTAATATTTAATATTTCAAATTCTATATTATGTTAAAAGGACTCGCTTTGATTGTACCACTGGATTACTACCTTTAAATATATATATATATATATATATATATATATATATATATATATATATATATATATATATATATATATATATATATATATAATGATCTTCTTATCGCCTTGCTTGGGGTGAAATGATGTGAGTGTGTGAGAGAGACAGGGGCGAGAGAGTCGTTTTCTACGTACCCTATTTATCTATCTCTCCCACTCTCTCTGTCACTCTCTCTCTCTATCTCACACACACACACACATCTTCGTCTATCATTTAGCGTCCTTCCCCTAGTCCCAACTCAGCCACATCTTTCTGTCTCAACCCTATACATTCTCCACAGGGAGTGTCAAGTTTCTCGACTGTTTGCTCCAGTGTTTGGTAAGACGTGACTGGACAAACGGGCTGGTCCTTTGGCAAATGGTCGCTTCTGTTGACAGGTGCACACCCGTTGGCTGCCATTTCCAAACAACAACTGCACGAACACGTTTAACGCGTTTCATATCGAACCGGTTGTTATGGTAACGAGTAGCAGCCGGAAGGGAAAGACACCTAGATATTCACCGTCGCTTTGTTCTATGAATTTATTCGTTTAATATTTATTCTTATTCATATCTATCTCATTTTTAGATCTATCAATATATATATATATATATATATATATATATATATATATATATATATATATATATATATATATATATATATATATATTCTATTCATATTTATCTCATTCTCTTCGTTATATCTATCTATTTCATTCTTATTATCTGCCTATCAATCTATCTAATTATATTCATTGTCCATCTATTTCATTCTATTCCTATTTCATTCTGCTCATCATCTCTATCTATCTATCTATCTATCTATCTATCTATTCATCTATCTATCTATCTAATTATAATCATTACCTACCTATCAAATTATTTTCATTATCTGTCTAATTCTATTCATATCTATTTTATTCTGTTCGTTATCTCGATTTATCTATCTTATTCTGATTATTATCTATCAATCTATCTAATTATGTTCATTAACTATCTATCACATTCTATCCTTATCTATCTCAGACCGATCATTATCTCTATCTATTCGTTTGTCTAAATCTATTCATATCTATCTCATTCTGCTCATTATCACTATTATCTATCTCATTATGATCATGATCTATCTATCTATCTATCTATCTATCTATCTATATATATATATATATATATATATATATATATATATATATAGAGAGAGAGAGAGAGAGAGATAGATAGATAGATAGATAGATAGATATCTGCATTCAAAATCATCGCCTTTATTAGGGTTCGTGCAATAACTGCAGACATTTGTGCATATATATATATATATATATATATATATATATATATATATATATATATTCAAGTAACTCAACTACGAAACACGCAATAGCTAGATAATCAAGAGAATATATATATATATATATATATATATATATATATATATATATATATATATATATATATATATATATTCCGCTGTGGAAAGTCGAATGATGTGTGCTTTGAGTCCCATTGAGTACCACTAAGTAAAGCATGAATCCATCTCTTCTCCTACCTATGGGTCAAATAACAGAGTACTCAATGCTCTTTTGAATGAACGCTATAAAGGATAATCTGAATTCAAAACTTTGGCGAAAGCAACGGAAAACCACACCCATCCCTTTCCCAAGAAATCAGTCATGATATTAAAACACATAAAAAAAAATTAAAAAAATAAACAAAAGCAAGTTGCACAGAGCAATTATTGCTTTTGTCCTGGAGTACCGTGACATTTTAAAAAATTAATTTATACACGTAGGTTTTTGGGTTGGAACGAACGAAAAACCCTGAAGTTTTTATCTAATACGCTATACTTTACTTGTTATGAGTCACTTTGATGTGGTTAATTTAAAATAATATCATATACTAGGTGATTGAGTATTGATTTTTAAATCTCGTCTTCACTGACAGGGCGTTTAGTTTTGTCTGATAAGCAAACATTCTACTGCGATAGACAGGCTTTTTCAAAAAAATTGATGTCATTTCAGATATAAAATATCTGAATAACTGCATAGTCTATGCAAATGAAAGTAAGCAGGCTCATTGCTGAGGAAAATAAGATTTATTCATCAAAAATTTGAATAGGAAATGAAGTCGATTTCATAAACGATTTTACAAGGTTTCACCTGTTTTCAATATATGCACCATCTGTGACTTGTGTCCTCCAGATCCTTTTGCTCTATACAGGTAGCCTTCCTCTTTGAATTTTTTGTGCCATGTCCAAATCTACATTTCATTTGGTGCATTTTTAGCGCACTCTCTCACAAATGCACGCTGTACAGTCATGTCCAACCGTGTCTGATTATGCTCCAACATACAATTTTTTTTCCAGTGAAAAGAGAAATTATAAAACATTAAATAGAAAATTTCGAGTTTAAATCTCAGACTATTTGAACGAGAATGGGTCATTGGTTTGTTTTACGGCATATCAACCTCAATGGGTTATTTAATACCGACAAAATTTTTATTACTGCTTATATTGTTTTATTTGGGGGGGCGGGGGGTTTAAATCTATTTCTAGAAATATTTTTTCGTTCAAAAATGTATTGCTGGTAATATCTTCTTTTTTTTCCAAAAATGTATTTCTGGTATTAAAACCTATTTTTACACTTTCATAGTGTTTTGACCCAAGTTTTGGCGTTAACTATTTGCCCATAGCTGGGACCCTAACAGGTGCTACCACCTCGGGAACACCAGCAATTATGAGGCGGTTCCACGCTTCTCAAAACCTCCTGATCAGAGGCCTTGCTGTCGGACGAAGTTTATCGTCTTACCCAGGACGGGAAAATGGGTCAAGTTATTAGATTACGAAATGATATCAATTTTTCTGAAACACCCTGTATTTAGTAAGCTTAGCTTCGATAATTATTTGTACGTGATACACGCTTGGGCGATCATGTCTCTTTCGATTCATGACTGATTAGGCAGAAGAATTTTCTGCAGTAGGTTGCCGTTTCTTTCTGCGGTAGGCTGATTGTCACCTAAGGCTGTAGGACCCAATATGTTCTGGCATTCAACCCATAGTGGGGGAGAAGAGATGGATTTATACCCTTCCCAAGGTTATTTGTGAATGCAACGAACTCGACTGGAATTCGAACTCGGCTCTCCGATCTCTATTTGCGAGCGGTTGTACATTACATCACTACGACAATACTATTAAGCGTATCTCTTGAAAATCTTCATTCAAAATCATGGGTTTCTCCAGGGTTCCAACACTGATACTACCTCAGCACGAAGCAGGCCACACATTATTTCCCATTTTTGTGTGTGCAAAAAGATAAAATAATTGTTGATCGTTGATACACATTAGATGAAGAAAATGAAAGCTATGTTTACAAAGAACAATACTCCCGCTCATTTTCAAATTAGTTTTTTTTTTTCATATCTATCGCACTCATTCATATATTCTCTCATTCACTGATTATCTATCGATTTATCTATCTCATACCATTTATATCTTCCTCTGTCTCTGTCTAATCATACCTACCTCTGCTAATATCTATCTATCTATCTATCTATCTGATTCTGTTTATCTATCTATCTGATTCTGTTTATTGCCTATCTATCTATCTATCTATCTATCTGATTCTGTTTATTGTCTATCTATCTATCTATCTGATTCTGTTTATTGTCTATCTATCTATCTATCTATCTATCTATCTGATTCTGTTTATTGTCTATCTATCTATCTATCTATCTATCTATCTATCCCATACCGTTTTTATCTGGCTCTGTATATTCACATCTATCTTAGCTCATATCTATCTATCTATCTATCTATCTATCTATCTATCTATCTATCTATCTATCCCATACCGTTTATATCTGGCTCTGTATATTCACATCTATCTCTGCTCATATCTATCTATCTATCTATCTATCCCATACCGTTTATCTATCTGATTCTTTTTATTATCTATCTATCTATCTATCTATCTATCTATCTATCTATCTATCTATCTATCTATCTAATAAAATATATCTTCCTCCTCTCTGATATGTCTGAGATCCTGATTCCACCGTGTTCTTTTCCTTGTCACCTTCTTTCTTCTCCTCCTTGTCCTCATGTTCATCTTCAACACTCCCATTACACCGCTCAGTGACAACCTTCATTATTATTATTAGTAGTGTGTTGTTGTTGTTGTTGTTGTCTGTCATGTGTGACAGTGTCCGTCTACCAGCACCTTGCTAACAGCCTGACATTCGATCCTGTCGTCTGTTCCCTGGTATCTGAATGGACTGATCGCTTGGTCCGTTGCCCAGCAACGCAGCCTCTTACACGAACATCTGTATCCACCTTGCCACTTGTATGGCCTCTTCACATCAATTTAGATGAGGAAAGAAAGAAAGAAAGAAAGAAAGAAAGAAAGAAAGAAAGAAAGAAAGAAAGAAAGAGTAATATTTTTACAGTATGGGAGTCATAGATTTTGACGAAAACAAAACTGCAGTGACTGCTATTTCGGACTGATATTATGTAGCATTGTCGTTCTTCTATTGCAGTTCAAATCATGGCCTTCACTTTGGATAAAACCGATCGCAATCATGCTACCGTTTTCAGCTAACAAGTACATTCTACAGATAACGATGTATAAGCCCTTCAGATTGTACAATGTTATAAATATTTGTTCTGCTAGGAAGGGAGTTATAATTACTTGCATTATTTACATTATTTGGACTGTTATCCTTATCTTCATTGCCATATTCACAACGCGTCGGTCGTTGTACGCTTCGGCTTTCTTCAGTTGATTGGAACCGAACCCTTTATTTCGTCTATGCCTCTTGGGGATGTCCTCAAGGATACATGGCCCAGTGGATAAAGACGTTGGTGAGATCCAGTGACTAGACCCAAAGTGGTGTGAGTTCAATACCAGGCCACGGCATTTGTGAACCAAAACTTGGAAAGTTGAGTTATGGGGAAATAACTGAGACATCCAATAACGTGAAGAAGGCCGAAGCGTATCACGGCCGAAAAGTTTTAAATATGGCAATGAAGATGTGGATAACAGTTCGAATAATGTAAATAATATAAGTAATCATACCTCATTTCAGAGATATAGACAGAGAGAGTTATAATGTAGCGCCAATCTTCGAAAGATCATAGTGAGTAACTTGCGTTAAAAAATTGTATTCAAAATCCAATTCCTTACTGGATACGATACTCGGTAATAGATACCGAACTCGTCCTCTTGAGCCATGGTAAAAGATCGAGAAAGAGATAGATAGATAGATAGATAGATAGATAGATAGATAGATAGATAGATAGATGTGAATGAAGGAATAAAGAAAAGTGGGAGGGAGCAAGAGAGAAAGGGAAAGATCTTAAAAAAAGAGAAAAGAAATGTGTGGGTGTAAAAGAGGAAAGAAACGGGGGGTGGTTGTAAAAGTGTATCAGTAAAATAAAAATGTCTCATAAACGAAGATCTATGAAGAATAGCACTGGTAAATAAAATACTTTTTATGCGATAGGTGTTAAACTAAAAGAGAAAAATGAGTCAAAAAACAACAGACGACACCAAGGTACGGAAAGAAACAAAGGAATGAATGGTTAAAACTATATATAAAAAAAAAGGCAGTATTTTTTTCTTTTCTCAGTAAATGCCACAATTGATAGAAAAAAGAATCAGAGAAATATGAATAAAATTTAACTGAATATTATCGGTAAAGAAAGAAAGACAGAAAGAAAAAAAGAAAGACAGAAAGAAAAAAAGAAAGAAAGAAAGAAAGAAAGAAGGAAATATTAATAAGTATTTACTGTTATCGAGAAAGAAAGAAATAAAGATGAATAAGGATTAACTGAAAGAAAGAAAGAAAGAAAGAAAGAAAGAAAGAATATGAATAAGGATTAACTGAATCTTATCGTGAAAGAAAGAAAGAAAGAAAGAAAGAAAGAAAGAAAGAAAGAAGGAAAGAAAGAATATGAATAAGGATTAACTGAATGTTATCGTGAAAGAAAGAAAGAAAGAAAGAAAGAAAGAAAGAAAGAAAGAAAAAGGAAAGAAAGAAAGAATATGAATAAGGATTAACTGAATGTTATCGTGAAAGAAAGAAAGAAAGAATATGAATAAAGACTAACTGAATGTTATCGTGAAAGAAAGAAAGAAAGAAAGAATATGAATAAGGATTAACTGAATGTTATCGTGAAAGAAAGAAAGAAAGAAAGAAAGAATATGAATAAAGACTAACTGAATGTTATCGTGAAAGAAAGAAAGAAAGAAAGAATATGAATAAGGATTAACTGAATGTTATCGTGAAAGAAAGAAAGAAAGAATATGAATAAAGACTAACTGAATGTTATCGTGAAAGAAAGAAAGAAAGAAAGAATATGAATAAGGATTAACTGAATGTTATCGTGAAAGAAAAAAGAAAGAAAGAAAAAAGAAAGAAAGAAAAAAGAAAGAAAAAGAAAAAAGAAATTGAGAAAGATATATGAATAAAGATTTGCTGAATGTTATCGAGAAAGAAAGAAAAAAAAACGAATGAAAGAGATCGATATGAAGAAATAGTAATTGAATGTTATCGTTAAAGAAAGAAAGTGTTTGATATAAAGGATTAACTGAGAAATGAAAATAAAAGGAAAAATAAGAAGACAATATACGTGAGTGAAAAGCAAATAAACGGTCGCCTGTTAGTATAGCTTCTGTCCAATCAAGACCCTGCAAAACAATTCCAGCACTTCCGCCAACACCGGCCGCTTCTTGATACTTAAAACCACATACGCACGCATCCTAACCTGATATCGAGAGCAATTGAGCCGCGGTCACTCTCTTACTGATCACGAGTTGTGAGACTGTCATTTCAGTTGGCCTCCAATCAACGATGGTCAACCTGGCAGGTTGTGGTCACTTGTTATTATCTCGTATTTGCTGACCGCCTGCTACCTGATTTGCTTCTTCTAAGTAACTATCTTTCAGTTTGGGGGGTGGGGTGGATAGTAAAGTCCTCTACTCGAAAAGCTCCTCTTTCTTCTTCTTTCTTTCATTGATTCTCTTTTATCATTTCTTTTAACAGATTTCTTTTTCTTCTTTCTTTTATTTTAATCTTTCTCTCTCACGCCGACGTTCGTTCAGCTTTCTTCTACTTCTTTATTCCTACCCTCTTTTATTCTTTTTCTTTCTTTCTTTATTTCTTTCTTTCTTTCTTTCTTTTCTCTTTTAGCTTTCCCCCGTTTTACTTTACATTTCTCTTTTCTTTCCTCTTGAAACATTTTCTTTTTCTCCCTCACTTATATAAATTGATATAAAGAGTCCGCACAAATGGCAAACTCGAAAGCGATATCTGGATAAGTGGTAGCGTTACCAAGCAACTTGGTATTTTTAAAATCCCTGATACCCTACTAAATTTATAATTAGCCTGCATCACATCTTTTCAGCATGTAAAATCTCCAGTGTCGACTTGGTAAATAATTACCTGCGATGATGTTTTTTTATTAAAATTGAAATAACCGTGCAAAAAAATCTCGATATAAATTTAAGAAGTTATTAGGCACAGTGCGTCAGTTTTAATTCCTTTGATACTTGTAAAATCATTATCCATTAATCAGCAGTTTTATGGCTATTGCAGTTTTGAACTAAAATAATTTGTCCTTTAAAAAAACTTCAGTTGAAAGTCTATTTCCTCCAGCTAGAAAGATTAGATATAAGATATCCAATAATTTGAAACATGATTTTTTTAAACCCACTGGAAAGGATTAACCATCAAATTACTTGTTTTTTATGTTTTTTTTTTCTTGTTCTTTGTCAAATTACCCCATAAGTTTTTAATTAGATTTAAATCAGGACTTTGTAAATACATTCTTATTCTGAATATGTTTCTGGATTAATTTCGAAGCTTCATTTCCATCGTTGCCATGCATAAAAGTCAACCAATGATTCGGTTTCAGATTTCTAACGGACACTTTCAAATGGGAATCAATTATTTCACAATAATCCTCTTTTTTCATTAAACTTTTAACTCTTAACAAGCTTCTTTTTCATTTTGCAGAGAAGCTACCCCAAAATATAACACTTCCTTTTCCATGTTTTGTTATAGGGACGGTATCCTTTGGATTGAAAGCCAGCCCTGACATCTGAAAACAAATTTCTTGTCATTATAAAAAAAAAAGGTCTAGTTTTGTTTCATATGCCCATAATATATTCGCCCAGAATAAGATACGTTTATCAATATACTCCTCTGCAAATGCTAAATTAGATTTCAAATAATTCCTCCCCTATCCTTCCTCCGCCTCTAGTCCCGCAGAACCCACTGAGCAGCCAAAGCTCTCAACAACACTAGGTCTAGTGTAGCAGTGGTTTCCATAGCAAGTAAGTTTTTTTTTTATGGGATGAAGTTGCTAGCCTTATACCCAACCGGTTTTGTACCACGCTATCATAAGCAATGTGCCATTTTAATATTGACTGAGATCGACGCTGCTTATCTTCGGTGATCAAACGCGAACCGGTACCTCAACGTAATTTAACCGCAAACATTTAGAAGAGGGACGCGACAAGATCAGCATGCTTATAAACTTGAACTGTGCAAGGTTCTAATAATAGTATTTGTTGTTATTATCACTCCAGAATCTTCTAATTTATTCTTGAAGTCCTTAGCTGAAACGTTTACATAATTTTTAACACTTCTTAAACAGTTACTTCTTATCACTTTATTCGCAATAGTATTTTCTACCAAACATTGCAATGACGTTTTGAAGAGTTTATTTAAGGATAATAAATCGTTTAGTTATCAATCCATTGTATGCCAGTGAATGCTGGACAATCTCCTCACAAATCATGAGGAAACTGGAGGAAACAGAAATGTGAATCTACAGAAGGATATTAAGATATGGACAAAGCGCGCAGGCAACGAAGAATCCTTAAGAAAAATGGAAACAAAAAGGACACTTATCACCAGAATCAAAAAGAGACAACTCAAATTTATTGGACTTAATGGAGAATGTGGCTTTGAAAACACTCACATTGCATATTGAGGGTAAGAGGAACAGGGGAGAACAGTGAGCCACTTACTTACTCAATATGCTCTGCAAAACGATCGACAAATTCTTTGGCTGATACGATTGCCAGGCCAGTCCTTCAGTGAACATAAATAGGATCGTGCCGGTAAATTCATCGCCATCAATCGAGAAAGATTCGACATGAGGAAAGTTCATCGCAAAAAAAAGTTCACCGTTGGAAAATTTCACCGTAAAATGATAAGAAATAAACAATTTTTAATGGTTTCTAATTTTATTGATCAAAGTAACTAAAACATTTTAAAAATGGAGTAAAAGTAAATAATAACTAACATTATGAGTTTTAATTTAATTTAATAATTAAAACTTCGGTTTCTAATAATTGATATCCACAATTATCTTTGTTGTAATTTAAAAAGAGTCTTCCAATTCGACCGGCAGAAGTTGTTAGTTTGGGTTTTGATTTTAGTTAGATTTCATTTCTTCCGTTATGATCACGTCAATCCGTTTAACTATTATGGAAAATTCTAGATTTTGGTTTAGGTCAATTCTCATTGGTCAGTTACCTATCACGTGCATAAAAGCCGTAGATAATCTCTAAGTATATAAAAGGCAGGATGTGTGTGTGTGTGTGTGTGTGTGTGTGTGTGTGTGTGTGTGTGTGTGTGTAACGAATGCACGGCCGCAATTTTCGACGGATTTGCACCAAAATTTACATGCACATACTCCAAGTTAGCTGGAAGGCCAAGACCGACCTTGCATTTACCAACTCCCATCGATAGTGGAAATAATCGATTTTTTCATGCTTCTACGGCAATTTTCATGTAGTTTGCGGCCATTTTGTACTGGCCAGAGTGAGAGCCTATATGTGGCTGCCACGAATAGGTAGGAAGATTCTATTGGCCAGCATGAGAGCCAACAGCTGGCTGACACGAATGTTAACTAGCATGCTAGCATGCAAAAAAAAACGATAGCTGCATTCGCCACAAGTGGGAAAAATTTAAATCTGCATGGAACTTTACTCCAATTGGCTCATTCGCTTGCTTAAACTCAACGTTGATTCTGATTCAGCAGAACTGGGTAGCGTGTGAAAAAGTATTTGTTGTTAAAATTCTTTTTTCATTCGGTTTTTCTAGTTACGAGTCCTTTTTTTAAAGCTGATCGTTTTGTGTTCATTTTGTTTAGTTCTTTTTTCGTAACAAATTTAATGTTTAGTATAGAGCTTGGAAAAAATTCGCAGTGTGAGATAGGCAAGAAGTAAGGCATGTAGCAACATCAGCACGGCAAAGGCCCTCCTTTAAAGGCAAGGAAGGGCAAAAATATTTTAAGTCAAGTGATAGTGATTGCTGTATGAGTCGAACGATTTTTTAATCAGGCACGGGCAACGCCGAGCCATGCTGCTAGTTATATATATATATGTAAGTCTGTAAAGATTCTTATATGACTAAGCGGACATCGGATGGTAATGTGTATTCGTAATTGTGTATGTGGGTTTGTCTAGTAGGAGGACTTCTAATGTCTTCGGCATTGTGCGGTCAGCTGGCGCAGTGGACTGGCATTCCTCTCTAATCTGGGACTGATATTTTTATGCACGTACTCTTTGTATGAATGTAAGTTAGATTGTTTAAGATGGATTCAAAGAAAGATGGTGATGTAATGAAATGTTTTACGCGTGTGTTTATATTCGGTAATATTGTTATCATTAAGCTTTCCAAGTATTTCTCTTTAAAAGATATTATTTTTTCTTAAGAACCAAAGTTATGTCCAGCATCGTTTCTATGCAATACGAGAGAGATCGTTTGTCTAAACGCAAATCTTTTACTTGTGTTCATAGGTGCAGGTTTCTAGATCACTTGATGTCTCCCCACATAAAAATTTTGCATTGTAAACTATTTATTTGAGAATTCTCGGCATTGGTGTTTGGGTTTATTTTTCTTGCTAATGATATCTCCGATTGACTTGAAAGCGATAGTAACGATCCTAGTATTAGGGATGGCTAATTTGTTTGCGAGTTTAATAGAAAGATTTCTGGGGGGGGGTAGGATTATGAATTTTGTGTCATTTTTGTTATAAGTTTTATTGGCGGTGTCTGCTTTTGGCTTTGTGGATTTTGTAAACTCATTTTGTGTGTGTGTGTGTGTGTGTGTGTTAGGGATGAAATTATGTCTTGAGGGAATAAGTATGAATGTTTTCTCAATATATTTCCCTTCATCCGGGCTACATATCCTAAGGTGTCTGAGGTAGAATCTTATAATTAGTCCAAATTTTATTCTTTGGTTGTGGTGGGAATAGAAAATGATTAGATCATTTTTATTAGTGGTTTTACGTTAAACGTTAAAATCTAGCTACTTATTGTAGCGTATTAATGAGAAGTCGAGAAAAGGTAAAGAATTGTTTATTTAAAATTCGTGTGTGAATTCAGTGGTAGGTTCAACCTTATTGAGTTACCTTATTATGTCTAATAGGTTTGTATCTCGTGGATATAAGAGGGCGTCCTCAATATATCTTAGGTAATCTTTTTGGTATGATGTGTTTAAATGGTATTAAAAATTCTAGTGTGCAGCAAAAGCACCACTGATAGGTAACCTCACAGGTAAGACGAATTTTTGCTTGTAGAAAATATTGTTGAAATTGAAGGAGTAGTGATAATTTGTATAGATTTATAATTTTGTGTACTGGTAGAGGAAGATTTTCTTTGGATTTTTGAGGTAATTTCTCCAAATGTTCGCGCATAGAGATTTGATCTAAGCTCGTCATAACCATGTTTCCCATATTTACTTTGGATTAAGTCACGAGAGTATTTGATATGCGTTGATGGTTCTGAGGAATGGAGTTTGAATTTATACGATATCGTAAAAATTCAAACTCAGTGTATAAATGAATAGTCTTAGTATTGGGATGTGCGTTTTGGTGTAATGAGAAGTCGGAGACCCGAGTTCGAATTCCAGTCGGGTTCGTTACATTCACTTACGCGCAAATACCCTTGGGAAAGATATGATCCACTTTTTTCTCCCCAGCTAGGAGTTAAATAGCAGGACTGACTGCATCCTATAGCCTTGGTTGGCAACCAATCTACCGCAGAAAGAAACGGCAATCAACTGCGGGAAAATATGGTCAGTCATGAATAGAAATGCACATGATCACCCAAGTGTGTATCATGTATGGCACTTAACTGATTGTTTGGTATAGGGTTGATTTTTTAACTCGTTCACGTATTCATATATATTAGTAATACCCGTGAAAATATATATTAGCAATACCCGTGAAAATATATATTAGTAATACCCGGGAAAATATATATTAGCAATACCCGGGAAAATATATATTAGTAATACCCGTGAAAATATATATCAGCAATACCCGGGAAAATATATATTAGCAATACCCGGGAAAATATATATTAGTAATACCCGGGAAAATATATATTAGTAATACCCGGGAAAATATATATTAGCAATACCCGGGAAAATATATATTAGCAATACCCGTGAAAATATATATTAGTAATACCCGGGAAAATATATATCAGCAATACCCGGGAAAATATATATTAGTAATACCCGTGAAAATATATATTAGTAATACCCGGGAAAATATATATTAGCAATACCCGTGAAAATATATATTAGCAATACCCGTGAAAATATATATTAGTAATACCCGGGAAAATATATATTAGTAATACCCGTGAAAATATATATTAGTAATACCCAGGAAAATATATATTAGCAATACCCGTCAAAATATATATTAGAAATACCCGGGAAAATATATATTACCAATACCCGTGAAAATATATATTAGTAATACCCGGGAAAATATATATTAGTAATACCCGGGAAAATATATATTAGCAATACCCGTGAAAATATATATTAGTAATACCCGTGAAAATATATATTAGAAATACCCGTGAAAATATATATTAGTAATACCCGGGAAAATATATATTAGTAATACCCGTGAAAATATATATTGGTAATACCCGGGAAAATATATATTAGCAATACCCGGGAAAATATATATTAGTAATACCCGTGAAAATTTCACGGTGTTGATATTTGAATTTTCTGATGAATCATAATTCTTACGTTAATGATCGAATAAGGAACGAGTTCTACGATCGTAAAATACCCATGGAAATTTCCCTCTTGCATCTTTAAATATTTGAGCTTTAACAAAACATTGCAATGGCGATTATAAACATGGACACAGAACATTAAAAATAAGTAAGATGATTTACAAAATCATTTACAAATGAAAAAAATTGAAACGGACAAGTTTTCCAGACAATCTCTGCTTTTCTTATTTTTCTTCTTTTAGTAATTAATTCTTTTATTCTGTCCTTTTTTCTTTTCTTTGCCCTAAAACCGAACAAACGACTTTGATATTTATCTTCTTCAACCTATCGTCGCAGACAAACAGGAATGACGCATTATTTATTTGAGTTGATGACAGAGCTTAACGTTCGTGCTAACTAATTAAGGATATAGCAGAATCATAATTTGATGTGTTAAGATTTACGGTAATCCAGCTCTATTGCATTTAATATTGAATAAAAATATTCAGTCTACTGCCATTTTATATTCCTTTAGTATATATTAAAATATGTTTTATTAAAAACGAATGACAAAGACTGTCTTTTTATAATGAATAACATATAGTATATGTAGGTCGTTACGTGTGTCTGATGTTATTGAAAGATTTATATTTATTTTAATATATATATAGGGTTGTAATCTCATAGCATTTTTCGGATTACAACCCTGTTTTCGTTGTCTACTTATTACTGAGAGTAAAACAACAACACAATCTATTTCATACCTGAGGATGTCTGTAGGAACAGACGAAAGCTTGTAAAAATAAAAACACCTATTGCAACTGAAATTTATGAAACAGGATCTTTTCATTCATAAACAGGTTCGGGGTTTTTGTATATTATTTGAATTGTTCGCGAAGATGGATTTCTCGCCATTTAAATCATCAACCTTTGTATTTGTTTTATGTATAAATAATTCATGAATTTTAAATTAATTGCACCTTTATTGAAATTAAAATAACTGATCTAAGTGCAACTTTTGGATAATGTGCGACATTACTGTAATTATTGAACAATATAGTTCATGCCACTTTGACGGAAAATCTACCAGTAAAAAAGAATTCTCTTATCACTATATTTGTACATAAACGCAGAACCTTAAAATTTAAATTCAAACTCAGCGTTGCGACTGCACGTTCCAAAACAATAACACATTTCTCATAACATTTTTCGGATTACAACCCTGTTTTCGTTGTCCACTTATTACTGAGAGTAAAAACAAGAACACAATCTATTTCATACCTGAGGATGTCTGCAGGAACAGACGAAAGCTTGTAAAAATAAAAAAGACCTAATGCAACTGAAATTTATAAAACAGGATCTTTTCATTCATAAACAGGTTCGGGGTTTTTATATATTATTTGAATTGTGCGCGAAGATGGATTTCTCGCCATTTAAATCATTAACCTTTGTATTTGTTTTATGTATGAATAATTCATGAACATATATATATATATATATATATATATATATATATATTATAAATATATACATATTATAAAACATATATATATACATATATATATATACACATATATATATATTATAAATATATACATCTTATAAAACATATATATATATATATATATATATATATTATAAATATATACATATTATAAAACATATATATACATATTGTAAAAATATATGTGTGTATTTTACAATATATATGTATATATTGCAATATATATATATATATTACTATATGAAATATATTACTATATATATATTATATATTTATTACAATATACATATATATATGTATTACAATATATATATATATATATATATATATATACATGCATATACATATATATATTACAAATGGATGACGATATATATATATATATATATATATATATATATATATATATTGTAAAAAATATGGATGACACATTAGAAGACGAAAAATAGAATTTTTTAAAAAGCAAATAATACCTAAAATACCTCCCTCAACTGCTGATTTAAATCATGCGTTGATTATATATTTTGTCCAATGAAGAATATCGCTTTCCGGTAGCATGTTCTTAAGATCACCTGGACATTGTCAAATTTTAAAAGTATTTGAATATGTTGAATACGACACATTGTTATAACTTGTATAATGACCAGAAGTATGTGGAACAGAAACAATATCTAAAACTCATTGGATTCAAATATACGCTCCCGCTTTCGAATGATTTATGCCTCTTAGCAGTTGTTTATATTAAATTTTCATCATCTGTTCTTTCTTTTTGAGTAACCGTTTAGATATATATATATATATATATATATATATATATATATATATATATATATATATATATATATATATATATATATATATATATATATATATATAAAGAGAGAGAAAGAACGCAGGGATCAACATGACAATGTAATTATAATTTCATATTTCAATGCGACCAAAGGCAGAGAATTGCAGTGTTAATTCTTATGTCTCCTCTGTCTATATCTTCTCTTATATATAAAACCTTTTAAACAATATATATATATATATATATATATAATTGTTTGGAAACCCTTCCGAGTAAAGAATGGTTTCATCTCACTGGGTCTATTCAAATCAAAAGATAGATAGATAGATAGATAGATAGATAGATAGATAGATAGATAGATAGATAGATAGATAGATAGATATTTTCAGTGGAGAACGTGTTCATCTCACTACTGTGTCACATACTTTTAACATTCCACCAGACTAACCTAACCTCAACAAAATTCTATAAGATATGTAAATCTATATCTTACGTCAGTCAATCCACATATAGAGTTATAATAGCCTTATGCATTAAAGCCTTTGTTTGTGATTTTTTTTTTACCTAGCTCAATGCCTGGTCTAAGCAGTACAGAATTAGAATCAATACAAACAAGATGAACTGTAACTAAGAAGTACGAAATATATACTATAGAGAAATCATTAAATATGGACTACAGAACAAGAACAATCTAAACAGGAAACAAAATAAAGGGTTAATTTCGGAAATCACTGCAAAGAAAAAAATGTCAGTAGGCAGAACGTCCGAAACGTTCTCATAACAACAAAAATGGGAACATTAGTCCGATTGTAATATTGTAAATAATGATAACACCTCATCTTAGAAAATGTTGACAAAAATCTAAATATACTTTACCTTTTTCGTTACCAGTTTACACCTGGGCGAAAAATTAAACTTTATTTGAACAATATTTATCTTAAGCGCCACTTTCCAAATATAAATCTTGCATCTTCTTCTTTGTTGTTTCCATTTTCACTAAAACTTTGTCATTGTTCACATGTTCCGTCCATGATATCCTGCTACAGAGATCTCCCAAAATCAAACAAAATTGAAATCATGAAAGATCAATTCAACTTAATCAATTGAACTTAATCAATTCACACTAAGCAAGGCGATAACGTCACTAAGATTCAAGGGGCTACTGAAAGTGAAAGAAAAGACTTTCAAAGGAACTAGAAACCCAATCCCAAACAAACGAAAAACAAGGGATATGCCTCTACTCCTTTTCAAAAGATCGGGGTGGAGTGTAAACCGGTCGATAGGTGAATTGGTAGCTATAATTTCAAGGAAGACATTAATCCAAAGGGAGCTCTCTGTAAGTAACAAAGCAGTATCATAGCAATAAGTTAAGGAAATCCTTAAAAATACATCTCGATTATAATTTATTTCATGAATATATTTAAATATTCATCTCTTCAAACCGAAGGTATTTAATTTCTAATAAACACGAGGAATATTTAAATATATTCATGGAATCAATTATAACCGAGATGGATTTTTAAGGATTCTCTTAACTAATTATATATATATATATATATATATATATATATGTGTGTGTGTGGGGGGGGGATAACGATATATAATTTCTTATGTATCAAAACAATTTTAAGGGAAAGATGTATGACAAAGTGGAAAACATTTTAGTGAGACGCTTTTCATAATTTCGGACTTCATCGGATTTTACGCTTATGTTTACGTTTATGCGACTACGCATGCGCACGAACAAAAAGAAAAAGTATCTGAAGGACATTGGTTACATTATTTACACAAAATACATTTTTAAAAATCACCTTTAAATTTAAAAATGTCCAGTGTTTCTCGTTCGTGCGCATGTGTACTCGCATTAACTTAAATATAAACTTCGTCCAATGAAGTCAAACGAAAGCCTTTTCTACTTTGTCATCTTTCCCCTAGTGTGTGTATATATATATATATATATATATATAATTATAATGTGTGGATATTGGCTTCATTTTGAAATTCTTTTTTCTCGTTGATTTTTTTGTCATTGTTGCTATATATATATGTATGTATGTGTGTTCGTGCGTGTGTGTGTGTGAGTGTGCGTGTCTGTATGTATATATGCATGCGTGTCTGTGTTTGTGTGTGTAACAACAATGACAAAAACACCAACGAGGAAAATGATTTTGAAAATGAAGCCAATATCCACACCTTTTTCCCGTCAATATCTCTTTGTAATATAACACCAACAGTGCCTAAGGCCGCCATCGATCCCTTGAGAAGAGGTTAGGATTACTTTATGGACGAAAAAGGAAAAGTATCAGGATTATATAACGGATCTTCCCAGCGTAATTTACAATGCTTTGTAACGTTCGACGTCAGTTCTCTGTCGTACGTATTTACTGACTGCTTTCGGCTTGTTTGCGTTTAATTTTTCTTGTATAGGCCGAAGCGAAATGAGCTAGGCGCAAGAAAGTAGAGAATGGAATAAAAAGAAGCAGTATAAAAGACGACGCCTTGGAGAAATAGTGTGAGGAGATAAAAGAATTCGAGGAGGGATGTGGAATTGTGTTACGACTTCGGGTTAATTGTATTCTGCTCTTGTTCGTTAATCAATTCTTTCGAATGGTAGAACGAACTGTTTTTCAGTCAATGCTGATTTTTTTTTTTTTTTTTCGATGGGTGGTGAGTAAAAAAGAGTGAATATGAAGTGAAACAAAAAAAAATGAAAGAAGAACTATAGTAAAAGTTAGAAATAACAAAACAAAAACATTGTAAAAAACGGTTTAAGGATATGAAGCTAAAAAGAATGAGATTAGAGTGATGATGACAGGAATTCCTGGGAAGGAAAAAATGGATTTCATTATGCTTCTTCTTTTCAATAAAGAAAGAGATTGAAAAATGTACATTTATGAGAATGGTAAAAAAAAAAAACTATGACAAAGAATGCTTTGTTAAAAGAGCACTTTAGTGACAATCGCCAAGATGAAAAATAATAACCACAAGAAAAGATGATAAAATAAATGTCCTCCTCCTATTTATGAGAAAATGGACGTAACGAGTCCGACCGGAATTCGAACTCGACTCGCCGTTTTCATTTTTGGTAACTTTCAGATAATCGGAAATTATCTGCATGTAGATTTATCAAATTTTCAACGACTACCTCAAAATAAGAGAACTCAGTCGTCCTTGCCATTTAGTTCATCCCTGAGGAAAAGATGGATTCAGATATTTTACAAGATTATTTATGAGAAAATGAACCTAACGAGACCGACCCAAATTCGAACTCGACAAGCCGATTTCACTTTTTTGTAACCCATACACTACCCATTATAAAAAATTTTTATCTGTTTTTAATTAATTTTTAATTAATAAATCTTCTCCGGGATACACACACGTACACACGTTTATTCTCAGATAATCGGAAACCATCTACAAGTATATTTATCAAATATTCACCGACTGTATCCTATCCAGATCTTCCTTTATGTGCTATGTTCCTACAAGACGTAGGTGATCATGGCCCTCCACATCTTTCTGACCCTTGTAACTTTTAATAATTCTTTTTGTTATTTCTCCTAAACCCTGTTCTACCATCCATTTACTCAAGCTCATCAAGTATGCTACGCACTGCTTTCCTCTGTCCATCTTTCCTTCAATCTGTCCTGTGAGTATCAGATTTTCCAAGCCCTTCTTTTTCATTATCTGCCCCAGAAATTTCAACTGCCTCTTTTTGATGTTAAGTCTAAATTTCCTTTCTGTTTCCATTTTCTCGAAAACCTTGTCACTTCTCACATGTTCGATCCGTAGTATTGTCAGTATCTTTCTATAGAACAACATTCTACATGTTGATTCAAGTCTCTTCCTTATCTTTGAGGAGATTGTCCAGCATTCGCTGCCAGACAGGAGGATAGATATCACGTAACACTCCAATACTCTATTTTATTGTCTCTAACGATTTTTTAGTCTATTAATACTTTAGAAGGAGAAAAACCGATGTTCGCAGATAGATATGGAAAACAAGGGTCTAATAAAAAAAAAATTGTTACTGTTGCTATCGTAACAGAGCTAAAATACGAGTGAAGTTGCTTGTCACAGATCGACCTCCAACAACGTTATCGCTCACCTCCATTGTTTATAGCACTGCTTGGAAGGAAAGTGTGTAGAGTGTGGTAGTATCACAGCACAGCAAAGATTCCATCAGTGTTCATAGCTTTGGCAGCAGTGTTTTGGCCAAGGATTCAACAACCATCATATTGACGCCAACGAAATCCAATTGAATGCGACGAGACAGCTGCTTGCTATTCAAAAATAGGAGTTCTAGGAATGCTTGAAATCAATGGAAAAGACGCTGGATAGAGTGTATGGCTTCAGGAGAGGGCTATCTCGAAGGATGTTAAATGCCGAATTGATATGTGCTGTAGTTTTCTTTTTCATAGCACCAGTCCCGATACTTTTTGATCAGTCTTCGTATACGCTTTTTTACAGAAAACTTAAAAAATTCGACATATGGCCGAATGTCATTTTTGTAGTCATGATCTGTTACATGAGCTTTTTAGTCTCTACTCCGCGACATAACACCACAAAATGGCATTATATAGCATAGGTTTTTAATTTACTGAATTCTGAACCATTCTATCCGCCAGGCTATCTTGCCCTAAACACACTACTGTTACTATGGCTGCAGTACATGTGATTGTCCAGATGTGCGGGTGGCGTAATGAATAGAGGCTGGGTATGAGAAATCGGAGTTCGAATTGCAGTCGAGTTCGTTGCATTCACTCATGCGAAAATACTCTTGAGAAAGGTATGAATCCATCTCTTCTCCACAACTATGGGTTAAATAGTATGACTTGGCTCTAGAAAAATAATTAATAATCTAAAAAACATAATATATATATATATATATATATATATATATATATATATATATATAAAACATTATTTATCATTTTCCCATTAATAGACAGTTTCCGGTTTCAGGTTGAAAGTCGGAAGGCGAGCGACAAGCAGAGATGAACAGGTCTTGGAAGTAGAAGAAACACATTAACGAGATGGCATTGATAGTGTATTTTACGCGATAAAATATTTAGGAAGGAAGAAAGACTTGTGTAAAGGGGACGATGAGACTCTGCACGGGATGGAGATTAGAATGTAAAGGGCGGAACCAATATGATCATGATATGAGGGGCTTGAAGGAAAAATTGAATGGCTTGTCAAAAAGAAAAAAATATAAGAAGAAAAAAGAAGAAAAAGAAGAAGGGAGAGGAGAAAAAGATGAAGAAGAAGAGGAAGAAGAAAAAAGAAAAAGTTGGAGAAACAGACGAAAAAGAGCAAGAAGAAGAAGAAGAAGGTAAAGGAGGGAGAGGAACAGTAGAAAAATAAGAAAAAGATGATGAAGAGTAAGAAAAAAGAAGGTAGTGGCGCGGCTAAGAATAGAAGAAGAAGAGGATGAAGAATAAAAAGCAAGAAGAAGAAGAAGAAGGAAGTAGAAGACGAAGAGAAGAAAAGAATGAAGAAGAAAAGGAAGAAGAAAAAGAAGATGGGGAAGTAGGTAGAGAGGTGAGGAAGCAGAAGAAGAGGAGGAGGATGAAGAAGAAGGGGATGAAGAATAAAAAATAAGAGAAGAAGAAGAAGAAGAAGAAGAAGAAGAAGGAAGTAGAAGAAGAAGGAAGTAGAAGACGAAGAGAAGAAAAGAAGATGGGGAAGTAGGTAGAGAGGTGAAGAAGAAGAAGAAGAGGAGGAGGATGAAGAAGAAGGGGATGAAGAATAAAAAATAAGAGAAGAAGAAGAAGAAGAAGAAGAAGAAGAAGAAGGAAGTAGAAGACGAAGAAGAAGAAGGAAGTAGAAGACGAAGAGAAGAAAAGAAGATGGGGAAGTAGGTAGAGAGGTGAAGAAGAAGAAGAAGAAGAAGAAGAAGAAGAAGAAGAAGAAGAAGAAGAAGAAGAAGAAGAAGAAAGTGGAGAAGTGGAGAAGTGGAGAAAAAGAAGAAGAGGAGAAAAAGAAGAAGAATATTTCAAGAATTTTTTCAGCATTTATTAGGTTGGTGCAAAAATAATGTCGGTTTTTGACGTCAAAAACCGACATTATTTTTGCACCAACCTAATAGAAGAAACGTCTCAGATATAGAAAATGTGGAATTATTAAGAAATCACAGTCCGATATATTAATTGCTCATCTCTGTTTTGGATTTGACAAGTTATGGGGTATTTTACATTAAATTTACGGCAAACTTGTACCTTCGTGCCAGCAAAAAACCGGAGTGACAAAAAGGATGGTTTTTCCCTTGACACTGCTATTATTTTAACTACCTTCACTCCTCAGCAATGTTTATTGTTTTAAAAAGCAATGATTAGAATTGTAATAAAACCTAAATATATGATGAAAGTGCATTTATATATTTTTTGTTCTTGAGAATTTACAACAAAAATATTACTATTTATTTATTAGATTATTTTATTTACAAGAATAATTTTATATTTACAACATTCTAAAAACTAATACAATTGTATTAAAACTAGTGCAATGCGATATTTATCATTTATCAATTTATAAAGAAATGAATATGAAAACAATTTTTATAAACATTTACTAAATTATTAAAATATCTGAATCAACTACGAGAAAATCCTTATTGTTTACCATTTTATAAAGTTCGAATCAACTGGCAATTACCATGTCTTACCAACCATTACAATAATTAATATTATAAGCAAATACTGTAGATAAAAAATCTAATAAATAAATAGAGTCTTTATTTTTTCAATTCCCAAGAACAAAGAAAATTTATCAATCTACTTTCATAGGCTTAGGTTTTAGCGAGTAGCAAGATAGATAGATAGATAGATAGATAGATAGATAGATAGATAGATAGATAGATAGATAGATAGATAGATATTTTATCTCTATAGTCCCAGAGAAAATACTTGGGTCAGTGAGGCGTCGTCACATAACAACTTTAACAGTCCCGACAATAACAGCTTTCAGTTTTCATTGATTTCTTTGCCCCATACTTTTCCAAATGGCGTAAGTTAATGTAACGAACTCGAGTGGAATTTGAACTCAGCTCTTCGATTTCTCATTCCGTTATCCATCACACTAGCCGGACATACAAGCTTACAGACACCCATCTAGGTACAGGCCGGAATCAACGTTGCATAACTTCGATGATAGGGCGAGAACCGGTGTTTCAATGTGATATGGCCGTAAGCACTTTCAAAGAAACGACACAACGAGCCTGAAGTAAAGTGGTGTAAGGACATTCCCTTGCCTCACGCTACATGGTAGATTCTAAATAAGACAGCGACGGCAAATACCCGCCTTTCGGGGTTGTCAAATCGGATGACCCGTTAGCGGACACAAACAGCCGAAGACGCAATCTCAGCGAGGTTTCTACCTATAATTAATGCCCAGTATCCCAAAAATGGGACGGTGATTATTAATGGGTTAATAGAATGGCTCCAAGCCTCTCCAGGTACAAATCTAATGGAAATCTTGTGGTCCATCATTTAAAAATGATGTCGGAGGTAAATAATGCTAATGTCGAAACAGTAGAAAAGTTAAAAATCGATGTAAGACTGATTAATATAATTTCCCCGTATTAATTTTGGTATTCTGGTGTTATGAGGGCGCTTAGCAGACGTTTTGCTTTAGGCTACTTGTGTATAATCCCTGTTAATGGCTTCCAAACTTTGACAAACGAGCGTTCAAACTTTAGGAAGCGAACAATCTCTAAATCACTATGCTCTGCTATTAACGCAACGATTACAGCGTGGCTTTTCATTTGCTGAGTTAGCTTCATGATTTTCATCAAATATCTGAAAAGAAAGGACAATTAAAACAAGTTAGAAAGAAGCTAGAGGTTTTATTAAAAGATGTGTTCTCAAGGAACTGAAGAACCCAGTAAAACCTAAAAAGCACGGAACAATTTATTAATATTTTTCATAGTTTTCGACATCTGAAAAATATATCAATATTTTGTATAAAATAAAACTTAAGATATGAGCTGAAACTCAAGCATTATGCTGCTCATATAAATATGATTATATACTAATCATTTTCTAACATCCTTTGGTTAATATTGTAAAACATTGTCATATATATATATATATATATATATATATATATATATATATATATATATATATATATATATAAACCTACCAATAAAAAAGAATTCTCTTATTACTATATTTGTACAAAAACGCACAACCTTAAAATTTAAAATTCAAACTCAGCGTTGCGATCGCACGTTCCAAAACAATAACACATTTCTCATAGCCTTTTTTCGCATTTCTATTTTCGTTGTCCTCTTATTACCGAGAAGTAAAAAACAAGAACAAATCTATTTCCATACCTGAGGATGTCTGTAGGAACAGACGAAAGCTTGTAAAAAATTAAAAAGACCTTATGCAACTGGAATTTATAAACAGGGATCATATCATTCATATACAGGTTCTGGGTTGGTGTATCTTATTTATATAGTTTGCGAAGATGTATTCTCGCCATTTAAATCATTAACCTCTATATTTGTTTTTTGTATGAATGATTCATGAGTTTATAAATTATAATTGCACCTATAATTGAAATATATATATATATATATATATATATATATATATATATATATATATATATATATATATATGAACAATTTCTCAGAGTTAACTTGTAGAAAAAGACAATATTTATAAATGTAAAAGTCAATAGGAAAACTGTAATAGTAGCCGACACCTTTCGTCCAATGTGGATTTTTTAGGCAAAAACGAAATGAATTTATTAAACAAAATAACTAATAATAACAAAGCAAAATGTCTTTAGCAATTGGGAAAATTTAGAGAACGCTATTTTCATACTGTTAACTGAAAATTACGTCAAGTACTGTCACGTGTAGAGATATTGTTTTTATTGTTGTGTTGATGGTTTCAACCATTTTCTTTTGATTTCTTGATACTGTTGTATACGTTTGCTTGGGAGAGTAGTAATTCTGTTAAGAAAGATGGAATAGGGAAAAAACCTGGACGTAGATTAATATTTGGATAATATTCAATGGCGGTACCCTCGAGCATTTTCCTTCTGAGTGAGTTATTTTCTTTTTTATGAGTGTATCATTTTTAAAATCAAAATTGTGGTTGAATTTATTTCTATGTATGACTAGTGCATTAGCTAAGTTGTTTTTTGTGAGGTCTCTTTTGTGCTCATAAATGCGTTTTATTTTTTTTTTAATTTCTATTTGTTTCTCCAATATATTGGGAGGAACAGTTTTAGCAATTTATTTTATAAATTTGTATTGCTATTAGTGTTTGAGTATCTGAGTATATCCATAATGGTTTTGGAAGTGTTTGTGACTATTTTAAGATTATTTAGATGGGATGGGTTGTTCTGGATAGTGGACGTGACAGAACAACCTATCCTATTTTTCTATTATCTATTACATTTATATATATATATATATATATATATATATATATATATATATATATATAACAAGTTTTCTTAAATTCAACTAACCCTCACAGACGTTATTCAGAATATATATATATATATATATATATATATATATATAAGGTACCATCAATCCCCTAAGTGACAACCTTTTACTTGTATTAATTATATATATATATATATATATATATATATATATATATATATATATATATATATATGAAGACATATATATAAAAAAAAAAATTATATCTATAAAAAGAATGTTAAACATAAAAATGTCGGACTTTGTCCATTTCATAATGTGTGACGTCATATATATATATATATATATATATATATATATATATATAAGTTTTCTTAAATTCAACTAAGCGCCTCAGACGTTGAAGAACTGAACGTTGCCAGTATAGTAGACAATATTTTGTTGGAACAATCGAAAGTACTTCCCCAAAAAACAACAAAAAATGAACTTCCACTTCAAGCGTACTAAGTGCTGCGTCCGAATACCGCATTAAACCCCCATAGTTATTCGAATTATTCTGTTGTGGTCTATGTTGCATCCAAACAAAAAAATGAATGCGATGCATACTTGAAGGAGAATGAATAACATATCAGCTGAAACGCTGTGTTAATAACAATTGGCCGATTCTGATTGCATTAATAAAACAATCAATACCAGTTAAACTTCAGAAGTCATCTGGACATGGAAAGTAGAAAGAAAAAGCATAATATGTTCTCTCACATTTGAAAACGTATTTTTTAATCGAAGTTGAAAATTATATCGGTGAGTCCCACACAGTTTACAAGTATTTAAATGAGCAAAGAACTTAAAATCGGTGTTGTGTGTATGCGCCTCTCTTTGTAAATGCCAATGGTATCCTAGCATGCGTTACTTGCAACGGTCTGCTTCTTTGAATTAGTTCTTCATTGTTTACTCACCAGCATTGTGACTCAGCGCATGCATTTGTTCGTCCATCCGGTGCCGATATGTTTTCTTTTTAATCTAAGCAATGTTTAGTGCATGCGTGTTGCTAGTCTCCCTCGACACAACTTCCTTCATGCCATTTCTGTGAAACGAGAAATCGGACAACGATAAAGACTGTGCCACCGCCATTAAGATTAAATTCATATTAAGGGAAAATTTGGTGTTTGGGTTTCAGTGATTCCCTCAGATGTTATGCAATGTATTCATTCATTTGTATATTTTTCGGTTAATGTTTACAGAAAATTAAAGTTTGAACATGAATATAAATACAAATGCATACATACATATACACTGATATATATATATATATATATATATATATATATATATATATATATATATATATGAATAAATATAGTTTTAAGTTGTACTATATTTATGAGATAAAGTGCTCAATATCAGCGATAGAGCGTATGTAAATATAAAAAGTGACCTGACGATTGCATCTAGCATGAAACAGCTTGTCGGCTCTGAGTGTTGACTTCAATGTTCACTTTTTTATATATATATATATATATATATATATATATATAGAGAGAGAGAGAGAGAGAGAGAGACTAATACATATATATATATATATATATATATATATATATATATATATATATTTGTGAATATACATGATATCCAACGTTAATTAAATAATCAAGTTTTAACATCACAATTCTGAATCATAACCATGAGAACGCGAACTATAGAATATCTCAGCACCTGAAGATTGCTAAAGAGCATGAAACTCCGAGTCGTGCTACCGACGTTGGATATTATGTATATTCACTAATATATAAATATAGCTCTGCTTCATAACATTGAGCAGTGTATTTATAACACCTGGGCAGAAATATCTTTATACGTACGTGCAAGTATCTGTGTGTGTATATGAATTTTTTTATCCTACCCATTCATATATATATATATATATATATATATATATATATATATATATATATATATATATATATATATATATAATATATATATATATATATATATATATATATATATATATATATATATATATATATATATATATATATATATATTTGAAGACCTAATTTTGAAGCTAATTTACTACAGTAAATGGATATATAGTTTGATCAACAGGTACCGGCAGTACTTACGCTAAATTTATATCTCGTATATCATGCGACGCCCTTAAAATTAGCGGCAAAATTAGGTTTTAAAAAGTCGAATGATACGTGAGTATATATGTTATATATATATGAGTGAACACTGAAGTCAATATCGAGCGGCGACATTTTCTTTTCTTTCTTTCTTTTTTCTTTTTTTTCTTTTTTTTCTTTTTTTTTCTTTTTTCTTTTTTTTCTTTTTTTTCTTTTTTCTTTTTTTCTTTTTTCTTTTTTTTCTTTTTTTTCTTTTTTTTTCTTTTTTTCTTTTTTTCTTTTTTTTTCTTTTTTTCTTTTTTTCTTTTTTTTGCTTGAATGCAATCTTTAGGCTAAAAGATTACCTGAAGATTGCCCTGAAATATGAAACAAAACCTCACTATTCGGTGTTGAACTCAGTGTTCATTCTCTGTCTATATTTCTGAGATGTGGTATTATGTACACTATTTACATTATTCGAACTATTGTCCTCATCTTTGTTGCCATATTTATCCCAACATTCGACATTCCAACCACCTGAAGAAGGCCGGATCGTACAACGACCAAAATGTTGTGATGAATCAGTGTTCATTTTTATATTTATATATACACTGATGCTGAACACACACACAAACACACACACATATAGCGTGTATGTCCATCAAGCGTAGGTACATAGTATCCACATCACTATGAGTTGGCAGGGCCTAAAACTGAGAATTAAAGAAAAGTTCAAATGCTATTCATCTGATCTCTATCATTTGTTTCAAATCATTACTGTCAATAATTTTCCAAAAAATTTTCTGTTTTTCTATCGAAACATTAGCTTCTAAAACGTTTATATAGAGACTAGCTTAAAAGCCGGCGCATTTAAGCTAGCTCCTGCGGAGGGCTCTTGATTGGGTCTTCATCATAATAGGTAGGAAGGAGTAGATGCGATAGGCAACAATAAACTACAGAAGAACTCAAAATTGATCCCTGCATTTAAGTATTGAATTAATATTTAAGCTTAGCTTTTTAAAGCTCAACGATAATTCTTCTGCCGCCACTTAATTTAAAGACAATTTCATGTACGTAGGTCTTTAATTTTCAAACTTTTGACATCTGTATTAGCCCTCCTCTAGTTTTTGACATCTGAATTAGCGTCCTCTTAGATTTTAAACATCAGAATTAGCCCTCGCGGAACATTTGACATCTGAATTAGCCCTTCCCAAATTTCTGACATCTGAATTAGCCCTTCCCAAATTTCTGAGATCTGAATTAGCCCTTCCCAAATTTCTGAGATCTGAATTAGCCCTTCTCAAATTTCTGACATCTGAATTAGCCCTTCTCAAATTTCTGACATCCGAATTAGCCCTTCCCAAATTTCTGACATCTGAATTAGCCCTTCCCAAATTTCTGAGATCTGAATTAGCCCTTCTCAAATTTCTGACATCTGAATTAGCCCTTTCCAAATTTCTGACATCCGAATTAGCCCTTCCCAAATTTCAATCTGAATTAGCCCTTCCCAAATTTCTGATATCTGAATTAGCCCTTCCCAAATTTCTGACATCTGAATTAGCCCTTCCCAAATTTCTGACATCTGAATTAGCCCTTCCCAAATTTCTGAGATCTGAATTAGCCCTTCCCAAATTTCTGAGATCTGAATTAGCCCTTCCCAAATTTCTGAGATCTGAATTAGCCCTTCTCAAATTTCTGACATCTGAATTAGCCCTTCCCAAATTTCAATCTGAATTAGCCCTTCCCAAATTTCTGAGATCTGAATTAGCCCTTCCCAAATTTCTGAGATCTGAATTAGCCCTTCCCAAATTTCTGAGATCTGAATTAGCCCTTCTCAAATTTCTGACATCTGAATTAGCCCTTCTCAAATTTCTGACATCTGAATTAGCCCTTCCCAAATTTCAATCTGAATTAGCCCTTCCCAAATTTCTGAGATCTGAATTAGCCCTTCCCAAATTTCTGAGATCTGAATTAGCCCTTCCCAAATTTCTGAGATCTGAATTAGCCCTTCTCAAATTTCTGAGATCTGAATTAGCCCTTCTCAAATTTCTGACATCTGAATTAGCCCTTCTCAAATTTCTGACATCTGAATTAGCCCTTTCCAAATTTCTGACATCCGAATTAGCCCTTCCCAAATTTCTGAGATCTGAATTAGCCCTTCCCAAATTTCTGAGATCTGAATTAGCCCTTCCCAAATTTCTGAGATCTGAATTAGCCCTTCCCAAATTTCTGACATCTGAATTAGCCCTTCCCATATTTCTGAGATCTGAATTAGCCCTTCCCAAATTTCTGAGATCTTAATTAGCCCTTCTCAAATTTCTGACATCTGAATTAGCCCTTCTCAAATTTCTGAGATCTGAATTAGCCCTTCCCAAATTTCTGAGATCTGAATTAGCCCTTCTCAAATCTCTGAGATCTGAATTAGCCCTTCTCAAATTTCTGAGATCTGAATTAGCCCTTCCCAAATTTCTGAGATCTGAATTAGCCCTTCTCAAATTTCTGAGATCTGAATTAGCCCTTCTCAAATTTCTGAGATCTGAATTAGCCCTTCCCAAATTTCTGAGATCTGAATTAGCCCTTCTCAAATTTCTGAGATCTGAATTAGCCCTTCTCAAATTTCTGACATCTGAATTAGCCCTTCTCAAATTTCTGAGATCTGAATTAGCCCTTCCCAAATTTCTGAGATCTGAATTAGCCCTTCTCAAATTTCTGAGATCTGAATTAGCCCTTCTCAAATTTCTGAGATCTGAATTAGCCCTTCTCAAATTTCTGAGATCTGAATTAGCCCTTCTCAAATTTCTGACATCTGAATTAGCCCTTCTCAAATTTCTGAGATCTGAATTAGCCCTTCTCAAATCTCTGAGATCTGAATTAGCCCTTCTCAAATTTCTGAGATCTGAATTAGCCCTTCTCAAATTTCTGAGATCTGAATTAGCCCTTCCCAAATTTCTGAGATCTGAATTAGCCCTCCCGGAACATTTCACGTCTGATTTCGCTTCTTAACTTGTTATTTTGTGACGCCGTGCTTGTGTTGGTACATCAATAAGTCGGTAGAATAATGATAAAAAAATATTTTATACAACCAATATATTTTTTTCAAAATAATCCCCATCCTTATCACTTAATTCATTGATGCATATCAATCATATAGATAAAACATTATACAGTGAAAATTTCAGGTCGAAATAACAATGTATCAGGCCACAACTTTAGTATCCTCCGCTCGTATGTATGAATTCACATCATTAAATTATTTATAATTTGCTATATTTATAGTAGAAGATCGTTCAGTTTGCCATAAAAGAGTTTTTTTATAGACAGTGTGGACATAGTAATCAATATTGCATGGTGACTGTCAATTTCAAGTGATCATCAAACTATATCAGAGCTCCTTGTGCGTATGGGCGTATATGTGTATAACGATTGCATAAAAATTCATATACAACTATGTACATAAGCAAATCGAAACAAACGCAGAAAATTTACCAGAGCGTAGACAGTCAGATTTCCGATTATTCATAGATGTTAACTTTTCTTAAGCGCGAAGCTCAGCCGTAAAATATTATCGATAAAGATTTTAGTCTCGAGGCTTCTGTTAATCTTGTTTCAACGCTGGTTGGTTTTACGATATTTTTGTTATTGGGACAACATGGTAAAACATTAATAAAATAAAAACAGAGAGATCGATAGTAATCAATATACACAGATCTCTCATATAATTCGACAGTTCTTTTCTTTTTATGTGCCATGTCCGTACAGGACGTAGGAGATTATAGCTCTCCACCTCCCTCTATCCCTTGCAGCTCTCAGCATATTCCTTCCCTCTGCTCGCCCCCCCTATCAGATCACATTCTGTCATCCACTTTCCCTCTATTCAATCAGATTCTCCAGGCCCTTCTTCATTATGTGTCCCAGAAACTTCAGCTGCTTCTTCTTGATGTTTATAGTATAGACTATAAGCCTCTGTATGACCTCTCTAAGACCTCATCGTTGCTCACAAGCTCGGTCCATGATATCCTTAGCATCCTTCTGTAGAACCACATCTCCGTCGCCTCGAGTCTTTTCTTCATCTTTGATGAAATCGTCCAACATTCGCTGCCGTACCTTCATCTTTTTCATGTTTCTTTTTTATCTCAACAGATCCGAGTCTTTCATATAGATGTCATGCATTCCGCCAACCCCGTTCAGAAAAACATCTAAACTGTCAGCTGTATACGGACCGCTTATTCAGATCAATGGTTAAAAATGGCTTTGTGTAAGTGAAGTCTACGAGTCTTCGCATAGACCACACTTCTTCGAACCTTGTGGACTAGCGTTACAGAATCGTAAAGAACTGTACCAAATAATAGAAACCACATCATATGAGGACTTTCAACAGTAGCAACAGCTAAAATGGATATCACATGTAACTCGAAGAGAAAATAATGACATTCTCCACTATTTCAAATAAAATGGTAGTAAAGAGACCACAATTAATACTGGAAAGAACGATGACAGCTACGAGAATTGAGAAATCTATTTGCCTGATAAAATGTTTTAATAGAAAGATTTTATAAATTCCAACCGAGACCAATAGTGGCTACTCGCTGAATGTTTCCTTATAAGGAAACAGCTAATAATTTCATTAGCATTTCGACAATTATATTATTTATATTATATCGAAGTTAAATTGTGGTTATTCGGGATATGGAAACTTCTTTAGACCTATAGCAATACCTTTTTATAGCAAACACAGAAATTGCAAGGCCGGAGAATACAACGACCAAAGTAAGAACCAAAACGAGGGCAGCAGATTGAATAAATCAATATACAGAAATGGTAATTTTTCTGTTTGATTTTCTGGGATGGTGAGTTATCATTATTTGTACTATTTATATTTGGACTATTGTCCACATTGTCATCGCATCATTTCGACCGTTGCGCACTCCAGCCTTCCTCAGGTGTACATCGATCTAGTTAACCTATGGTCACCTGATCGAAGTTTGAGCTTGATCACACCAGATTTTTTGGTGCTCTTACAATGTAAACATGGCCACGCCGCTAGCTGCGTGTACCAAGGTGTACACACTGCCCCTTGAGCTAATAGCATAGTGGATTATTTAATGTACGCAGTGAACTATCCTCTAAAGACATCGTCTAGTTCTTATTTTTATTTAGTACTGTTTAGTTATTCACGACCGTTTTCCACTGAGTACAGTATACACTGCCGGACCCCAGGGATTAAACTCACAATCATTATATCACCAAATTCAAAAACCTTCGCTTTTATCCACTGTTTGATCTTCGATCAGGTGACCATAATAGTACCAACTATAAGTACACATTGGCAGAAAGCGATATAACATACCAAAAGATATATTATGACGAAAGTGCGGATGATTTTTTACTTACTTTTGTATATACGAGAATCCCTCGATTAGTGCGGCTAATGTGTACATCGGTAACTATAAAAAATCAATTTTCAATTACTATGGTTAAACTAAAGAGTGTTTTACCGCATTAATCGAATTTTATGTATGCGCTAATTGAATTTTGGCATATAAAAATATTACCGCACGAATCGAAGACGGATTAACCGAATGCGCATCAATCGAGGGATATATATATATATATATATATATATATATATATATATATATATATATATATATATATATATATATATAAGAGGTTATACCCAAAAGCGTCTGTAATCTGAACAAGGTGTAATTTAAATGTACTACGTGTTTTAGCGGGTACCCTGTTTCACAAGGTGATTACTTAGCTGAAAAATTGGGAACTAGATAGTTTAATTTGTTTTTCATTGTCAAATCTTCAAGTTTAACTTCATATCTCTCTAAATTATATTTAAGTGTATACATCAATCCTTGAACGGCCATATTGTTCTTAAATGAGACGAATGTGTTCTCTGAAATTTGAACTCAACCACTATCAACTTAAAGAAGCAATTTTTCAAATGAGTCACAATTTCTGGTTATTTGGCGTTGGTAGATTGTATTTCATTCTTGTAGCATCGAAAATAAAACAAGACAAGAATTGTGGCATCTTAACAATTTGCACCTTGTCGGTGCGGTGATCAGCTACTACTACATAGCTATGAATAAAAATGCTTTCTTTCCTCCCTCTCTCTCATTCTCTATCTACCTTTCTTTCTTTCTCACATTCTCATTCTTACACGAATTTTATTTTTTTTCTTTCTTTTTTTCTGGTCTCTCGTCTACCGCACCTTTTTCTCTACATCTATATCTTACTCTTTTTATCTTGTTTCATCTTTTTTTACTAGTGCTCTTTTCTTTCTTTTTATCTATTTCTTTTGCACTCACTCACTTTTATATATTTCTTTCTTTCTTTTTGTTTTCTTGTCCTCTCACTTTCACTCTCCTTTTTTTCGTTACTTTCTTTCTTCGCTTTCTCTTTCGTCCTGCCTCTTTCCCGCCCATCACCTTTCTTTGATGCGTGTCTTCCTCATCCTGTTTCTTCCCTCTCTTAATTTATTCTTACTTGCTTCACGACCTCGCTCCTTCGTTCCTTTAATCACTCTGCTTCTTTATTTCTTCGTTAGTGTCCATTTCTATCTATCTTTTCCCCTTTCTTTCTTTCTGTGTGTATGTGATAGAAAAAGAGAGAGCAATGGAAGAGGAACTAGTGTACGCGCGTGCGTACTTTTTTTTTCATTTATTAGCTTTTCTCTTCATTTCCTTTGTCTTTGTCTTTTTTCTCCTCTCTCTCTCTCTCTCTCTCTTTCTCTCTCTCTCTGTCTGTCTCTTATATCTCTACCTTCTTCCCATTTCAAATTAACCCTTTTGCTTCCTCCTTTTTCTTAACCTTTACTATATCTTCTTTCTTTTCTTCCTTCTTCTTTTCTCTCAATCTTTCTCGTATTTTCTTTCCTTTCTTCTTTTTATTCTCTTCTCCCTTCTCCCGACCCCATCTCTCTATATTCTCCCTTCCTCTCTTTCCAATCCTTCATCTCAAGGAAAGGACAAACGAATAGATCGCCTTATTTTTCGCTTCTTTCTCTTCCTCTTTCTCCGTGACCCTATCCAACCATTTCCAGCCATATCTTCTCATTCCATCCTTACAACGGTTCTATGACAGCCTACGACAGCAAGGCAATGGACGAAGTTATGTCAACAACTGCGCAGATTAAAACCTTAAAAGGCGTTTATGGACATTGCAGGACAATATTTAAACGATCGTGATGTCAAATCGGTTTACAAGTGGCAGCGTACACAACGCCGTGAAAATGGAATCTCGATGTGTTTGGTTTCGAAGAGGCAGGAGAAAAAATATTTTTTTTTAAATAATAAAGTGGAACATGATTGGCAAAGATCTTATGCTTTTTGTGTGTTTTTAAATTGTTCTTTTTATAATAAACTTATCTGATTTAGTTTTATTGTAATCATTTGTAAATTCGTTTGTTTCCTCAGGAAAGGGGTGAAGATTTATGTGCAGTTTTAAACCATCTTATGTAGCTGATTTAGTGAAGACTTGAATATATTCTTATGTCTTCAGCCACAGTTACTGTCATCACTTGACAAGAAATAAGCGCAATGGTTAGCACACTCGGTGGGGGGTCTCGTTCTTTATCAACCGTTCACGAAAGAGTATTTGGGCTAAAAGTGCGGCTGCTACACTATCAGCTCTCAGCTTTTCATACAAAGACTACCGAAATATCGAAGAGACGGGTGACTTTTCTTATTAAAATCTTTTATTTAACGTGTCCGATCATGGCTCTTCATAACTTCCCGTCTGTACGGAAATAGCGGATTGAAATAAGACGTAATGTTATATATGAAATACCAGATCTAGTATTATCATTCGTCGACACAACATCGATACATCCTATCAGCATCGCAGATTTTACTATATATTGCGGAAAAGGTTTGTCAGAAAGGCAAAGCTGTGAAGCACCTCCTCTGTAATACTTTTCATTTTTACCTTTGCTCTCGACCAAATAAATCAAATCGATATCGTTCTCAATAGATAGATAGATAGATAGATAGATAGATAGATAGATAGATCTGAATATACAAAGATATATAAAATATATATATAAATCTGAATACATATATTAATATATCTGAATAGATAAAGACATAAATCTGAATAGATAGAGATAAATCCGAACAGAATGAGATAGATAGATAGATAGATAGATAGATAGATAGATAGATAGATAGATAGATAGATAGATAGATAGATAGATAAATAGATTCCCGAAATGAATGAGGAATAACAAACGCTTCAGCAATTTAATGCAAGAAAAAACACTTCTAAAAAGCATATAGAAAAAAAAGATGGAAATTTTTCAAAGCTCATCTTGTTCACTGAGGTAAAACCCTGCGCAGATGATTTGAACAAAATGGTGGAGCCAGTAGAAAAATTGCCTTTGACAGAGAGCAGTATCACTGGCTCCCTCTAAAAAATAGGTCTAATTCGTTGGGGTACTGATGCACAAAAATATGTTCGGTCAATGTGCAAAGCTTTAGCAAAATGGCAAATGCAGGATACAAGGGTCGAGCTAATCAAAGAATAGAGAGTTAAGTTCTCGGTGGCATCTTTGTCCGGGGTTTTGTCAGTCAAGGCCACTGTCACACGAAATTGGAATCTATCGAAAAAAAAAAAAAAGTTAATGAATTTAACCAATGCGCTGGTTATGTCAGTGCCCATCGATAATTTCGTTCATCGTTTTATAGGGCTAGGAAATATTGTCAAGAAAAAAGCTGTCAAAAATCTTATATCTGTAACCTGCTTGGGTCATTTTAACGCTATCTTGCATTTAGTTGGGACGAATGACATTTAGTAAAATGTGATTTCTTTGTATTCAAATAAGGAAACTGTTTACTGCGATATTAAAGCGTTGCAAATCCATTTTTTACTTTTCGAAATACAAAAATAGTCAACCGAATCCATATATCGAGAACGGTATCGATTTGGAGTAGATAATTTTGCCTATTGCTCAGTTAACAATTCTTCCCCGTCCCTTGAATAGAAGTAGTGGTTTATCCTTTATTTCCTGTTTAAAATTGGTTTTCCTGTTCCATCTAACGTCTTTTTCATTTCCAACTATCCCTTGCGTCTTTGTAACATTATCGCCTTCCCTGGTGTGAAATGACTAAAGAATTCATTTGATCTAGGGAAAAGTTAAAAATGAAAAATCATACACAGTGGACATTTCACAGCTTTGCTTTTATGAGAGACTTTCTTTTAATATAAATTAAACCTATGTACTTGGTGGGTGAGTCCTTTGTGTATTTGCTTCAGTTATTATTCAAAAATTATTCGAATGGATTCCAGGCTTTTGAATGTTAGATTACGTTTTTAAATCCTGCGTACAGTATTTTAAAACAGAAAAACTAAAACTACAGAATCTTCCTAGTGTAACGAAGTGGAGGATGCCAAAAAAAATAAACTTGAATCTTCCTTATATAATCTTTTATTCATTACACTACCAGCCTGTAATGTAAACTCTGCCATCGTCCCCAGGTTCAACACACGTAACGTACATTCTCCGTCTGCTGTGCCCTATCATTTCTGGGACAGTTGTTTATATATTTTTTTTAAATCGGTATCACCCCATGCAAGGCACTAAAGCCACTAAGACACAAGAAGCTACAGGGTATGGAAGAATTAGGAACAGAAACATTAATAATGTGCGGGAAGAGAAAACAGCAATCAGGATAACAGTAGATATCAATTGACAATGCATTTAAATTTTTGAAGATTAAAGTTGGCTGGAAAACATGGAATCGGAAGGTAGTTCCAGAAGCGAGTAGTGCGAGAAAATAAATTTTTAACATAGAACTTACGGCTAAATCTAGCCATCTCAACTGTAAATTGATGAGACTTTTAAACTTCTAGTTTAAATGTGTGTGTGTGTGTGTGTGTGTGTGTGTGTGTGTGTGTGTGTGTGTGTGTGTGTGTGTCGAGCACCTTGGCGTGGTGTAATGGTTAGCAAGCTTGTCTCGCCAGAACAATTACGACTAAGTATTGAGTTCGATCCTCACTGGGTGCCCCATACTTTCGGCCTTGTGCCACATCTAAGCTACGCTTGGAAAATCATGGGCACCTCGAGTCGGTGTAATGGTTAGCAAGCTTGTCTCGCTAGAGCAATTACGACTGAATAGTGAGTTCGATCCTCACTAGGTGCTCCACACTTTTGGCCTCGAGCCACATCTAAGCTACGCTTGGAAAATCACTATGTGTGTGTGTGTGTGTAAAATTTCAGATATAACTAAAATATATATCTATAAGAGGATAATATCATTAATGACAGAAGGAAAATTTATCTTAGCTGATGCGTTTTGTCCCCTGATGCACTTTGTCAAGGCGAATGTAAGTATTTTATTTTGCAACAAATATTTTATACACAGAAGTAAAAATGTAGTTTTAAATTTAATAGCACTCATAAATATATATCAGGTTAATTGAAAGTCAAGGTAATACTAAGTGATGGAATTTAATGTCTAACAAACAAAAGTGAGTAAATGATGTTGAAATTATTTTTATAATGTAATTAAATTATAACAACAAATTCAACACCATTATTTATATTATTTTAGTTTGAGAAATTAATTTATGTATTATATATTTTAAATAATAGGAGATTATAAATTTAACCATTTTCTTTCGATTTTTCAACATGTGTATCGTTATGTTTACATTTTAATAAGATTCGATTGCAACACCACAAGAATTTTCTGTCTCAATTACTTCCTCTTTTAATGCCACACACAAACACACACACGCACACACACACACACACACATATATATATATATATATATATATATATATATATATATATAAATATATATATATATATATATATACATATATATATATAACAAAGATAGAAATGCAAATTTACCTCATTCGAATAGCTATTTCAAGCAACAAGAAGACCTATATTGCCATTATCAACTCAGAAGTGTAAAGAAATAAAATAGGCACTTAAAATTTAAACATTCAATATATATATATATATATATATATATATATATATATAAATCAGAAAGTCCTGACTCACTCAGGAAGCGGAAAGAAAACAACAAAATTTTATGGAGCAATACCAACTTTTATTTTTCAAAATAAAGTCCATCATTCTTGACGATCTTCTGCCAGAGATCAGCCAGCGTCCAAATCTGTCTCAGATTCGAGTGCTGCGGCTTTGAATAAAAAAAAATGTAAACAAGCTTTCTTCACTTCATCAAAAGCAAGTGTTGCCGGGGATGTGTGCCGTTGAGCTGGATAGACCATAGTCACTCAAAACAGCATCGGGACGGAATGGTGGATGTGGAAACATCTCGACACCGACCATCAGTTTGAACTTCTTGCAATATGTAGCCTTGAAATTGTCTTACTGAAACAAAACCCGACCTCGACTGACCGAAGCAGGTTACTCTTTCTTTAGTTTGTCGTACACGCGGTCTAGGTGCTAGCAATACAGTTTAGCGTTAATGGCGCGACCGTGTGGAACAAGATCGAAATTCAGTACTCCTTCGGAATTCCACCAGAAAGAGATCAAGATTTGTTGTTTTCGTTTCGATTCCTAAGTGAGTCAAGACTTCCTGGCTAACCAAATATATATATATATATGTATATATATATATATAGAGAGAGAGAGAGAGAGAAAGAAAGAATCAGAGAGAGGGATATGAATGTACATACTTCGAATAATGATTATCATTAGTTAAAAATAAATCAAGATTCATTTCATGGCTTATAGATACAATTTAAGTTCACGATTGAATGAAAGACATTCAGTCGTGAACGTAAATTGTATCTATAAGCCATAAATTGATGATTATTGATGCAAGTTTGAACCTCACTAGGTGGCGCACTCTTAGTAACTAAATATACGTGACTTTATACTACTGTTCACCCAATACAAGGCCGAAAAGACACTCAACGTGGGAGTTTTACTTACTGAATGACGTTGTTTTAAGAAGCAAGACGTGTATATTATGAGGATATGTCGGATATACAAAGGTTGACCCTAATCTTAAAGAGGTTAATATCATAGTGAGCGTGGAAGCATCCTCTTGGAAGTCCGTTCCACAAAGAAACGGTTCTAGAGAAGAAGCTGAGTGAAACTTCTTCCTTGCTAATGGAATACAAATTGAATGAGAAGGAGTTGAGTGTATGTAGTATGGCTGTTTTTAGATGTAAAGGTCTGAACTGGGGATACTAAGGAATGTAGGCTCTCTGAACATTTGTCACGAAAATAGCGATAGAGAACTGAAAAACTAGTAATGCTTCACCTGTTGGCAAGAAGCTGTAGGGTGGAAAATAATTCATCAACCACAAGGCCGTGTGTTATTAAGTTCACAACCTAATGAAAAATAAACATTTATTTTTCACAAAATTATCTATTTTGCAACATATTTTCCACTTTATAAATGTATTTCATTCATTGTCAATTATTATTCAACTAAATCGAACATTGAATATTTTGGATCAAAATTCAACCTCAATGTCAGGCTGTGAACCCATTGGCTTGCCGTCGTAAATGTAGATTAAGAGGGAGCACGTGTTGAATATAATAGAAAGAAAGAACTGTGTGACAGAATTCCGTCTCCGTTATAAGCAATCAATGGGAGAAACCTAGAAACTTCAGACTTTAAATATAACGTTCCGTAAAAGGCTTGTCGGAAAAATGGTTGCCTCATCTATTCTTATCCGAATTACTTAGATATCTTTGTATCCGATCTTGTCTAAGTTTTGCATAGAAATCTTTTATACTCCATGTCTCAATAATATCAATACATAGAAATATTATTTACACTATTTACATTGTTCGGACTGTTGTCCTCATCTTTATTGTCATATTCACGACGTTTCGGCCATTGTATTTTTCAGACCTCTATCAGGTGATATACGTTGAAATTTTGAACCGAACCCTTTATTTAATCCACTAGATTGTTCTAGTTCCACGTACCATACCTTTTCTGGCTATCCCAGTTTCAGTTAATTGCTTTTAGTAACAATACCTCATCTCAGAAATATATACAGAAGTTAGAAATACACGTGAAAATTTCACAGTTTTCCTATTTTAATTTTCTGATGAATTTTAATTCTTAACTTAATGACTGAATAAGCTCATGGCTAGTTTTACAAAATATCCGTTGAAATTCCCCTATCACATCATTAAATATTTGAGCTTAACTTCAACAAAATATTGCAATAACAATTATAAATAGGAATGCTGGTCGTCATTTTAAGAAGTAATGCGTTACAAATGAAAAGATTTGAAATTGATAACTTTTTCGATTTCACTGAAACAGACGCTAAAGATTTCTATGTTTTTCATTCATTTTCTCACTGATACCAGGTAGCGTCTCTGATACGCCATTTCGATCTTTCCACGCGATCGAAATCGAATAGTCCATTATTTAAGAGTTATTGGCAGGAGTCGTTAAACACTTCTATCTTCCCTTCTTGTTGAAACCAGGTAGCATCACTGATATGTCTTTTCTGTCCTTTCACACTATCAAAACGGAATAATGCATTATTTATGAGGTATTGACAGGAGACGTTAAATACTTCTCTTATCATCTCTTCTTTCTTTCTTTCTTTCATTTTTCTTTTTTCTTTCTTTATTTCATTTTTCTTTTTTCTTTCAGTCATTCATTTTCTCAATGAAACTAAGTGGCGTTTTTCATATGTATTTTCCGTCATTCACGCGATCAAAACGGAAATGTCCATTATTATTAGGTATTGACAGGACGCAACAACCGCGCTAACTAATGGAGGGACAAGCATAATTATAATAAGGCTTCATTTTTGTTTTCATTTTATACATTTATTGATCTGTCACAAATTCTCTGAAGCGAGTCTCTGCTATGCTCCTCGATTGCTCAAGCAATGCGATGGCTATCAGTGGTTCCTGGGTGGAGAATGGTCAGTATGTTCCTGTTTTGCCTAATCTCAGCCATTGCCGCTAATGACTAACCAGACACGAATTGGGATTAGGTCAATCCACAAAGAAATATTAAAAAGAAGCTGATCGATATTTTTCAACCATGTACGGAGGTAAATATTTTTATTTATAAAGTTTATGCAGACGGGAACAAAACGTATATATATATGTGTGTGTGTGTGTGTGTGCGCGCGAGCGCGCTTATATGCAATAAATGAAAAAGAGATGTTCATTTCATTTTCTATGGATACAAATATATATATATATATATATATATATATATATATATATATATATATATATATATATATATATGTATGTATGTATGTATATACATACATATTGAGCTCTCTTTCTATACATATATACATATATATTGAGCTCTCTGAATCACATCCTCTATGGAATTATCCACACGGATTACCAAACCCTTCATTACCTTACTATATATATGTGTGTGTGTGTGTGTGTGTAAACGTATTTCATATGCATTTAGGGGTGTTTGTGTGTCCATAAATGATTATATATGTACATACCAACGTAGACAAATACATATATACATGAATATATACATATATTTGGGCCTATATACGTGAGCGCTGAAATGTTCTCGTCCCGAACCTCTTCCTCAAATAAAGTGTGTGGCGATTTGGTGGGTTTAAAAATCCATATGTCTCAAATCTGAATAGATAGATAGATAGATAGATAGATAGATAGATAGATAGATAGATAGATCAAATTTAAAGAAGGGTCTTTAATGTAATCGATCCTGACTTGGCATTTCGACTTCAGTCATATTCTCACCGACCTGAATTTATGCGTTCTACTAAATTGTCAACTTGGTCTCGCCGTTTTACTTTTGAACTAGCTAAATGAAATCCTTATTCCTATTCTAATAGTTTCTTTTCTCGCACTTCTCACCTGCGGAAATTCCTTTCCGATTCCTTGCTTCCTTTCCGATTTCTTGCTTCCCTGCTATCTACAATCTTTACAATTTTAAATGCAACGTCAATCACCATCTTCTGTCTTTCTAAATCCTGTTCTTTTATTGTTCTTTTCTTCACTGCTCTTTCACTCTATGTATCCCCCTGTGTTTTAATGATATTGTTGCTTTGCTTGATGTGAATAGATAGATAGATAGATAGATAGATAATGAACAGTTTACGATAGATAGATAGATAGATAGATAGATAGATAGATAGATAGATAGATAGATAGAAACTGAAATCGACACTGCACTTTAACTCCTTAAGGAATCATCTGACCAGTGACGTTTGCTTCAGACATAAAATTGACATTGTTATCTATCTATCTATCTATCTATCTATCTATCTATCTATCTATCTATCTATCCCATACCGTTTATATCTGGCTCTGTATATTCACATCTATCTATCTATCTATCTATCTATCTATCTATCTATGTCTCTCCGTATCTATCTATCTATCTATCTATCTATCTATCTATCCCATACCGTTTATATCTGGCTCTGTATATTCACCTCTATCTCTGCTCATATCTATCTATCTATCTATCTATCTATCTATCTATCTATCTATCTATCCAGAATTTATATAGATGCACCTCGTACTCTGCTCATATGTGCAACGACGAAGTTTTAGAAAAAATGGAAACAAAAAGGACACTAATAATCAACATCAGAAAGAGACAGTTGAAACTTCTAGAGCACATAATGAGGAAAGAGGGCTTAGAAACTCTGATACTCAAAGGGCATATTAAAAGTAAGAGATACAGTTGAGATTAGCGCATAAGCTACCTATTGGTATTGGATAAATGGTTAGCAGAACAGGGTTTAGGAAAATGACCAAATTTACTAACAGCGACAAAGGACAGGGAATCCTGGAGATCGCCTACGTCCTGAAGTGTCACGGCGCATAGAAGAAGAAGAAGAAGAAGAAGAAGAAGAAGAAGAAGAAGAAGAAGAAGAAGAAGAAGGTGGATGAGGAGGAGGAGGAATAGAAGAAGAATGAGGAGGAGGAGGAAGAGGAAGAGAAATAGAATAAGGAGGAGGAGGAAGAGGAATAGAAGAAGAAGAAGAAGAAGAAGAAGAAGAAGAGGGAGGAGGAGGAGGAGGAAGAGGAATAGAAGAAGAAGAAGAAGGAGGAGGAGGAAGAAGAAGAAGAAGAAGGTGGATGAGGAGGAGGAGGAAGAGAAATAGAATAAGGAGGAGGAGGAAGAGGAATAGAAGAAGAAGAAGAAGAGGGAGGAGGAGGAAGAGGAATAGAAGAAGAAGAAGAAGAAGAAGAAGAAGGAGGAGGAGGAAGAAGAAGAAGAAGAAGAAGAAGAAGAAGAAGAAGAAGAAGAAGAAGAAGGTGGATGAGGAGGAGGAGGAATAGAAGAAGAATGAGGAGGAGGAGGAGGAGGAAGAGAAATAGAATAAGGAGGAGGAGGAAGAGGAATAGAAGAAGAAGAAGAAGAGGGAGGAGGAGGAGAAAGAGGAATAGAAGAAGAAGAAGAAGAAGAAGAAGAAGAAAAAGAAGAAGAAGAAGAAGAAGGAGGAGGAAGAAGAAGAAGAAGGTGGATGAGGAGGAGGAGGAATAGAAGAAGAATGAGGAGGAGGAGGAAGAGAAATAGAATAAGGAGGAGGAGGAAGAGGAATAGAAGAAGAAGAAGAAGAAGAAGAAGAAGAAGAAGAAGAAGAGGGAGGAGGAGGAAGAGGAATAGAAGAAGAAGAAGAAGAAGAAGAAGAAGAAGAAGGAGGAGGAGGAGGAGGAGGAAGAAGAAGAAGAAGAAGAAGAAGAAGAAGAAGTAGAAGAAGAAGACGTTCTTCCATAAATATGGCAAAGTTCAAACAATATGAAGATCGTGTATATCATGGAACTGACAATAATACCTTTTAAACTGTTTTTGAACATAAAAGCGATTTAAAAATTTGGAATATATAAAGAATAAAAGGTGTATACATGTATATTAGGGTCGTTCAATCAAATAGTAACACAAATCCTTTAATTACAATAGATTAGATAATAGGAGCATACAAAGCATACAAAAAATCAACGCAAATACCATATTCAGAATCCAGTTGTAATAGTTCTTGTGTAATATTCCATCATTGAATGACGATATGTATATTTGTCTTGTATAAACTTCCTGAATGCTTTCTTAGCTACGATATGCGTGTTGCTTCTTTCACAGAATCATTGGAGACCCGTTGCCCTCTGAATATTATTTGTGTTGCGCCACTCCAGAAGTTGCAACTATCGTCTACTTCTCCATGGAGTTTTTCAGAATTTTTTAGAACATACATTGCAGATTACTTCGAGTGCCCAAAAGACTGCATTTGACTGTGGGAACTACCATCGCTCGCCTGAAGATTTTCGCTAATTACGTAACAGTGATTTTTATGTTCACTGTAATAAGAGCATAAGCCTTTTCGATCTTAGACTCATTCCAAGTAACAGCTAACCTGCCCTTGTGGAACCTCGTTTCACTAAGATCAGTATGTCCTTCCCCTCTAAGATAGCCATTAACTATCTCCTTACTGTGTTTACATCATGTGCAGTATTACCTAAAGGAATCAGTAACTTATTTTGAATTTTTGATTTTCTTTTTGCAAAAACAGAAACCTTGTGAAACCTTTTCGTTTTTTACATGAATGCGGCAGACATTTTTCAAAGAGAATTATTGGGTAGAAAAAGAGACTATAATATTATAATTCTTTCCTTGGATTTCTCGATATTTTATGATTTATAGTTCAAAAATATACTTTTAAAATTACTTTCGAGCAGGTATAACCTTTTGACAAAGCCTTGTACAGCTGCCAAAACTATCAGTGGTAATCCGATAATTAGTGGTTCGGTACTAATTCTCGTAAATTATGCTTATAGGTTCGATCTTTGACGGTGACCTTGTAAATATGGCCTTTTGCCAGACTGGAAGGAATTAAATATCTACGTCCAAGCACGCACATTTGTTTATTCCTCATAGTTTCTTAGCTCTCAATTAATTTCAATCTCTCATTCGCTCACTCTTGCTAAATATCAAATCCTGACAAATGTTCTTGGACATTTTCGTCATGTATTTAGCACCTTGAAACATTTCAGATTTTTTACACGTCTTCCATTCTGCCAACACATATTTATTTTTAAATTATCTCACATCGCAGGAACAGGCAGTGTAATATGTATATATAAATGTTTACAAATTATGCTATAATTCGATATATATATATATATATATATATATATATATATATATATATATATATATATATATATATATATATATATATATATATATATGTAAGATTAAGAAAAATCCACGCGCAACGCACTATCCAAGCATTGGCCTGACTCTAGTCTTGCCTACAATTTTTCTTTCTAGCATTATATTTTTGTTTTCAGTATTACTTATATATATATATATATATATATATATATATATATATATATATATATATATATATATATATATATATATGGAGATAGATAGATAGATAGATAGATAGATAGATATTGCATGTGCAGTGACACCTATCAATAAAACAGTTACGCCAAATGTTCATATAAAAGTACACACGGACGTTTGTCCAGGGACAGGCATGTCGACATATGGAACCTCATAATTATTCTATTAATATTTTTTGCTTTATTTCTCGATCTTTTGACTTTATCGTGTTTGCTTTTACAGCTTTCTATTTTTTCTTTCTCTCTCAGTTCCTCCCCCTCCCTCCCTCCCTCTTCCCACATCTATTTAAATCCCACTTCTCTTTCTCTTCTTTCTTTCTCCCTCTTGCAACCGGTCTTATGTCGTTTGCTTTCTGTATAGCTACTGGTGTTATCTGGTGCCGGAAGAGACATTGCTGTCACCATACATCAAGAAAGTCGACTACACCTCTGTTTGTTATTGTAAGCTGGAATACGAAATGTTATGCAGATGGATATTAAAAAAAAATATCACCGCCCCACACCTATTGTCCGGTTCACACTCCTCCCTGGCAGTAGTAGAGGTTCATGGCTTTTTCCCCTATTTAGGATTGGGTTTCTAGTTTCTTCTAAAGTTTTCTCATTCTCAGCAGCCCCTTGCGTCTTAGTGACAGTTTCACCTTGCTTGGGGTGAATTAACTTTTTAAAAAAATGAAGTCTTGGAAAAGTTTCACACATACTGCGGACGGAAATATAGGGTCCGTGTGTTAAACTGGGGCGGAGACGACGGGAGTGCTTACCATAGACTGACTGATAGTAAGTGACTAAATAATGGAATGAATATAATGGTAAGTCTCGTGTTATCAGTTAATCTGCACACCCACTCCATTACAATTGTTTTAAATCATGCATCATTCATCACCCACTAGATGCCAGAATAGACTTTGCACTCAGTGACCAAGTGCAGGATTTACCTGTAGGGTGACCTCCTAAGCAGTAGTGGAGAACTGTGCGCCATCCGATCGCAGTGGTTGATACAACATGTGTCATGCACGCATGGGAAACAATCCTGTGATAGTTCAATATATTAAGACCAACCCCGGAGTGAAGACAGTCTCTCATACATCCTAAAAGGAAAGTTTACTTTAGAGAAAGGCACCCAAAACCATATACGGACTGGCCGACGGCGATTACCGCTGTCTGGAGTTGAATAAAATGTAATGTTGCATGCCCTGGATGCATTAATTTAAGTGTACTACTACATTGGCATATAAGTATCACTCTTTTACTGCTAAAATAATTAAATGCAGCTGCCACTTCTATTCCAACAGTTTCCTTTCTAGCACTTCCTACCTGTGGAACTCCCTTCCTGTGGTGTCTTTCCCTCTAATGAGGCGCTATTGTGGATTTTTCCTCTTACTATAAAGTAGTAGGAAACAAGCCTCGGAGGAACAGGGATCTAGAATGTTCTACCGAGGCTGTGACTATTCGCAGCTCCTGTCGAACTCTCTGCCTTGGGCAGAGAGGAACCCGGACGAGGCTGTGCTGAAGAGTCTCGTCCAGGGAGGTAGACAGACCCGAACCCGGTTATGCCGGTTCTACGGGGATTTTTTGGCCGAGTCTACGGGCTCGGATGACCCACGTTAAACTCGGCCATGTGCCAAATATATCCCTCGTAGTGGGGCTGTTAAATATTAACAGTGATGTAAACTGAATGCTGGTCAACGATACACACTCCCAACTTGTGTAACACACTTCTGTTGTATTCACTGTTCAATACACTATTTATCTGCAACCTCTTGCTTTGTTATTTTTTTAACTATTACTTGGTCACAATACTTCCGTTTACTTGCTTCCCTGAGAACTACAATATTCAAAAATTTAAATGCAACATCAATCACCATCTTCCCTCTTCTTGAAGCCTGTTCATCTTTTGCCCTTTCTTCAATCCCCTTTATTCTCAGTCTTGTCTTTCACTTTAATTCCTTGTAAACCCTTTCGCACTAATGGCATTCTCCTCTTGCTTGGGATGAAATGTTTTTTTAAAATGTGAGACTGGGACACGTGTTTTTCTTTGACGATTACATTACAAGTGTATCGACCTGATAACGCATATGGTCTTATAGTAGACTTAATAGAGTCCTAGGATGTCTTACGTAAAACAATGGCAGGTAACCAAGTCTAGAGAACTATTACGAGTGCATTCACTGTCTTTGTCGTTAATTTTTGACATTTTTTTTAGTGTTTTCATCATACATCCTGGTCACTTCTTCCAAACCAATCAGTTCATTTCCCGCCACTTCTCACATATACTATCAGCTTACCTATTGTCGTCCATTAGTTTTCGTTCGGTGTTTATCATTCGTTGATTCCTTTTTTTTAAATATCCACGCTCTTCTCTTGCTCCCTTCTTCCGGATCTCCTCTGCTTGCTGATGTCCCAGTTCATCATATTTTCTTATTTATACTGTTCTGCCATTCTTCCTCATTTCTTCTTCCTCCTGCTCTCCTCTACATCTGGTTCTTTCCTACTTCCTACTATTTTCTGCTTCCTTTTCTTTTCTATCCTATTTCCCCCTTTCTTCCTCTTCTCTACTTCCAATTACTCTTCTCTATATTTGACTATCTTCTACTTCCTACTATCTTCTGCTTCCTTTTCTTCTCCATCCTGGACTCTGCTTCCTACTGTCCTATCTTTCGTTGTCTTCTCTTCCTCCTCCAGCCTTTTTCTCCTTGTCTTTTTTCTCCTTCTTCATTCTATTCTCCTTTTCTTGTTCTCTCGTTCTTTTCTTCCCCTCTATAGCTGGTCCTTCACCACTTCCTACTAGTATTTCAGTTTATTTTCCTTTATCCTATTATCCATTGTTCTCTCTCTCTCTCTCTCTCTCTCTCTCTCTCTCTCTCTCTCTTCCTCCTCTCCTCTTCCTACCACTCGCCTCTATAACTGGTCCTCCCCTAACTGCTACTTTCTTCTTCATCCTGTTCTCCCCTCCACATGTTCTCCTTTTTCCTCCCCTTCTCTTTATCGTACTTATTTCCTCTGTATTTGGTTTTTCCCCTACCACCTACTATCTTCTACTTTTTCTCCTTTTTCCCCTTCTCTCTTTACCCTTGTTATCTCTTTCTTCCTCTGTTCTTCTTCCTACTACACTCCTCCATATTTCGTTTTACCCTACTTTCTACTATCTTCTGCTACCTTTTTCTTCTCCCACCTATTCTTTGTTTCCACTCGCCCTCTCTTTCGTCCACTTCTCATCTCCCTCTTGCTCTCCTCTATATTTGGTTCTCCCCCTCCTTTTGTTCTTCTCTTCTTCGTACCTCTATGTTCTCCCCTTCATCCTGTTCTGCTCTCCTTTACTATATGCTCATTTTTATTTCCTGCTCTCCTTTCCTTCACGTTTATCGTGTCTTCCTCGTTTTCCCCTACTTCATGTTCTACGCTTCACCATAATCTCTTCTTCTTCCAGCTCCCTACCCACCACCACCACCACCACCACCACCGCCACTTCATCCTACTCTCGTTTTCTTGTTTCATATATTCACTTTTCTTATCCCCCAATTTGGTCTTCATTTCCTTGGTTTTTCCTCCTTCCCACGTGTTCCTCCATCGATCTTTTTCGCTTCAATTTGCATTTTTATGTAATCCAGGCTCATGAAATAAGAAACGAATCTAATTTTGGAAAGAATTTATGAAAATTTAAATAAAGAAAAACATGTGCGCTCGAACTGCATACAGTACACTGACCCTAAGTCGAAATTTTCTTTATTCATCATTGAAAACAACAACGAAAAATTTTAACAGAAATTTACTTTTTAGCCTATCTACTAAACTAGTTATCGCGTCATATGAACTGCTAATTTTTTGTTCGAATAAAAGAAAGAACTGTAGGATTTTCTATAATTTTTTCACAGTATGAAAAGCAAAATACACATTTGACTTTCCAGCCTAACTATCATGGTTTAGTAAAATTTCACGAAAATCTAGGCTTTCATCATTTTACTGCATAAGGAGGTCATTAAACTAGCTTGCTATTCTGAGGGTTTGTGCAGTAGCCCGAAACGAAAAAACTGCGAAGGACCGATTTCCTTCATCCGCCCTTTCACTTAACACCCACAGTGCCCTATATATAGAACCTGCGAAAGGATTAGCGCAAAATGTACAGTATATTGCTTGGGGGCTGAAATTGTCAGTCCCCATTCCCTGTATGCTTTCCTACACTGAGTAATTTTCCTACATAATCTGAAACACTATATATATATATATATATATATATATATATATATATATATATATATATATACAGGGTATCCCAATAACTTGGAACGATTTTAAATGTGAATTAAGTTTAAGCGTCTAAGGCTTTTTTTCTTCTTTCAGATTTGGCGGACATTTGAGCGATATTATTTTTCACACATAATTGTCATGACTTATCCAATAGAGAAATAAATAAATTTTTCACCAGTTACACTGATTTATTTACTGCTGACTTTGATCCGTCTTAATGAAACACCCTTATATATAATCAGTCTTAATGAAACACCCTTATATATATATATATATATATATATATATATATATATATATATATATATATAATATAGATTTTTACTCACCAGTAGCATAAATCTGACTTTTATGCGGACAGCAATCTTTAACACTCAGTCTGCAATATATATATATATATATATATATATTGTAATAAATGAATAAAAAATGTAATACATGTATGTAAGCTGTTATATGAATAAATCCATGACATAAGTCTGAAAATAAATTCATTTACACTGCAAATATATATTTTTCGACAAAATCTACTTCACCCAATACTTTTTCAATGAACACAATGGACAAATATTATACAGTCAAAATTTCACATCAGAATTTAGCTAATAACCTTGTCAGGCTACGAAATTAATACGCTACCTGGAATACATACACATATACGTATATATATATATATATATATATATATATTCTTATGTATATGCAATATATATAGGTTATATATATACTGCATATATATATATATATATATATATATATATCGTAAATATGCAAGTTTTTGCATTAATGTCTCCTTATACTATATCTATTACTAGTTTGTTGAGTCGTTTTATTTTTAAAATCATGTTTATGATAGACTACGAGCTCTAATGCTTACATATATCTCTGTGTATGTGTTTATCTGTGTGTGTGTGTGTGTGTGTGTGTGTGTTTGTGTGTGTGTGTGTGATTTTAGTTTTCTGTGCCCGTGTGCATAATTTTCCTGTCTCTGTGTTCATGAACTCACGTGAAGCCATACATTTATGATTACTTCTGCACCTTCTGCGCTCAACCCTGGGCTTTTTCGGTGTTTATTTGCAAAATTAAGCCGACTCATGGCTATTTTCTTGGACGGATATCGTCAATTTTCTCCTGGATTTCTTCCACGTCCTTGCTGTTGAGTGCCTGATGGTTTCCGCCGAGAGCTGTCACTACAGGGTACAGTTCAGCCATTAGTGCTGCACACAACGACGTTTCCCTTTGGAGATGCCTACATCCTGTCCGATGACGTCGCAGCTTCCTGTTGCCTGTCGCTATGACAACGGTACTCACATGTGAAATGCCTTGTGAGCTAGAGTGATGATTAAATGTATGTAAGTTTGAAAACGCGTCATTCTGCATTTACATTTACATAGTTATAATTAGGTTTCGCGGATTTTATTACAGCGAAAAAAACGGTCTGCTTTCTGTTTTGAGGGCTTTTTTTTATTTTTGCTAGAAAACAACTTAGTTCTTCCTTTTGCTATATGAGTTGATGATGATTTTTTTTAAATGTTATTTCCCTTCAGAACACAGACCATCATGGCTCCCCACAGATTCCTTTTCTTTTTATTATCAGTGAATTAGCAAGAAAGAAAGCCGTATGGTTTACCATTGCTTTTTGTATTCTTTTAAATTGAAAGCATTCTTATTCCTCGACTGGTTACCAGCCAAGGAGAGACTGTTGGGTCGGTAATATAAATTATGTAAATGTTTTCGTTTTGAACGTTAATATGACCCAGTTTTATTTTGTTTTGTTTCTTGTATTTTTTGCTTTGGGTGGCTTTTTGGTTTGTTTTTGTTTTTTGTTTTTTTGGTTTTTTTTGTTTTTTTTTTGCTTTCTTAGCGCTATTTCTAGGAGGCACGGTGGAGTAATGGATAGCGGCTCGGATTGAAGAATCGGAGAGCTGAGTTCGAATTCCAGTCGAATCCATTGCATTCACTTACTTGGGAAAAATATAATCCTGTTCTTCTCCCACCAGCTATGGATAAATGGCAAGACAGACCGAGTTCTATAGCAGAAAAAAATGGCAACCGACTGCGAGAAAAATCTGCCTCGTCAGTCATGTATCTTTCGATAAGCGTGTATCACGCACGGCGCATAACTGAATGATATTTTCTCTTCTCCACAGCTAGTTTTTCATTATTATTTGTATATTGCAATTATTGTTTTTTTTGTTTTTTTTAACGCCATTTCTCTTCAGACAACAGGGGGAAAAAGCTCTCCACCGCTTCCTTTTCATTATTATTTGTGAATTGCAAGGACTTTTTAGGAAACAGGGAATGGCATTTTTTGCTTTTATTTTTTTTACTGTTATCTTCAGGACGTTTTTGAATTAGTAGTCCTTCTTCTAAACTAGCCGCCAGCCAAAGCCAGAAATCCAACCCTACCTGTTTATTTAAGTCATAGCTCGTCTAGACAAGATAGATCCATGCCTTTTCCAAAGGTATTAGTGCATGCAATTGAATGCAATTTCACCAAGGTTCGCTGATTCAACTTTCCGATTCCATTTTGCGCCGAGAACACGTACACTACACGAACATACTAAATTTCTTTTATTAATTAAAGACGATTTAATTTATACGAGTACTTTGAAAATAGACATTCGCTTATGTACTGTTTATTGTGCGTGTGTGTGTGAGAGAGAAAGAGAGGAAGTAAAAGAGAGAGAAAGGGAAATAGAGATAGAGTTTAATTTTATAAAGAAAATAAGGTTTATGAAGAGGTGAATAATATTTTTTTAATCGAGTTTACCCTAAGCAAGGCAGTAAAGCCACTTAGACCCAAGGGCTTCCTGGGTGTGGAAGAGTTAGAAAACAGAAACGTTAGTAAGGAACGAGAACAGAGAGAGGGAGTAATCAGGAAGACAGTAGATATCGATTGAAATTGCATTTAAGTTTTTGAAGATTAAAGTTGGCTGGAAAGCATGAAGCCGGCAAAGAGTTCAACGAGCGAGAAGTCTGAGAAAAGAAACTACTAGCATAGAATTTACGGTTACATCTAACCAGCTCAACTGTAATTTGGTGAGATCTCGTCGCCAGTCTAGTACTGCGCTTAATTTCGAACAGTCTAGGCGCCATGAAAAAGAGCTATATACAATTACACAAAAACGTGGCACAAAGCCAAAAGGGGGTGAGGAAAAGGTTGGTCTTCTTCTGTCTATTAAACTTAGCTAGTCACTATCACTAACCCAAATATACCGCAATATTCCTTACACCAAAACAACACATTCTTACTTACCATTCTCACTTCATTCACCATAATACCTCCTTGTCTCTATGAAAGTCCTATCTAGTCCCCATATATACAATTTTTGTCTGTTGGGGGAGGGGAATAAAACATTTTTTTTAAATCTAAACCCTAAGGTGTATGCACCATTGTGAAGGGCTCATCCGGACAATTACCATGTAAGTATCTAATTATTTAATTTACAGTTGCGTTCAAAATATTTAGATATATTTCGAACGAATCTGCAACGACAAATAAAATATATTGAGTTTTAAATATGCATTGCTGGTCATTTTACTATAAATATGCATTGTTGGTAATTTTATTATAAATATGTAATGTTCGGAAATTTTTTATATAAGGATGTATTGCTGGTAATTTTTACTATAAAAATGTATTTTTATACTTTCATAGTGTTTTCTTTTGTTAGTGGGTTCACTATTTGCCTATACCTCGGGCCCTAACAGGTGCTACCACTCCGGATCAGCGTGGACCTGAGAACAACAGCAATTAAGAGGTAGTGCGGAACAGTGGCGTAGAAGGGATGATAAAGTGACAAACGTTACTAAGTGTTATAGATTATAGGAAATTGTGGAGAGCCATGATTGCCCACCTTCCTTAACGACATTCTTAACAAGAGGTTTCCAGATGCTATCTCTATATTGAGTTTTCTGAGATTTTCAAGGCACTGGTTCATTCATTCATTTTATCTTCCAATGTTGTATATATCTGTTATCTTGACTTCATTCCACAGAGATTGATAACTACACTTTTCCCTCTATATATGATCAGCCATGCCTGATTTACGTGCATAACAGATAATATAATGAGGACTTTTTTTTCATTTCTGTGACCTGATGTTGATTCTATTAAACACAGATGTGGGACCTAGTCCGAATGAATGCACGTGTAGTGTGTACTAGGCTCACCTCAGATCATGCCAGAATAAAATTTGCACTGACCGTCCTTCAAAGAAGCCAGGCACAAGGTTGACTTGAAGGATGACCTCGAAGCCAAAGGTGGTAATCCATAATTCACCCAAGACCAGTGGCTGCTCCACATATGAACACGTGTCGATCCCAACGACACTGAGATGTGTGAATAGAAAAATATATATTTCGGCAGATATATTAATACCCACGTCAGAGAAAAACTTGTGCTCTCTTTCTCTCTCTCATCACCCTGTTTGTTTATCTATCTATCTATCTATCTATCTATCTATCTATCTATATCTACATATATCTACATATATATATATATATATATATATATATATATATATATATATATATATAGGATTGGTGTAGACGGAATAAAATTCCAATAACGAAATACACTATTCTTAAAAGAGTGATTAATAGAGTAGAGCAAATATAACAAATATAATTCATTCAAAAATTATAACATAAATGTTATAAGGTCACTACAAAATAGCCATTTTTTCAACAATTCTGTTGTCTTCAAATCAACCAAGCACCCCTCAATGTGGGAATCATTGTTACATAAGCTACAATGACCAATCAAAAGCTATGGGTCATTGTAGCTTATGTAACAATGTTTCCCCTATTGAGAGGTGTTTGGTAGATTTGAACCCTTTAAAACTCTTTATTCTACATTTCAACACCATCACTTGAAAAGACACCAGAAGTGTTGAAATGAAATGGCTATTTTTGTAGTGATGTTATAACATATTTATGTTATAATGCTTTAATAAATTATATATATATATATATATATATATATATATATATATATATATATATATATATATATATATCGCGCGCACACGCACACACATACGCATACACACATCGTACATGAGAATGTACAGTTTAGGTTCGGGGCTACACACACACGCAGTGGCCGACGATAAATGATGAAGCCCGGAATTAAATAAACAATAAATCTACGTATGAGAATTTTAGTCTCTTATTTTCAATATTTTGATATTATTGTCTGAATTTCAACTTCGAAGCGTTGTTTTGATTATAATCTGAGTGCAACATTATTTCGAATTAAAGCTGGTAAAGTAATTCTATTTTTCCCGTAATTTCTGAGACAATACATTATTATTTTCACTAGTTACATAGTTCGGACTATTGACCTCATCTTTATTAACATATTCACGACGTTTTGGCCGTTGTACGTTCCGGCCTTCTTCGAATGATATACACATGGCTCAGTGGATAAAAGCGTTGGTTGAAGTGATCCAGTGACTTGACCCAAAGAGTTCAGTAACTGGCCAAAGCAGTGGTGAACAAAAACTTGGAGAGTTGACTTACTAAACTGAAACTGCGATATCTAGAAAAGCCATAGCACATGGAACTATTATGTTGGTGCAAAAATAATGACGTAATAATGTCATTTTTTAACGTCAAAAAACGACATTATTACGTCATTATTTTTGCACCAACCTGATAGAACAGTCTACACCGGTGGACGAAATAAACGGTTCAGTTCCAATACATACCAACTGAAGATGGCCGGAGCGTACAACGGCAGAAACGTTGGGAATATGACAATAAGGATGAGGACAACGGTCCGAACAATGTAAATAGTGTTAATAGTTCGAATGCCTCATTCCAGAAATATTGAAAAATGCATTATTAGTATTAAAAACTGCTCCAAATAAAATCATTTAAAATAACAATATTTCCCTCTGAACGTCTGAAATTCGACCTTGTTAGCGTGGTCCCCTGACAAGGTAAATAGTCTCAATGAATTGATGGGTTATAATAATTTTGCTTTTCATCAAACATATATAATTGTCTAAATGTATTATTAAGCTTACATTTTTCTTTTCTTTTTCTACATGGCTAATTTTTTTTTACTACTTTTTTTCTGTGTTAATTACTTTTGTGTTGTATTTCTTAATTACATCGGTGTGCTGTAGAATTTCTAAAGTTTCTTCTCGTTAAAATAACGAAAACGTAATCTTGTCAACCGCCTTGCTCTGTCACGGAAATAGCATAAAGGCAACGTGGATGCATTTACGGAGAGATATCTAAACAGGTCTGCAGTTCCATTACCTCCTGACAAATTACTATAAGCGGAATGTCTTATCGGAAATCTTACCGTAGTAATAATTTATAGAGTTGAAAATTAGTTTTGAGTAAATTTTGTCTGACATGTAACAAGGTTTGGTTATTTCTCCTTCAATATTTCTTTAAATTAGGGAACCTTAGTAACTTCTAATAATGAATCGGTACATATGCAAACGAAATTCCTTCATTTTCAAGTCAAATATTCTTCGAGAAGAAAGATTAAATAATATGATCCCACTGAATATATATCCAAAGATTCTAAAAGGTGATTTGGGTTGTTAAACAGCCTCCACCAGTTTATCAATTTCCAGACACTCCTATACAGATTGATGGGAAGAACCTCGAAGACGGGAGAGTTCATAATAGACAGTGCTGTTCGATAAAAGTGACTCAACTGATTCTTTTTACTAAAAATATTTTTTATCTATTGTTTTTGGGGTTAAAATAATTTTTAATCTTAATAATATAAAGACCCCTTCCCGACCACCTAGGAAAAAAGTTTATTCACCCTAAGGTATTCTATTGATAATTATAAATTTGGATATAAATGAGATTAAGGAAAAAATTCTGTGCAAAAAAGTGACTCAGATATCGCATTCTAAAGATTAAACTGGTAAAGAGCTTTTGACAAAATATTGAAAACTATTTTACAATACTCTCAGAATATTCTAGAGAATTCTAGAACAGCTTAAATAAAATCTAGAGTATTCCAGAATATTCCAAAATAGTTTTTATACTGTATGAGGCATACAGTATAAAAACAGCTTGAAATAGCCACTCAAGTCACTAACCAGATGAAAGGGTACAAACACGCATCAAAACCACTTAAGGGATCTAGTATTGTCCTCTCAAAAGCAGGCAAGTCTACGAGAGAAATTGCTATAACCTCACAATCAACTGTCTCTCGGGTGCTTAGGGCACATAATGATGCCACTCCTGCTCCAAGGAAGGAAACAAGGGGACAAAAGAAAAAGATTGATGATAGAACTGGCAGGGTAATCAAGAGAGAAGTTGCGAAGAATAGGACTATAACTAGCCAAGAAATTGCAACCAGTCTAAGCGAAGAGCAAGGTGTTAGTCTTGCCTCTTCAACAGTCTGTCAGAACAAGGTTACAAATCTTGTTAGAACAAGGCTACACATCTTGTACACGAAGGTTTAAGCCATTAATAATCAAAGCCAACAAAGCCAAGAGACTTGAATGGGCTCACTATTACAAAAATATCACCGTAGAAGACTGGAAGAATGTTCTCTTCTCCGAGGAAACGAAAGTTGAGCTAAATTCAAAGGATAAGGTGAGTCACTTTTATCGAACAGCATTGTTTGTATGTGTGTGTGTGTGTGTGTGTGTTTCCTTCTTTCACGCCCTGTCCCTTTATTGTTCTTTCGTCACTTCTCCTCACTAAAGTCTTCTCATTCTTTTTCACTCTTTGTAACCCCACCTTTTTTTAAGCACTTCACCCCAAGCATGGCGGATGTGCTACTAGCACGCAAGGGGTTGCAGAGAGTGGGAGCAAGTGTAAAGAGGCGTGATAGAAGAAAGGATGAAGAGAAGATCGGGGAATTAGAGCAAAGCATCTGGAGATGTCGATTGATATTACATTTGAATGGTTGGAGATTATAGCTATCAGGGAAGCAACTAAGAAGAAGGGAGTTCCACAGACGGGAAGTGCGAGACATGAAGCTACAATAAAACACAGTCATTCCCACATTAAATGGCATGGCATATACTAATGGGATCTCCCAACACATGATGAGGCGACTACATTTAACCGTTTCGACACTGAAAGGGTGGAACTGAGATGCCAGTGACATTATCTCTTTGCTTGGAAGGAAATTATAAAAAAAAATAGACAACGAAAATTACTGAACGCATAATGTGAAAAGAGAGCATAGTTTATTTCCCACTCAGAGGATTTTGTTTTGTTTTGTTTGTTTAACAGCATATAGACTAATTATGGGTCATTTAATCCCGAAATTTAATGTTCTTGGGAGCTTTGAAGTAATAAAATATATATTATTCTGCCTTCACAACTTAATACATGGTAGATAATACTCAACTTTTGTGCATGTATATGTTTGTGTGGTCATAATTACTAGCGGCAGTGATATGTATGTTTTATGTTGTAGTTTTGTTGAAGTTTTATTTTGGAATACGGTCTGGTTTCTTTAAAAACTCGTAAGATATCATGTAGATTAATGTCATGAAAAAGGTTTTTTCGTGTTGATTCGTTGATTTTGTTTAATGGCATATCAACCCCTATGGGTTATTTAATGCTGAAATCTATTAAGTTGGTGCAAAAAATAATGTCGTTTTCTCACATATGTTACTATGTGAGAAAACGACATTATTTTTGCACCAACCTAATAAATATTTCGAACACAACCGCATGCCTTCAACAACAGATAAAACGTATTGCTGGTACATTTTACTGTAAATATGTATTTTTATACTTTCAAAGTGTTTTGTTTTTGTACATAATTCTATACTTTACTATGAAATGTATGTTTTTAGATATATAGATATATAGTTTATAGATCATAAAATGTAGTGTTAGTAATTTTACTATAAAAATGTATTTTTATATTTTTAGCGTTTCATTGATTGTCAATTTGGCATAAAATGCATTGTTCATTTTATTATAAAAAATATACTGTTGATTTTGTTTGGGGATTAACTATTTATTCATAGCTGGGACCCTAACAAGTGCTACCCCCCCCCCCCAGATCAGCGTGGACCTGGGAACAATAGCAATTAAGAGGTGGTTCCACGCTCCCGATCAAAAACTTTGCTGCCGGATGTAGTTTATCTTCATACCCAGGATTAACACTCAGAGGACACCGAAGGCAACAGAAGATTTGAGAAACAGCAAACGATATAATTGACGGATGTAAGTAAAAGGATATCAAAATAAGAATAAAGATATATAGTAGAGTTATTATTTACTTAGAGAAACAAAAGGTAAACCGTGAAAGACATGACACAAAAAAGGAAAAAAGTATTTTTTAATTATTTCATCTCAAGTAATGCGATAATGCCACTAAGGCTCAAGAGTTTACTGGGCGTTAAAGAGAGTGAGAAGACTTTAGCGAAGAGAAATTAAAAGAACAAGTTTCAGGAAGACAGCAGATTGCAAATTGCATTGCATTAAAAATTTGAAAATTGTAGGTTGCAGGAGAAACAAGAAACCGAAAGAAAATTCCACAGGCGAGAAGTGCGAGAGAAGAACCTATCAGAATAGAACTTACGGTTTCCAATTTAGTTGTACGTTTAATTTCATGCAGTCGAAGTACCAAGGAGGAAAGCGATATTTATTCTGTACAATACAGAAATGTTGCACATGGCCGAAGCGGGGATTGGGGAAAGGACGGTCTTCTTCTTTCTTAACTATAACTTATCTAGCCACAAACACTGACCCAATCGTACGAACAATATTCCTTTCACCAAAACAACACATTCATACGTACCTTTCTTACTACAAGTATTAGGTTGGTGCAAAAATAATGACGTAATAATGTCGTTTTTTGACGTATTTTTTAACGTCAAAAAAAGACATTATTACGTCATTATTTTTGCACCAACCTAATAACATAATACCTCATTGTCTCTATGAAAATACTAACCAGTCCCCATGTTTACAATTCCTTGTCTGTGAGGTGGGGAGGGGGAATAAAACAACAATTCTAAAAACTAGCCCCAGTGAGTATTAACAATATGAATACAAAGTATTTACAATATGAATACCAAGGAAGAAAGCTCATCAGAACAATTGCCATGAAATTATTTATAGAAAAAACGTGAAGGAAGCCAGATCACTGCGTTGGAAAAGTGATTGTAGTCCGGGATGTCAAGTGAGGAGCGATAACATTACAGACCCTTTGGATTTTGTCATGAATCTCGAGATATATAGCAATTAGCAATAGACAAGATATGGTAGCGATATTCAATCTATTTAATAATATGAATTACGAATTAATCTAAAACCTTTTGATATTTACATTTCTCTTGTTATCGTATTATTAACTACAAATGCTTGGGAGTTGATCGAAAAGATCTATTTTGATTTATGGAGATAGAGCCATGTCACTCTGGAAACTGTTGTTTCATTATTTACACTATTTATATTCGGACTGTTTTCCTCATCTTTGTTGTAGTAATCACAACATTTCCGCCGTTGTGCCCTCCGGCCTTCCTAGGTGTATATCGATCTGGGAAACCTACAAGGAATTCAGAACTTAATTTACGCGGATAGACTGTTCTAATACCACTGCTCATGTCTAGGAATATCTCGTCTAGTGCTCTTAATACTGTTCAGTTACTGCTCGCCCGTTTCCACTGAGTGCAAATACACACTGTCCAACCCAGGGATTGAACTCACATCCACTATGTCACCAAATTCACAAACCAACGCTTTTACGGTGCAATGTAGGAAAATTTGCTGTAGTGAATTTAGAGCCTTAAACTTTTTGACTGCTCTGTTGTTTCGTTACTATTTTAGCCCCCAAAGAAATTGCAATAAAACACTAGAAACTCTCTCATTCCCCCACTAAATGACATGGCATATATTAATGCCGCTGGGGATCTCCCAACACATGATGAGGAAAGAGGGTTTGGAGAATTTAACATTCAAAGGACATTCTTAAGACAAGAGGTAGAGGGAAACATCAAGTAATTTACCTTGCGAGCTTGTATAAATGGATGGCAGAACAAGGCCTGGGCGCGATAGTAAAATGAAAAGGGATAGGAAGCTGTGAAGAGCTGTTATTGTCCATGTCCTGAAGGGAAGGGCAGATAATAAAAGAATAAGTCTTAGGAATATTTTCTGAAAGAGATTCACAGTGGAGTTTAAGGACGAACGCCGTTTCATATCGATTCCTGATAAGACTGAAATATTGGGGGAAAAAAAAGACTCTTGTGTATGTGTTCGTATGCGGAGGAACATGCATGATATTTGAGAAAGATGGGAAATAACAAAGAAAGAAAGCGTTGAAATTATTGATCTAAGATTTTGTATTGAATACGAATTGACACGTGGATATTTTGTAATAAATTGGAATTTTCCGCTGAATTCCGTTCTATTAGTAAACCAGTTGCTAACAGGCAAATTAAAACATTATTTTGGAATAAGACTAAAGATAGCCAGCATACGAAAAATATTGAAATCAGGAGTTGAAAATAAAATGCATTTTCTTTTACGGACTGTGTCCTTTCAGGGTTTCATCGATCATGGCTCTCCACAACTTCTTGTATTTTGTAATTCTGCGTATAGCTTATCTTTTTGATATCTCTCCAAATTCCTGTTTTGCCAACCATTTACATAAGCTCTTTAAGTAGGCTATGCGCTGCTTCCCTCTGTCCATCCTGACTTCAATGTCCTGTCAGTGTCAAATTTTCCAAGCCCTCTTTCCTTATTATGTGCCTTAGAGATTTCAGATGTCTCCTTCTTAAGTATGTCTGCTTTTTGCTTATATTTTCTCTAAACATTCGTTGTTGCTCACGTGTTTAGATCATGGTATTCTCAGCATCCTTCTGTAGAATCCAATTTTTGTTGTCTCAAGTCTCTTCCCCATCTCCACCTGTGGTGGGATATTGCAGTATTCACTTCCATATAGGAGTACCGATATTACATAACAGTTTATTACTCTTTTCTTTCTTTTCAATTAAACTTTCCTGTTTCTTAATTCTTTAATTGGAAGTCATCTTTCAGGATTCCAATGCGCCTTCGGATTTCGGTGTCGCATTATCTATTCAGGAAACATGGTGAAATAATGGATAGAGGCTCGGACTGAGGAGTTTGAATTCCAGTCGAATCCATTCACTTACGTGCTAATACCCTTAAGAAAGATATGAATCCTCTTCTTCTCCCTCCAGCTATAAGAGACTGGGTTCTGTGGACTTGGATATCAACTGGTCTACCGCAGAAAGAAATGGCAACCTACTGCGAGAAAAAATCTGCCTCGTCAGTCATTTATCGAAAGATGCATGATCGCCTAAGCGTGTATCACGTATGGCACATAAGTGATTATCCATTCTCTGTTAAAACACATTTCTAGATTTAAATTTTGGCACTGGTTTAATTTTGGTATTTGTAATTCGCTTGTTGGTCTGTTTCCTTTTCTGACAACCATACATTTTGTCTTCTTACAGTGGATGTTAAGTTCCTTCTTCTTGGTTTCGCTTACGACATTTTGTAAGAGTTCCTGTAGTTTCTTCTCTGTATCTGCTACCAACACTATAAGATCTGCATATCTAATGTTTAGATTATAGCTGTCAATAATGGATCCAGGTAGATCTTTTAATTCTTTCATGCTTGTTATATTAGGTAGAGACGTAAATAATTTCCGTTTTTGTTTCTGAACTTTCTTTTCTTTTTATGTGCCATATCCTTTCAGGACGTAGGCGATCATGGCTCTCCACTTCCCTCTATCCCTCGACAAGTTCCTTCCCTCTACTTCCTCCCCTAGACCACGTTCTGTCATCCACTTGCTTAAGCCCACCAGGTATGTCACGCGCTGTTTTCTCTTGTCTCTCTTTCCCTTTATTCGACCTATGAGTATCAGATTCTCCAGGCCCCCCTTCCTCATTATGTGTCCCAGAAACTTCAGCTGCCTCTACCTGATGTTAAGTATATGTCTCCTCCTTGTTTGCATCCTATCTAAGACCTCATCGTTTCTCACACGCTCGGTACATGATATTCTTAACATCCTTCTGTAGAACCACATCTCCGTCGCCTCGAGTCTCTTCTTCTTTGAGGAAATCGTCCATCATTCGCTGTCGTAAAGAAGGACAGATGTCACGTAACAGATCAGTATTCTTTATTACCAAAGAAATCCTCCTGTTTAGAAATACTTTGACCAGCTTTTAGAATGCGTCCTTGGCCACTCCAATACGTCTACGGATCTCAGTGTCGCACTTACCGCCCTCTGTCAAGACGCTTCCCAGATATTTAAACTTCCGTGTCTGCTTGATTCTATTGTTCTCGATCTGCAAATCGCATTCCGCGCTCATCCTTTTACTGATGATAAAGTACAATTATATTTTATTCAATTATATATTCTCCATTATTTGCACAGACTTGTTACCACTTATCAAACTGTTCTTCGATATCTTTTCAATGAAATAATTTACCTGACATTAATATTTAAACAAAAATTTTAAATATGGCGACAAACATAAAAAAATCTTTATATTTGCTTAATAAACAAACGAAACTTTTTAGTTACTTGGATCTCAATATTGTAATTTTTTTTTTTTATTTAAAATTTCAAATTACTTTATTTAACTCAATGATGTTCTGTTTAGAAATTTATTTTTAATTCTTGTGAATTTAATATTTTATTGGGCGGCTTCCAGTGTTTTAAAAGGTTTCTTTCGATTACAAGCGAAATGTTAAACCGAATTCAGAAACGCTGGATTGGCTAAAAAATTCAACAAAATGCATGAAGAAAAGATATAAAATGAAGTAAGGAAAAAGAAAATATCAAAAGAAACCATGTGGTTCCTTCTATTTTGTAAATTTGACATTTTCACTTCTTGTATGAATGTACCAATCGGAAATCTATCAAGTCATTGTAATTTTTTTCTGAATTAATACTGTCAACTGGGCAAAAAAAGCTCAGCCTGACCTTGTAGGGTTTCGTTATTTTAGAAATGTCAATTTGGACCTGAATCTTATAAAATCACGTTATGTACAGAATTTTTTTTCTGTTTCACTGATGTAAACTTGCTTTCTATCACAGCTGTGAAGTTTGAACACAGGCTTGCGCCAAACTCATGAGAAGGAATTGGACTTTACCCTACCGCGCTGGCCCAATTCATGTTGGGTAGTGGTAGATGACACATTTGGGCGATCATATATCTTTTCGTTTCCTGATCACCCGAGAGTAATTACGCATAACGAAACCGTCCGGTATTTGAACTCGGCTCTCCGATTTCTCATTCTGAGCCGTCATCTATTGCACCACCCTCACATCGCACGTCTAAGTTTACAGCACATGGTATCCCCAAACGGTCGCCCAACTAGATACCGACCAGACTCGATGTTTCTTAAACTTTGTGATCTGACTAGAGCCGGTGTTTCAACGTGATATGGCCGCAAGCACAAATTCCCTTTTAGTTTGATTTATAATTTAATCATAAATGTTTTAGAGATTCTTTTGGTAAACGTGTAGCCGCGAACCTTACGCAGTCTTTCACTTACTAGACAAACGAACCCACATTGTGTCTCAATTCTCGTTTGCGTTGGCGTGAATAATAACTGGGAAAAAGCCGATGCACGTTCACAAGGAAACGGGAGGCGAAATAACACCACTGCGAGAAATGAAAACAAGAATCCCGCTCATTTATTCAAGGATTCACCTGGTGCACTCTCGAATAGGTAAGTAAATTCTTGGGATATATTCGTTGATACTTCTGTCGTCACTCAAAACAGACTAACGATCCACCAATTCCCTTCAGCCAGCAAGAATACCGACTGATTGCCTTAACATCTCTCTTAGTCTAATCATCATTACGATGAGTGATATTCCCCTATATCCCCACTATACCTTTCTACTATAAATGAGTGTTTTTCTGCCTCTGTCTATCTATTAGGTTGGTGCAAAAATAATGACGTAATAATGTCGTTTTTTGACGTTAAAAAATAGGCCAAAAAACGACATTATTACGTTATTATTTTTGCACCAACCTAATACATGTCGACAGACAGTTCAACACCTATCAACGGGCGGTTCATCAGGTATCAACGGACAGTTCAATACCTATCAACGGGAGGTTCATCAGCTATCAACGGGCGGTTCGTCAGGTATCAACGGACAGTTCAACACCTATCAACGGGAGGTTCATCAGATATCAACGGACAGTTCATCAGGTATCAACAGACGGTTCATCAGGTATCAACGGACGGTTCAACACCTATCAACGGGCGGTTCATCAGGTATCAACGGACGGTTCAACACCTATCAACGGGAGGTTCATCAGCTATCAACGGGCGGTTCGTCAGGTATCAACGGACGGTTCAACACCTATCAACGGGCGGTTCATCAGATATCAATGGGCGGTTCGTCAGGTATCAACGGACGGTTCAACACCTATGAACGGGCGGTTCATCAGATATCAACGGGCGGTACGTCAGGTATCAACACCTATCAACGGGCGGTTCATCAGCTATCAACGGACGGTTCAACACCTATCAACGGGTGGTTCGTCAGGTATCAACGGACGGTTCAACACCTATCAACGGGCGGTTCATCAGCTATCAACGGACGGTTCAACACCTATCAACGGGTGGTTCGTCAGGTATCAACGGACGGTTCATAACTGACATAATCTATGATTCGGCATATATAAGCCTACGACCAGAATTCCCTACCTACCGATCAAATGGCTCTTGTTTTTACTTATTTAATTACTTTATATCCTCATATTTGTGGACAATGTGTGATTACTTTGAAGATCTCACTGTTAGTATTTACTGCTAGCCATAAAATACCAGACTCTTCAATCCTAAATAAAGTCATTGGGAGCCTGCTTGATTTCGTTTGTGTGTTATGAACGGAATCTGTGACTCAGTGTTTTAAACTGGCTACCGAAGTTAAGCAGCAATTAATTTTATCAGTATTTCAAAAGATGGCCACCACTAATTTCAGGTACTTCAAGAAGTTTTGTGCCAAATTAATGGAAAACATCTATTTTGAGGAGCTTCATAGTTAGGTACTATCTAGCCATGTGTAATGTTTGTGTCACCCCGAATCATGCCAGACTTGATTTCACGACAGACTATGAAGGAAGACAGGTGCAGGGTTTCCAGTATATTTCGTTATTTATTCACGGATTCACCTGGCAACGTTTGATAGTGGATACGTAGGTGGAATTTGGTACATCTTCGTTGATCTTTTCTCACGACAGACTAAAGGACCAGATGTTCCCTTCGACCAGCGAGAATTCCCTGCCCATCTCTGAATGCGACTGTCTCTAGATCTCGACCGCGATTTTCCATTCCTGTCTCTCTTCATCTCCACCATTGGCCTATTACCTACCAAAGGCAGGCTGTAACTGACTTAATCTTAATATAAGCCTACGATTGGAATTCCAAACTTTCCGGTCAGCTGTCACTTGCTCCAGAATATTTTCATTAAGTCATTTAATTATTCTATTTGACTTTTCCTACTTCTGGACAGTTTGTAGTCTTACTTTTAGACTTTACTTCTGGCCATAAAACAGCAGACCCTTCCGTCCTCGATGAAATTCTTCTAGTCCCAATTGACTTCGTGTTTCTTCTGCTCACAACCGTGGACTATTTATGTCACATTTTTACATTTAATTCGAACAAGTAACAATATCTATCCAAACTAGAGAATATATATTTTAAATTAACTTATTTTGGTTTTTGTTTTGTTTTGTTTTTTTTTTTTTTTGGCTTTTGTTTTTTGTTTTTGTTTTTTGTTATTGTAAATATACATTTTACAAAGAAATTGAATGCACTTGTATCTAATTGTTGTCTGAATTTATAGGAAGAGGACTTATTATTATTTACATTTCGACTAATGTCTTCATCGTTGTTATCATCACAATGTTTTGGCCGTTGTGTCCTCCAGCCTTCTTCAATCGTTTGTCTTCAGGTAATTTCGAACTGAGCCCTTTATTTAACCTCTGGGGGTAGATTGTTCTTGCTAAACTGTCGATGTCATGGATATCCCGTTTTGTTCATTTTCGTAATGCTCAGTGCTTTCCACTGAGTTTGAGTCTAAGGAATTAATACTCAACCCATGGATTGAAACAACGCTTAATCCACTAGGCTACCCCTGTAAATTAAATAAAGTCTTAATTTGAGATTCCCTGACAGCAACAGACATCGAAGGAAGGCCGGTGGGCACAAAGACCGAAACCTTGTGATAAATAACTACTTGTATCACTATCACACTAGTACGACAGTTATCCCGGTCAGATATTAATTCCATATTTTTTGCTTTGCTTCGATTTGAAATAAAAGTAGTTTCAGCTATTGAAGCAATTTTTGTTTTATAAAGACAATAAAATTAAAGTCGGCCGGGAAACGCCTTAAAAAAAAGGAATATATATTTTTGAATTCAAAACCAGTTGGGCATTTTCATCCCGTAAAAAGCTATTTGTTGTAAAAGCAGCGACAGTAACATCGAGCGTGATGAGGCAGTCACCAGTGGGGTGAGGTCTACAAGACGTAAATACATACATATTCGCATACAATGTAAGTAGCTCAAAAAATATCTAAGGATAAAATGAATTTTTAAAAATAAAAAATATTTCTTGAAGCTTTTATTTTAGTTTTAATTTCAAGCAAATAGATTATAAACTTAATATTTCCAGTAAGCAAAATGCTTTGCTGCATTTCAAAAGCTAATTTAAATTGCCTAAAAAGATGGGGGTTGCTAAAACAGCTGATTTAGCGCCGTTTTTTTTGTGGGGGGTGCCATTTTTCATCGTAAAGTAATTCTCTTTATTAAAACATCTTTCAAAAATAAAATATACTTTTCTGAAACTTTATTTGAGGAATGTTAGCTGATTTAAAGTATAATTGATCTGATTTGATACAACTATTATTTACTTTAAGATTAACATCTTAACCCAAGCAAGGCAATAACACTTTCCTCTTCGGTATTTTGTCTTCATGAAATTAGGCACAGTACTAGATTCGTAGCTCGTTTAAATTACTAAGTGTAACTAAATTATATTCTAATAGTTTCTTCTCTTGCGTTCCTTACCTGTGGAACGAGGGTTTCAGCTTCTTACTTTCCTGTCGACTATGATTTACAAAAAAAAATAAATGCAACATCAATTTTCAGCTTCTGTCTCCTTGAGTCCTCATTTTTTAATCATTTCACCCCAAGCAAGGCAATAACGCCACTAAGACGCAAGGGGTTTTAGGACGTTGGAGAATATGAAGAAAATACTATTAAGGGGAAAGAACAATAACAGAACAAGAATTAAGAAGAGAGAAGATAACAATTAACATTGCACCGACATTTTTAAAAATCAAAGTAAACTGGAAATCAAAATAAATATGTAAGATAGATTCTGGCGAGAAAAATTGTTGATAACGATAGAATGAACCAACTTTTCTAGCAGCAGACTTAGCAATTAATTCAATATAATCTTTTCATTTCCTGTCAGCAGAAAACATTAGCCCGAGAAGGTTAGCATCCGCCATATTAATATTATTCCAATATTCTGTTATTTTTTTTGTAAGCCTTCAAGTTTAATCAAAAAGCATCAATTTTACCTTATTCTGAAGACCACTGTACACACATACTTTTTCACTGTTATTCGCCTTTTCTTCGATCCAGCTTTAAAGTATTTATTCGTGGAAAAGGTCGAGTTTATTTGAATATCGTTTGTCAAAAATATGGCAGATCTGTACGAGATTTAACGAAAAGAAAGGTACTGTGTATAAATCCATTCAACTGGTCCGTGACTAATACCAATACTAAACAAGTTTTCTTTTTTTATACTTGCCGCGTTGTCGATATTTTGAATTCAATGTATTTTTTTTTCTGAGTTTTCTTAAGAAAGTTTTTAAACGTTTTTTATTTTATTTTATTGCTTTTTTTCGTTCTGCATTTGCTCACCATGGCTTAAGTTTGTTCGAATCACATAGGATTTCATAAAATGATTTTATGTAAACAAATATATTCTTTCTTTCTTTATCTCATTGTTTCTTTCTCTCTCTCTCTCTCTCTCTCTCTCTCTCTCTCTCTCTCTCTCTCTCTCTCTCTCTCTCTCTCTCTCTCTCTCTCCTTCTTCTTTGAACCAGAGTTAAGATCCATGGCCGAAGCATTGAAATTTGACACTGTCATCTGAAGAAAAGCTTCTTTTCCAAATTATCGATATAATAAAATCCGCAGGAAAAAATATATTAACATACAAGATGAATGTAACTTGTACTGTAGGTGATTATTGAAATTGAATGCACAGATAGTGCAACGGTTAGCCACTCCACACGGATAGAGAAATTGACGAGCCGAGTTCGAATTCCGATTGAGTGCGTTAAGTTCATTGTCCCACAAATGCCTTTGGGTGGAACTCATGATTAGTTTACATCCAAATTCGCAAGACAGCGCTTAATCCATTAGGCTATCCATGTAAATTAAGTCGTATAATAATTTGGCTTATCCCTCCCTTCCGTAGTTCTTTGTACGTACGACCGTTACGCTCTGTCGATAGCTCATAAATAATGGTCTATTCAGTTTCGATCACGTGAAAAGTCGGAAAAGATATATCAGAGACGCTACTTGATTTCAGTGAGAAAATAAAGATAGAAAAAAAAAAGACTGAAAGATAAAAGTGTTTAATATCTCCTGCCAATACCTAATAAATAATGGACTATTCCGTTTTTGTTGCATAGAAAGATAAATGACGCTAATTGGTGGGAAAATGAATGGATTAAAGAAGATAGAATTGTTTAACCTCTTTTTCAGTGAAGTGGAAAATGGTGTCAATTTCAAATCGTTTCATTTGTACCCCCTTACTTCTTAAAATAACGTCCAGCATTCATATTATGATTTTTTTCGAAATATTTTGTTTATAAGTTGATAAGCACAAATATCTAAAAGATGTGATAGGAGAATTTTTACGGATATTTTATTGTTGAATTCTCGTGGAGCTTATTCAGTTATTAACTTAAGAATTAATATCCCTCAAAAAATTTAAGTAGGAAAATCGTGAAATTTTCAATGGTCTTTCTAGTAAAGGTTTCATTCAATATTCCCTGAAGAAGACATCAGAAGAAGACCGGCTAAACAACGGTCGAAATCCTGTGATTAATAACACCAAAGATGAAGATATTAGTCCTAGTGTATGAATCTACTTCTTCTCCCAACGACAGCTACGGGTTAAATAGCAAGGCTGACCGTGCGCTCTTGAGGTAGCTACAAGTCTAGACAAGGAAAACTTTGAATTCAAAGCCAGTAGGAGGAAAAATGGATTCCTTTCTAACTCGTCCTGCAGACCACTGAGTCACAAGAGGTTAAGGGATTCGTTACGTGATTTATTAAACTTGTATTAACCAAATACAAGACCACTGTTATACCCTGAGCGACGAGGTGAAGTCGCCCGCACGCGTATAAATGTGAGAACGGAACGTGTGACTAGGAGAGACAGCAAAATCTCTGTTTGCTGGTGGCTGCTTGTCGACCTCTCTGCCTCCAAGCGGAGAGGAACCCAGATGAGGCTTTGCCGAAAGGTAGAGTCCCGTCTGGGGAGGTAGACAGCTACTCGACACCGTATATACGGGGTCTACGGGCAATTTTTGTCAGAGCCTACGGGCTCGGAATCGACCCACGTTAAAAAACGGCCTTGTGCCAACTTCCACCTTGTGGGGAGGTCTTGGGTAAATACAGAGACAGCAAAAACAGTAGTAGTCGTCTGAGAAAATACAATCGTAATATTCAACTAGATTTACTCTAAGAGTGACTGAACTCAACTAAGTAACAGACACATTACAACAACCACAAAAGCAGAACAAGTGTGAAGATAGAACGTTCTACTTGTCTGCTGGAAGACTTTGATATCCCAACTTTCTGATTCCTGTGTGAGTGGCGTATCTGATATCAGCGGGGAAAGTGGGACAGGGGTGCTTTTGTACAAATAAAGCGAAATGTAGGAATCTCTCTTCTATCTTAAATTAGGAGACAGTTTAGGAGAAGGTCAACTCTGAATGCAACACCAGTTGGGCATTTTCATCCCGTAAAAACCTACTTGCTGTAAAAACAGCAGCAGTAACATCGAGCGTAGTGAGGCAGTCACCAGCGGGGTGAAGTCTACAAGACTTAAATACATACATATTTCCATATAATGTAGGGAGCTCAAAAAAGATACCTAAGGGTAAAATGAATTTTTAAAAATGAAAAATATTTCTTGAAGCTTTTATTTTAGTTTTAATTTCAAGCAAATAGATTAAACTTAATATTTCCAGTAAGCAAAATGCTTTGCTGCATTTCAAAAACTAATTTAAATTGCCTAAAAAGAGTTTTGGTGGGGTTTGTAAAACAGCTGATTTAGCGCCGTTTTTTGTCGTTTTTCATTATAAAGTAATTCTCTTTATTAAAACATCTTTCAAAAATAAAATATACTTTTCTGAAACTTTATTTGTGGAATGTTAGCTGATTTAAAGTATAACTGATCTGATTTGAAACAACTATTATTTACTTTAAGTTTGAAATATCGCAGAAATGCATTTTTAACCAGATAGAAACTGTTTATTTAAAGCGTTCGCTTTATAGGAGATTGATATTTATCTAATGTTCTTCTATAGGGGCTTTAGGCGTTAAAAAAGTAATTGAATTAAAGTGAGCACCTTTTTTATATAATCTTAAATTTTTTTAAAAAAATATTCTCCGTAATCTAATGTTTTATTGAATTTCAAATATTTTTGGCGGTAAATTTATTATAGTTATCGCTCTTATTTTCTGATAATGTCGTACATAGTCGACCGTATATAGAAAATCGGTACGTTTATGCATATAAAAAAATTCAAAATTATTTTTAAAATATTGGTGTCTGATGAATTGTAGTAAGCTTTTCAATTCATGATTAATAAATATAGTTTTCATTTAATAATTATATCTAAAAGGTAAAAATTAATACACAATTTTAACAGATTGAAATATATTTAAAACTTGTAATTAAAATGTAAATAAAATGAAACCAATTTTATAAAAATATTTTTTCTTAAGACCATAGTGTTCTTAATATATCTTATTTATAAAAGAAAGTTAATTTCTAATTAAATAATGTCTTAGTTTGCATTTTTGTTTTACGATTCAGAGCAGATTTTCAGTAAATGAGTAACTGTTTGAAAAAAAAATGTGAATTACATTTTCCAAGTAGCCCTGCTTTTAACTAATCTAAATATGAAGAGGTACAAAATTAATTTCTGGAGGTTTCATTCATTAAGGGGTGATAACAGATGTAAATATATATATATATATATATATATATATATATATATATATATATATATATATATATATATATATGTATTTCTATCAAGATTTTCTAAAGCAAATTATCAAATAACTTCATTCATTTGTGAATAAGTTCTAATATTTTCATTAAAATTCGACAATTATTTTATTTTTACAAGAATTTCTGAAACAATTTGTTTTTATACCACAAAAAGACGCTAAAACTTTATATACTAATCTTTGCTGACCGACTGGCGCAAGAAAAACGAGATTTTAACCAAAATCTCGAATGTGCAAAAACATAATAAATATACTTCATTGTTTTGTAAAGATGCCCATTCTTTTGCTCTATATACTTACATATATTTTATGCTTCAAAATATCACGGAAACTGTAACAAAAATTATTTTTAATCGATACGAACCTGATAAAAAAAATGTTGATTAAAGAGAGATGGTTCTGACAGATTTTCGGAGCCCAAATTTAGGGGTGTCGCACTTATATAACAGTTTGTCTTATACATAGGATTGCAAAGCATCCTTTACAGGACAATTCCTTATTTAGCTATTTCTGCCTTTGTCCTTCGTTGAATTTAGAAGATAAAATCATTCTATATTTAGTACTTCCAAGCTTTTTCCTTTGTTGAATTTGGAAGATAAAAAACATTATTTATATCTATCTGTCATTGTCCTTTGTCGAATTTAAAAAAAAAAAATTCCTTATTTAGCTCTTTCTGTCTTTGTCTTTTGTTGAATTTGGAAGATAAAACACTCTTTATTTCACTTTTTCAAGCTTTGTCCTTTATTGAATTTGGAAGATAAAAACATTCCTTATTTGCCTCTTTCTGTCTTTGTCTTTTGTTGAATTTAGAAGATAAAAAACATTCATGTAGTTCTTTCTGTCATTGTACTTTGTTGATTTTGGAAGGTAAAAACCATCCTCTATTTAGCTTTATCTATATTCGTCCTTTGTTGAATTTGAAAGATAAAAATATTCTTTATTTCATTTTTTCAAGTTTTGTCTTTTGTTGAATTTGGAAAAATAAGAAAAAAAACTTTCTTTATTTACCTCCTGTATTTGTCTATTGTTGAATTTAAAAAATAAAAAAAAACATTTTTTATTTAGCTCTTTCAAGCTTTGTTCTTTGTTGAATTTGGGAGATAAAAATTACCTTTTATTTAACGTTTTCTGTCTTTGTCCTTTGAAAAATAAAACATGATGTCATTTTCAATTATATTGTGTATCTACAGGGATTAAATTAAAAATTACTATTTATATATTTTTCTTTGTGTCCTTTATTATAACTTGACAGAGTTGGCAAGCCTAATTATACAGGAGTAATTACTTTATATAGTTTGGCTTTCGTTCATCTTTCAAGGTGTGTTCACATGCAAAATCTTTTAAAAGGAAAATACAATATAGTTCAACAAATACACGATTCTATTCTAGAGCAATGTAAAAGAAGAAAGAAATCCCGTCTCCATCTACAAATCACGTAGACTTCCGGCTTACATTAAAATACCGGTTCTCGTACGATCAATGAAGTTAAGCAACGTTGAGCCTGGTTAATAGCTGGATCAGTTAACACTTGTGAATACTAAGTGCATTAAACTTGGGTGTGCAGGTAGTGTAATGGCTAACGACTGGGAAATGGAACTCGGCAAGCCGAATTCCAATTCTGGTTCGTTATATTCACTTAGGCGCCAATACCCTTGAGCAAGTATGAATCCATCTGAAAAAAAGAAATCAATCAAAGCCTTCCAAATTAAGAGCTCAATTGTAACTTTGAGGATTTATTTAACTGGGACAAAATGACTGTAAACGTAATTTTGTTATTAACAGTAGATTGAAAAAAAATAGAATTGCTAAGAGTAACTGATACTTTACAACTGAAAACGGAGTGTATAATTATCGGTTTGAAAAAGGACCGAGCAAAGTCACGTGGGCTAATGTGAGATCAATATGGCTACCCGTTATCGTGGGTGGCCATGCCGATATGATAAATCTGCTTTGTGTAAATAATTTCCATTACGGTCTGTGGTCGAACCATGGTTACTATCCTAGTCTCTCTAGTTTTTCTATACAAATGCATAATCTTCAAAAAGATTTGTACATACTCTTTAGCTTTATCAAGGTTGATTTAATAACAAAGCTGAGATTAGCCGTTCCCTTATAGGAGTGATATGCGTGTGGCGTAATGGATAGCGGCTTAGAATGAAAAATGAGTTCAAATTTCACTTACACTCAAATAGCTTTGAGAAAGTCATGGACCCATCTCCGCCATCCTGGTTTAAATAGTATGACTTGTATCTAGAAAAAGCATTGTTATTCTTATAAGAAATGTTAATGCAATATTCACTCAAAAAAATGTTTCGGCTTAAATGGTTGATAACCTAATATTTCGGCGTAAATGGTTGATAAGCTAAAAAAATCACTCAACCAATTAAGACCCCTATAAAAAAAAAAAAAAAAAAAAAACCTTAGTTATTCATCGTGCGAACAGTAAGCGTTACTGTCGGTTGAAATTTATAAGCTCTTTCTATTAAAAGAATTTTGAGGAAAATAGGTTTCTCGAGTCCTGTTATCGCTTTTTTCAGTATTGATACCTTCCTGCTTAACCTTTTATAGTCTGAAAAGTAAACATCTTCACTATTTCATTATTTTCTCTTCGAGTTACATGTGCAATCCATTTTAGTTGTTGCTACTTTTGGAAGTCTTCAAGTGAAGTGATAAAGTTTTTTGTGATTCCGTAGCGATTCAATGAAAGAAAATCCTCTAAAAGACCCGTCTGGTTCATTTGCTAGAAGTCATTTTAAAATCAAAATCTGCGAGAACGGTTATATATAGCCAATAGTTTAGACATTTCTGAACGTGATCGATGCCAGGAATGACATCCATGACGTGGCTATTTAAGAACGTGACTCTAGTTCTTAGATTAAAGTTCTGGTTCTGTAACGATGTTGAACTTGCAATGTTGGACAAAACTTAATCTTAGAAAAAGCAATTGCCTATGTACTAACTCGCACATTCTGTCTACCATTGTCTTGTGCCCATTAGTATAGCTACAAGCAAAATAGCTGGCGGTGGAATAACGGTAGGGTAAAAATGGTTTCATGCCTATTAGAATTTGATATCAATTCCTTTATTATTATTTTTTTAAGCTTTATATCGGGGGTTGGTCAATTAGACTGTAGCTTGATACGTTCTTAATAGTTGGATTTAGATCCGAAATTTCCAGGGCATAATGTTCGATCAGTGTGATTAATATTCATCAGTGAATTAAGTGCATTGACAAGGAAGGAAATTATTTTTTTAAATATCTGTTATTCAAAAGAGATATTTTTCTCTGTAATTTTTAACACTAGCCTATATACATAAAACGTTTATTTATTCGTAAATAAACGAATGCTTAAACAATGGAAACATTTTACCTTAGCTCAAAGCACCAAAAAACTTTACTTCAATGTGTTATTATAATTGATTAAAGAATAAGTATATATCTAAAACGATATCGTCTCATTTTTTGGCAAGCTTCGAAAGACAACACACTCTTTCACTCACGATGTAATATTAGTTCTCCTATATGTCAGTGAATGCTAGACCAACATAAATGTGGTTCTACAGAAGAATGATGAGAATGTCATAAAACGAACATGTGAGCAACGACGAATTTCTAGAGACAATGGAAACAAAATGGACACTTATACTTAACATCAGAAAGTTACAGTTAACATTTCTAAGGTACATAATGAAGAAACGCGGCTTGGAACATTTGACACTCACAAGACAGATTGAAAGCGGGACATGGGGAAACAACGCATAACGTACCCAGAGAGCTTGAGTAAATGGATGGCGGAACAAGGTTTAAGAGAGAGATAACAAAAAGACCAAAGTTATAAAAAGGACAGGAAATTGTGGAGTGCCATGATCGCCAACGTCCTAAAGGGGCACAATATATAGAAGAAGAATTCATTTCATAGTTTTTACTCTAGTACTAGGGGTATATTACCATATGTCTTTTCTCTGTGATATTAAATGGCACGTCAGGCTTGATGCGAAACCTCATTGCCGACACCAAATACATCGTTTAAACTCAGAACCCACGCACGTCCGTTCAATGTGCAAATACATTGGCGAATGATATAGACATAGTCAAACTTATGTAGCTATGTAAATACTTTTATGCACAAATATTGCGTGCCTGTTACTGTATCCTATATTTTTCATTAACGGGAATCCTGGTTTTAAAAAAAAAAATGAAAAGAAAAAAATGGTGATTTTATTACGAAAGCTAACATTTTATCGATCCGAGTCACAAGAATCAAACGAAAAGAGATTTCGAGAGGCAAATGCGAGTCAGTTTGCAACATCGTGTATGGACAAATATACACACACACTGATATGTATGTGAACAAATGACCATAGATACAAATGAGCGCGGATGGGGTGGGTGTACACGTAACGAAGAGGATGGACGACAGCAAGGCTGTCTTGCGTGAAAAATGAGACGTGGGCGCGCGCGTGACGTAAATCTGACGTTCTTCTTGACGTCATACTCACATAAGTTTATCTCTCGGGATAGGAGAGCGTAAAACAGTCAACGTTATTGTAATTAACTCAACCATAAAACAAGCAAGACTCTTCATTGTTCCTTCTTTTTTTCCGTGTAGATGCATGTGTGTGTGCATTTTAAATCAACTTCTTTTTTGTGCTTTTTGAGTTCAACTTTTTTATTTGCTGTTTTCTTCGTCTTTTCCTTTCTTTAGATATTTTCGTTTCTCTAATCCTTTTTTTTTTTAAGAAAATTCACTTACAATTTCTTTGTTTCTTTCTTTTCGTATCCGACATTCATCTGGGCAATAACTACTGCGGGGTTGAAAGAAAATCTATTTAAATTTAAAAAAAAAATGAAATTACTGCAAGGCTTCTTCTTTCTATTATTGTTCTACACAGTTTTATTTTCTTTATTTTTAGTTTAAAATTTATTTAACTTTCTCTTATTTTAAATAAATATCCCCTAAAAACGACCGTAATTGGAAATTATAGTTGGCTATAAAACTTTGGGAGAGAGAAAAAGGGAAGACGAAAAATCGTCTGTTTTAAGCATTTGTGCTAAACTATTTAAAAATCTTCTTGACTTGTTAAACAGAGGCTTGTTTTCAGTGATTTCTTTTTTGTGTATGGAGATATTTCGAGTTTGCTTGCTTGTTTTGAAAAAGTTGAAAACAAAATTTTATGAGGTGGGACTTTTTTATTTCTTTCCCTTAAGTATTAAATCTTCTGACTGGCTTTCGGCGTGTTTCGAACTTAAGCGAACAAAAAGAAAAAAAATGTGTTGTTTAATATAATTAGGATAATCTGAAGAAAAAAATATTCATGTTGGCTATTGCACAAGCACACGTTTTATATACGTGTTTTCTTTTAGTTATCAGCTGTCAGTATGAACCGCGCAAAATACCAGCTGAGTGAATATCTGCCAACGCACATTCACAACTATACGTATACGTGTGCGCCTTTGTGTATGTAGGTGTATATATGAGTGTAGGTGTCTAAATACAAAGTGAAATAGCTGAAAACAAAATGCGATCGGGCATAATATTGAAATTTAACGAGAAAACACTGCAGTGCTTTAATAAAGTGAAACTATTTCAATCCTTGGACAATTTTAAATCTCAATCTTCGTAATACAATTCGCAAAAGCCATTGATCTCAAAGGATAGATAGATAGATAGATAGATAGATAGATAGATAGATAGATAGATAGATAGATAGATAGATAGATATGAATAGGCTTGAGTATGAATTAGATATTAACAGGCTTGGATATGAATTAGATAGATATGAGCAGCCTTAGATAGATAGATAGATAGATAGATAGATAGATAGATAGATAGATAGATAGATAGATAGATAGATAGATAGATAGATAGCGGCTGAATTATGTACATACTCTTATCTGTCCAATAAAAGAGGGGATTCTTTTTTATGGAGCACTCCAATTATGAGCCGCCATCCATTATACACCCTCATATCCACTCGACAAAAACAACTTACAATTTAAATTTATTTATTCTATTAATTGTGACTATGGCTAATTACTACGCTGCTCTAAATTTCCAAGATATATCAATAACTGATAACCAAAGAAATAGCGATCTTTACAGAGATTGTTGGATAGAATCGTTATATTAATTCCAAAGATAAATTGATATTATGATGAATAATAGAACAATGCGTTCCTCTAAAACTTTTATTCGAAATAAATTATGCTTTCTAAAAGCTAAGCAAAGTATTAAGGAACGGGAAAATTTCGTTAGAAGCAAAAAAGAGTTCTGAACTACTATGTATGGGAGTGGATGCTGGACAATTTCTTCAAGGATAAAGAGGAGACTTGAAGCCACAAATATGAGGTTCAACGGGATGCTGAGAATACTATAAATAGAACATGTGAGAAAAAAACCCAAAGAAGATCGAAAGAAAATAGAAACAAAATGAATACTTGAGCTTAGAAACAGTTGAAATTTCTCAGACCCATAATAAAGAAAGTGGGCGAGGATAATTTGACACTCACAGTACTGATGACAAGATGTATGGAGGGAAACAATGACTAACCTTACCTAAAAGGTTTAAGTAAATGGATGGTTGTACAGGCAGTGGAAGAGATAAGCAAAAAAGGCAGACATTGATAAGAGCTACAAAGGATAGGAAATTGTGGAGAGTCATGATCACTCACGTTTTGAAGGGGCACAGCACATAGAAGAAACATGTAATGCAAATAAGTACAAGCAAATGTTGCCTATATGTTATTTCTCTATAAATCTCATTCAACGAATACCGATTTTTGTTTTTATCTTATCAAGTGATCTTTTTTTCCGTTCGATTTTTCGGCAAACTTGGACCTTTATGCCCACAAAAAATGTATGTTTTTTCCTTGACACCGCTATTATTTTCATGACGTTCACGCTTTCGACAATGTTTATTTTTTTTAAATGCGATGATTACCATTTTAATTAAACCTAAACATATGAAAGTGAATTTATACATTTGCTTTGTTCTTGAGAATTAACAACAAAAATAATAAACACATTATTTGTTTATTTATTTATATTTTTTATTGGAATGGTTGGCAACAAATCGGCTAATTACTAATCGATTCAAACTTTATAAAATGGCAAATAATAAGGATTTCATTATAACTGGTCACATATTTTAATAATTTAGTAAATGTTTATACATCTATGAATAAAAAATTGTTTTGATAATTATTACTTTATGAATTATTAAATGATAAACATTGCATTACATTAGTTTTAGTACAAATGTGTTACTTTTTAGAATGCTATAAATATAAAATAAATAATTGCAAATAAATAATTTAATAAATAAATTTTGTTTAATATTTTGTTACAAATTCTCAAGAACAAGAAAATGTATAAATTCACTTTCATCATATGTTTAGGTTTTATTACAATTCTAATCTTCGCTTTTTAAAAAAACTAAAAATTGCCGAGGAGTGAAGATAGTTAAAATAATAGCGGTGTCAAGGGGAAAACGTCCCCTTGACACTCTGTTTTTTTGCGAGCACGAAAGAGTAAAGTTTTCCAATTATTCAATATTCAGGATTAAATTTATTCAAAATTCTTTATATATTTGGAAGGGGGGATCACTTAACTGACTGAAGACACTTCGATCTAAGCAATACTTTTCCCTCATTAGCGAGAAAATAACGGGATAGTGGCGAGAAAATAACGGCATAGTAGCAAGATAAGTAAATAGTAACAAGATAGTAAAGGAAAAAAAACGAAGTAGTAGCGAGATAGTAGCGAGAAAATAACGAGAGTGTAGCGAGATAGTAACGAGATAGTAACGTGGTAGTAATGAGATAGACAGTAGCGACAAAATAACCAGATAGTAACGTGATAGTAGCAAGATAGATATCAAGATCGTAGCGAGAAAATAACGAGATTGTAACGAAAAAGCAGCGAGAAAATAACGAGATAGGAGCAAGATATTAACACAAAATAGCGAGATTGTAGCGTGAAAAAAAACAGGATACTAGCAAGAAAATAACAACATAGTAGCGAGATAGGAGCAATATAACAGGTTAATAGCGAGATAATGGCGAGAAAATAACGAGATAGTAGCGAGATAATGGCGAGAAAATAACGGGATAGTAGCGAGATAATGGCGAGAAAATAACGAGATAGTAGCGAGATAATGGCGAGAAAATAACGGGACAGTAGCGAGATAGTAACGAGAAAATAACGGGATAGTAGCGAGATAATGGCGAGAAAATAACGGGATAGTAGCGAGATAGTAACGAGAAAATAACGGGATAGTAGCGAGATAATGGCGAGAAAATAACGGGATAGTAGCGAGATAGTAACGAGAAAATAACGGGATAGTAGCGAGATAATGGCGAGAAAATAACGAGATAGTAGCGAGATAATGGCGAGAAAATAACGGGACAGTAGCGAGATAGTAACGAGAAAATAACGGGACAGTAGCGAGATAGTAACGAGAAAATAACGGGATAGTAGCGAGATAATGGCGAGAAAATAACGGGATAGTAGCGAGATAGTAACGAGAAAATAACGGGATAGTAGCGAGATAATGGCGAGAAAATAACGGGATAGTAGCGAGATAGTAACGAGAAAATAACGGGATAGTAGCGAGATAATGGCGAGAAAATAACGGGATAGTAGCGAGATAATGGCGAGAAAATAACGGGATAGTAGCGAGATAGTAACGAGAAAATAACGGGATAGTAGCGAGATAATGGCGAGAAAATAACGAGATAGTAGCGAGATAATGGCGAGAAAATAACGGGACGGTAGCGAGATAGTAACGAGAAAATAACGGGACAGTAGCGAGATAGTAACGAGAAAATAACGGGATAGTAGCGAGATAATGGCGAGAAAATAACGGGATAGTAGCGAGATAGTAACGAGAAAATAACGGGATAGTAGCGAGATAATGGCGAGAAAATAACGGGATAGTAGCGAGATAGTAACGAGAAAATAACGGGATAGTAGCGAGATAGTAACGAGAAAATAACGGGATAGTAGCGAGATAATGGCGAGAAAATAACGAGATAGTAGCGAGATAATGGCGAGAAAATAACGGGACAGTAGCGAGATAGTAACGAGAAAATAACGGGATAGTAGCGAGATAATGGCGAGAAAATAACGGGATAGTAGCGAGATAGTAACGAGAAAATAACGGGATAGTAGCGAGATAGTAACGAGAAAATAACGGGATAGTAGCGAGATAGTAACGAGAAAATAATGGGATAGTAGCGAGATAATGGCGAGAAAATAACGGGATAGTAGCGAGATAGTAACGAGAAAATAACGGGACAGTAGCGAGATAGTAACGAGAAAATAACGGGATAGTAGCGAGATAGTAACGAGAAAATAATGGGATAGTAGCGAGATAATGGCGAGAAAATAACGGGATAGTAGCGAGATAATGGCGAGAAAATAACGGGATAGTAGCGAGATAATGGCGAGAAAATAACGGGACAGTAGCGAGATAGTAACGAGAAAATAACGGGATAGTAGCGAGATAATGGCGAGAAAATAACGGGACAGTAGCGAGATAGTAACGAGAAAATAACGGGACAGTAGCAAGATAGTAGCAAGAAGGTAGCCATAAACATTGTAGATGTGAAGAAAAACTTCTCATTCGAGAGCGACTTAATGTTCTATATATAAAATTTATTTTCTGCGAATAACATTTGTGAGAATTACTTGATAGTTAATAAATCACTGCTGTTCATGTGAAAACTCACAACTCGAATGTTAATCCTGAAGCCCTTTCTCTTCATTTCTCTCCCTATATTATTTGACTCCTTTTTAAAATGTATCTCTGGCTGTTTATTCGAGTCTTTCTCTTGATCGTTTGCAATTACTATGTCTATATAAATATCTATATATTTCCCCTATTTCTGTTTATCTTTTTCTCTCGCGCGCTCGCACACTATCTTTATATATATATATATATATATATATATATATATATATATATATATATATATATATATATATATATATATATATCGAACATCTGCTTCTCGCTTTGTCGATCTATGTATCTTTCTCTTTCTTCAAAAGCATCATCTCAACATTTTCTTTTCCTTCTTGTCAATGACACCTTTCTCTCTCTCTTTCCTCTATTCCACTCTCTCTTTTTTCTCTCTTTTCCTCTTTCTCCATTCCTCTCTCTCTCTCTCCTCCCTCTCTCTTTCTCTCTCTACTTCTATCCCTCTCTTTCTTTCTCTTTCTCTCTTTATCAGTTCTCTCTACCTGCCTCTCTCTCTTCCTCTCTCTCTCAATGTCTTTTACTTGAATATCTACCTTTCATTCTTTTTTCTCTCTCCCTTTCTTCGAATGCATCTTATTTACTATTTTACTCTCTCTCTCTCTCTCTCTCTCTCTCTCTCTTTCTCTCTCTCTTTCTATTTGTAATAATTTTCAAGTTCAAGCCAAATTACTCATTTTTTTTTCAACTGAATGATTAACTCGTTTGTTAATAATAAACAAATTGCTTTTTGGCCTTTTGACTCGTATTCTGGCGAGATGGCAAAATGAAACATCTCTCTTCTCCGGAGATTCGTTCCCCAAGTAGCACATCCCCATTACGCTAACTGTCTGGCGTCAGGATTAGGACCAAACCCCTGCGGGAAATGCCGATGGAACATTGAGTCAACCGTTTATCATATTTACCCTGGTAGCGGGGTGCAAATAAATACCGTGTCCCGTCTGCGGCATCTTTGGGGATCCGCCTCCCAATTGCACAAACGAAATGGGGTCAGAAGGATTGAGAAGTTTGTTTTTTGTCCCCCAAGGATACATGGCCTAGTCGATAAAAAGCGTTAGCTGAGTGATTCAAAAAGTGACTTGAGCCAAAGAGTTGTGAGTTCAAGACCTGGCCACAGCAGAGGTGAACAAAAACTTGCAGATTTGAGTTGCTGAAGGGAAATAAATGAAATTGAGATAACGAAAAAAAAAAAAAGACATGGAACGTGTATTTATTTTCTAGGCGTAGATTAGATGTGGCACATGGCCGAAAATATGGGGCATCCACTGAGGATCGAACTCACTATTCTGTTGTAACTGTATTAGCGAGACCAGCTTGCTAACCATTACACCACACCGAGGCGCCCAAAGACGTGGAACGTGTAATTTGATCAATCTACGCCCATCGATTAACTAAAGGATTTGGTTAAAAGTTCCATATTTTATATCACCTGAAGAAGAGAACAGCTGAAACGTCGTGAATAAGACAATAAAGAGGAGGATAACTATGTAATTGGTGTAAATGTTTTTGTTATTGTTTTTGTTTTGCATTTTTTGTTTTTACTTGTACGTAATTTTGTGTGTTCTCAATTCAAATCCGATCATGTGTTGTACTTACTCTCTTTAGAAGACAAATCTATATTGTTTCGTTTATTTTTAAACCTGTTTGTATGACCTTTGTCAGGGTTACGACAATTAAGGATGCGACGAAACACAATTATTCTGTCGTCATGTCTCGCGGTGAATGTCCCAAAATGAAGGACACACACTGACAAAAGTTTATCGAAAAAGGAAGTCTACAGAAACAGAAACAGCGCAACTGTAACTTACATTCAGCAGTTACGTCGCTTGTCACTGGCGATAGAACTGAAGAGCTCTCATCCGCTCCAAGTTGTCACTGACAATCCTCAGTTTAACAGGCCGGCTTCATGAAATGTTTGATGAAGAGGGTAGGCTGGATTTGTGGTGTTAACCATTGCATTTCTCCTTTTATGCTTGATTACTCTTTCAATGCGAACCAATATGCGTGTGGGTTTTTTTTCTCCCCTTTGTCTTTTTAGTTTTACATTCTTTCTATTTGTAGAGAATGAAGAGCTGTTAGCATCGAAGTTCTAATGACTATCTTTGCATCTCTCGAGAAGTTGTCTTTGAATTAAAAGATTTTCAATGCAACCTCGCCTGCACATATCACGGGTTTGAAATTTAAAAGGCAGACTCAGCAAATCCTGAAAATGAGTTCCAAGTGACAACAATATCGTTACTGGCTTGGTGTCGAATATGCATTTAACGTAACGTTGTACATTTGGCTCCTTAAATAATTGGGCGTGTCATGCACCAGGATGCAAAGCGACTGCACTTCGATAAAAATTATATATATATTATTTTATAAAATCCATCGTTAATTTAATTAATTTAATCGTTAATCATAGTTAAGTTAATTTCCATTTTTTATTTTTGCAATAAATATAAGTTATCCCCAGATCATTGCGCATTAATATTCTTATTACTATCACATTTCTGCGATTAATTCTTCTTCTGTGTGCCGTGACCCTTCAGAACGTTGGCGATCATGGCTCTCGACAATTTCCTGTCCTTTGTAGCTCTTAATATTATTTATCTCTCCTAAACTTTGTTCTGCCATTGCTCGTCGGTAGGTTATACGTTGTTTTCCTCTGTCACTCTGTCCTTCAATCTGTCCTCTGAGTATTAAATTTTCCAAGCCATCTTTCCTCATTATAGAAATTTCAAATGTCTTTTCCTGATGTTAAGTATGATTTTTGTTTCCATTATGTCTAGAGCTTCTTCGTTGCTCACATGTTCGTTCCAAGGTATTCTCGGCATCCTTCTGTAGAACCACATTTCTACTGCTTCACGTCTCTTCTTCATCTGTCAGGAGATTGTCCAGAATAGGAGGAATTATGTTACGTTAAATTTCAGTCCACTTTTTCTTTGTTTCTAACGAAATTTTCCTGTTTCTTAATATTTTGCTTAGTTTTTGGAAGGCATCTTTCGCTTTCCCAATGCACCTCCGGATATCAGTGTCGCACTTTCCGTCCTATGTTAAAATATTTCCCAGATATTCAAATTGTTGCCGTTGTTTGATTTTGGTGTCGCCAATTTGTAATTTGAACGGGGAGCTCTCTCTTAATTGCTTTATCTTAATTTCAGTCGATTTTTATCGCAAATTCCAAATCGCCATTCTAGGATCATTAGAAAAATCGGATATTAAAATGGATATTTCGTCTTCCCCGTGTAATCCAGTACAGATTCACATCGAGAAGCAATTATTAGGTTGGTGCAAAAATAATGTCGTTTTCTCACATATGTTAATACGCCAAAAAACGATATCATTTTTGCACCAACCTAATAATATATTTCACCAGACAAATTCTCCAGGCTTCCTCAGCTGTGTCGGAAACAGAAATTTTGAAGGAGCACTACAATGTTTTGTCAATTCTTTTTTTAAAAGAATTAACAAAACCGATCGACACAGATTCCAGCTGCATTTGAGATTTTCTTATTGAGTGATATTAAAAGTGACTAAGACAACAATGATGAAGATAACAGTTGGACGAATTTATAAAAATAGCTCATCCTATAACTTCATAGAGCACATCTATTTTATAATATAAATTACATTTACACATTTATCCGTTACGTGACTTTGTTTCGTTTCATAGTAATCGGTTATTCCGTTGTTCTAAAGAAATAAAATAACATATATATATATATATATATAGGCACTCTGTAGGCCTCGGGTTGAGATATCAGCGAGCCAAGTTCATTACATTCACTAACGTGCTAATACTCTTGGAAATGGTATTAATCCATCTCTTCTACACACAGCTATGCGTAAATATTAGGTTGGTGCAAAAATAATGACGTAATAATGTCGTTTTTTGACGTTGAAAATACGTCAAAAAACGACATTATTACGTCATTATTTTTGCACCAACCTAATATTTCGCCAATTTGATAGAATAGAATAGGTTCTTTAGCCTTGAATAACAACCGGTTTGGGAGGAGGACAACTCGAAATTCAAAACCTGAGAAATATCGTTTTAAGACCTTGTAGCAATGCTGTTCGCCAGTATTCGGCTCTGGACAAGCTACTATAATCAAATCCTATGCGCAAGTAGTTTGGCTGTTGGGTTCTAAGAACTCAGCTACTGAACCTTCATACGACGGGTGAGTCCTCCATATATATATATATATATATATATATATATATATATATATATATATATATATATATATATCAAGTATGTGGTGCAGTTCAATTTACATTACATGAATCATTCATCCAAATGTACTTTATTAAATTTGTTTGCGAAGATGTATTCTCGCCATTTATATCATTAACTTCTATATCTGTTTTTTTGTATGAATGACTCATGTAATATATATATATATATATATATATATATATATATATATATATATATATATAAGAGTTTGTTGAAACGCTTGTCCAAGAAATATCTGATATTTGGTCATTTAATCAGTTTCTGAAAATAATATTTGGGAACTTAACCGTTCGAAGCGAACATGCCTCGTGTTACCATAACAACAGAATATCTTATTACCAAATTGATAGGGGGATTTTTTATTTTTTTATTTTTAATATTCTGGTAAAGTTTAATACTTGAACGTAAGTGAATATAACAAAATTGACTGTAATTCGAACTCGGCTCTTTGATTCCTCAAACTGAGCCACTATCCATTACTCCATACATTAGGAGACACTCTAATTAAAATTTATACAAAATTATAGCTAAAATTAATAAAATGAGAATTTGATGAAAATTCAGCACAACGGGAGATTTTATTTTATTTTAAAGTAAATTTGTATTTATTGATTTAAAACAATGTTTAAAATTATAAATTATTAAAAATTATAAAATTAAAGAAATCCTACAGCAAATAATTGTGTGTGCGTGTATGTGCTGGCGTATGTAAGCGTGTGCGTATCTTCATATGCGTGTGTATGTATGCGCCTGTGTGTGCGCGCTTGCGTGGGTAGTATTGTGTGAATGTGTTATTTAGTTTCTTTTATTTAAAAAAAGTGCCTAATAGAAAATCAAATACAGTTTGTTTTGTTTTTAAATCTTATTATTTGATGTCAATACCTGAGTAACTATTGAAATTAAATAGACTTATTGCTGAGAAAAATACGATCAAAATTTGAATGAGAAATTCAAAGGTATATGGATTTCATGAACGATTATATGGGTTTTTACCAGTTTTCAATGTGCAGCATCTGTGACTCGGGTGGTTCAGATCCTTTTGCCGTGCACAGGAAGCCTTCCTCTTTAAACTTTCTGTGCCACGTCAAAATCTGCATTGCATTTGGTGCATTTTTAGCCAATTCTCTTACAAATGTATGCTGCACTGTCTGTGTTTGAGCAGAGACTCTAACACACAGAACGCCTTTTCTTTTCCAGTGAATGACACTTGTATACCTGAAAAGAAAAGAGACATAAAACATTATGGAATTTTGAATTGTTTCTACATATGTTATTAAAATTTGAGATCATTTGAACGAGAAATGGTCAAGTTTTTAGATTATGATCTGATATCAATTTTTCTTTAACACCCTGTATATCTGTGATTTATTTCATGGATAATAACTAAGTAAACGACACAACTTCATTTCTCTCTCTCTCTCTCTCTCTCTCTCTCTCTCTCTCTCTCCATATATATATATATATATATATATATATATATATATATATACACATATATATACATACATATATATATATATACACATATATATACATATATATATACACATATATATACATATATATATATATACACACATATATATACATATATATATATATACACACACACATATATATATATATACATATATATATATATATATATATATTTGTTCTTTCTCAAGATACTTAAAAGAATTTCAGACGATCGATGCTTCATTACTCTCTCTCTCTCACTCTCACTCTATCTCTCTCTCCCTCTCTCAATCTTTCATTTTCACTTTCTTTTCCTCTCCCACTCTCTAGCATTTGCAAAACCGTATTTCATATCACGCATTCTTACTTACATTCTTTCTTTTAGCATTCAGATTATCGTATTCATATCAATCTCTCTCTCTTTCTTTCTTTCTTTCTTTCATTCTTTCTTTCTTTTGTTTTATTGAGTTACTTGAAAGAATTTCAGACCACCGATGCTCGAGGGCTCAACTCATCAACGCAACTAATGTCCCCGTCTCGAACCCATACACAAGTCATCTGATGCATCTTTTGCTGAATAAATCTCCATAATTATAAAATGGTGAAAAGAATTTCTGTTCGAATTTCTTAAATAGGGAGTTATTATTTACATTCGGACTAATGTCTTCATTTTTGGTGTTATTATCGAAACATTTTGACTGTTGTGTCCTTCGGCCTTCTTCAAGTGTCTGTCGATCCGGTTAAGCCCTGAAGGAATTCCAAACTGAAACTTTTATTGAATCTAATAGAGTAAAATGTTCTCTTTCTGCTGTCCCTGTTTAGAGTTATCTCGTCTTGTTCTTTTTAGTATTTTCTAATCGAATGTAAATAAAGTAAATCATGAATAGAATATTATGTTTAATTTAAAGATCAAGAACTCCGGAATAAAAAAAAACGAAAAGGCAAAACAACAAAGTTTTTGATAGCTTATAAGTATGTGATCTGATCAAAATGTATCGAGATTATGACTACAATAACAGAGCTACGGTATGCAGAATGAAGGCGCTTGGCACAGATTGACCTTAAACTCTGTCACGTATGCACACTAACTTCTCACTCACTTCCGTTGTTTATAGCAGTACTTGGAAGGAAAGTGTGTAGAGTGTGGTTCTGTCAGTGTCCATGGCTTGTGCGGCAGTTTTTGGCCAAGAACTATATTTCCCAGGTCCGACAACCGCCATATTCCCCAGATCTCATCCCTTGCAAGTTTTTACTCTTTCCAAAAATCAAATCCCTCTTTAAAAGAACATGATTTCAAGACGTTGATTAAATCCAAGAGAATGAAATGAGGCAGCTGTTCGCTGTTCCAAAAAGAAGTTCCAGGAATGTTTCCATCAATGAAAACAGCGGTGGATAAACTGTGTGGTTTCAAAAGTGGACTACTTCGAAGGAGATGAATTGCGTAATTGATATATGTTATAGTTTTCTTTGTACAGCACCAGTACCGATTCGTTTTGATCAGACTTCTTAGAAAGCAGAATTACTTGAATAATAACATCATTTTATGATACTGGTCAACTGTTATGAAATAAACATGTTCAACCTCCGAACATACTTGATTCAGTTGATTCTCTCTTGAAAAAGACGTTATTTCTCTATGTGACATCCGTCGGTCTCGAAAGGCCATAGATTTTCACCGATTTAGTTATGTCTCAACTGCTAATGACGACATCGATTATGGCTGTACAGACCCACACAGGGTGCAGTTTCCATTACAACCAATGTACGCTCTCCCCCAATGTAATGCTTCACCTTGTCTCTTCTCTAACCACTCCAGCCTTATGTGTAAATCGCGTCTCCAACGTGGGCGATCGTTGGTGACATTTCCCCACCTCTCAATGTGCATGTCTCGAACGCCCTCATATCTTTTTTGCAGACATCCTTCAAGCAAAGACCAGGTTGACTTCGTTCCCTCTTACCGATGACCGATTCCCCACACAGAATCGGTATCCTCTCATCTGTTGCTTCTCGTGTTTTGTCGTCACGCTGAGGCGACTCTGGAATATCCTCTCCAGGGCGTAGCCCTCGGCAGAGTTTGTCCATGCAGCACTTCTCCCCTCTCCATGCTACCAATGCTTTCCAATGGAAAGGTAGAGTCCAATACAGTTTAGCAGGGGCGTCATCACAGGAGTTACCAGAATGAAGTTGAACATAACATCGGACTGTCTTAGAGACTCCGTTTCCGGATTTTCCTCTCGAAGCCTTTCCCATGATTAGGTAAGGCCGCAAGGCAAATCAGAGTTTTTCGTCTCTTAGATGGACTACCCTCCCAAGTTGACGAGTTCCACCTACCAGAAGTGTATATATATATATATATATATATATATATATATATATATATATATATATATATATATATATATATTTGGTTGGATTGATATGAGCTCTATCTCTGATATTAAGCGCTTTCTAATAATATAAATAATATAATATATAAATAATTATATATATATATATATATATATATATATATATATATATATATATATTTATATACACACACATTTCACACATATATATATATATATATATATACTCGCATAATCACATATTTATATTTTACACTGGATATCGGAGTAAACACTTCGTCATCAAATATACAACTTTAAGAATAATTTTTATATATTTTAAATGATGATGATGATGGAACTCAATAAATAAATGAGAAAGGAATAAAATTATCATTAAATATATGAGAAGTTATTGTTAAAAATATTTGTAAGATAAATAATAGAATAAATTGACTATTCTGAACCAATAATAAAAGCAGTAAACAAAACAAAATAACTGTTTTATTTCTGAGATGAGGTATTATTATTATTTACATTATTTACATTGTTCGGACTGTTGTCCTCATCTTTATTGGTATACTCACGACGTTTCGGCCGTTGTACGCTCCGGCCTTCTTCAGGGGATTGGAATTTCGTACTGAACCCTTTATTTCGTCCACCGTGGTTGATTATTCTAGTTCCACGTGCCATGCCTCTTCGAATGTCTTCAGTTATCTACCTTTAACACAACTCTCAATTTTTTTTTTTTTTTTTTTAAACACAAGAGAAAAAAAAATGAAACGTTATTCCTACAAATTTGAAAAGACGTGCCCGTCCATAATTCATGTATGATCTATTTGTTTTTTAACCAGTGATTTCAAAAGTAGACGTTTAAATATCTGGGGAACGCTTTAACAGTGGATGTAAAATATGACACCGAAATCTCAAGTGGAGATTCCAAAGGTTAAGCAAAGTACTCCAGGAACAGGAAAATTTAGTTACAAACATAAAAAAAATGTACTGAACCGCGCATATAATATATAAATAATTATATATATATATATATATATATATATATATATATATATATATATATTCATGAATCATTCATACAAAAAACAAATATAGAGGTTAATGATTTAAATGGCGAGAATACATCGTCGCAAACACATAAATAAGATACACCAACCCCGAACCTGTATATGAATGATATGATTCCTGTTTATAAATTCCAGTTGCATAATGTCTTTTTAATTTTTTACACAAGCTTTCGTCTTTTCTTACAGACATCATCAGGTATGGAAGTAGATTTTGTTCTTGTTTTACTTCTCGGTAATAAGAGGACAACGAAAATACAGATGTAATCCGAATAAATGCTATGAGAAATGTGTTATTGTTTTGGAGCGTGCGGTCGCAACGCTGAGTTTGAATTTAAATTTTAAGGTTGAAATTAAAATATATATATATATATATATATATATATATATATATATACTTTTCACACATACACACACACACACACATATATATATACATATATCCTGCTAATTAACCCATAGCTGGGGAGAGAAGAGATGGGTTCATGCCTTTCTTGCATGAATATAATGAACCCGACTGGAATTTACTATATATCGATTTAATATTGATCTTCGTATATAGCAGTGAATACTGAAGAATTTCTTCACAGATTTAAAGACTGGGGGTAAATCAGGATCTACAGAAGGATGCTGAGAATACCATGGACTGAGCACGTAAGCAACGAAGTCTTAAAGAAAATGGAAAGAAAATTACACCTACTCAAAATCAGAGACACATAATGCGGAAACGGGTCTCTTGAAGAATTTGACACTCAAGGGACATATCGAAGGGGGTAGGGCAGCGGACACCTACCTGACGAGCTTGTGTTAATAGATGGTTGAACAGGGATAGAGGCTTGGCAAAAGAAAAAAAAGGTTGCTACGAGCTACAATCGATAGGAGAGCTATCATCGTCTGAATGGACACGGTATATAGATGATGATCACGAAGGTAGGAGTAAATAGACAAATACGTCGAAACTTTCATACTAATCATTAAATATATAATGACACTTCTGCTTCGATTTTTTTCTTAATTGTCCCTCTGGTATACCGATCTCTTTACTTTTTCTTTTTCTCCCGTTGACACGTTTTTTTTTGGTGGGGGGGTCTTTTTTCCTCTCTCATTCTTCGTCATAGATTATCTCTTTCCTGACATCTCTCTTTCTTTCTGTCTTCTCACTTCCCCATCTTAACCCTTTCTTCCAAACCCACTTCTCTCTTGACGTCAATCTCGTCTGGTTCTCATCTTCCAAATGTGAGGAATCGACGGACTCTGTCTTATCAGACGACCGAGCTCTTCAGACTGTTGTACATTCTAACCCAATTCGATATTCATTGCGTGTTGCGGTGAGCGCGCCAAAATCAAATCAGGAAACTTTGCTCGTCTCACTGCTAGCTGTACGTAATGGCGTCGACCACAAAGTAGTTAGCCATTGGATGTTTGAGACTGTTCGATGCCCAATGACAGCTGACAGTTGGCACGAACAATAGCACGAGATGCGCAACAGATTTTACGAGGATGGTGTTGGTACGAGGCTTAATTTGGGCTTTAGTGCGCTGAAGGAACGGAATTTAGTGACGTATGGTCCGTATGTAGGTTGACGTGTCTACGTAGAGAAAATGAGGATACGTTACTGTTTGTATTAAAGAAAATACAATTCCCTTTCAGAATTTAGTTGAGCATGTCTCCTTACAGTTACCCTTATTAAATATCTGTGAATTGCTAAATTCTAGGGAAATATAGTGGAGCTGTTTACCGTTGCTTTCTCCGTGTTTTTTTATGTGCCATGTCACTTCAGGACGTGCACGATCATGGCTCTTCACAGCTTCCTGATATTTGTAGATTTGAGAAACATTGTCGCTTTACCATACCCCGCAATCCCTGCCATTCATTTGCATAAACTCGTTCGGTAGATTATTTTATGTTTACGTTCAATAAGAGAAATACAGGTGAAAAAGAGAGCAAATAATTCCGTATATTGTTCTGCCTAGGGATTGAATATTTATTTAGGCGTAGCTTATTAGAATACAATTGATGACAGGAAGATAGGTGCTGTGCCAGCCATCCTCCTTGGGGAGGGCTTGTTTGCATTCGTTACTAGGGCTAAAACCCTATCCCATGTTATTTGAATGCAACTATTAAGTTGGTGCAAAAATAATGACGTAATAATGTCGTTTTTTGACGTTAAAAAATACGTCAAAAAACGACATTATTACGTCATTTTTTTTGCACCAACCTAATAACTCCACTAGCAAAACCGGAAACATCAGTAAAGTTTAAGGCAAAAACAAAGAGGAGAAACAAAAAAATCCGGGAGGGTAAGAGAGAGAGGAGAAAGAGAGATGGTGTAAGAAAGAGAAGGTGGGAAAGAGAGGAGGCAAGGGAGATAGGACAAGAAGAAAAAAATTAAGAATTTTTTGAGATAATAATGATTTACTAATATAAATCCTACTAATTAACCCATAGCTGGGGAGAGAAGAGGTGGGTTCATGCCTTTCTTGTGTCTAAATGAATATAACGTACCCAACTGGAATTGAAACTCGGCTCTCCGATTTCCAACTTTGAACCATTATCCGTTAGACAACCCGCTCATTCAAGCTTACAGCAACGGGTAGCCCTAAGCGGTTACCCATAGGCTTTGACGAGGCTTGGCGTTGCTTGATTTCGGTGGTCGTACAAGAACTGCAGTAAGCCCAAAATAAAGTAAAAGTCCGTAATCATTATCAAGAGAAAAATGCAAAATAATAAGCCAGTATTGTGAGTCAGAGAGTCACAGATTTTCTGCCAGCAGATTTTCTGGTTGCTGTTTGAGGCCAGACAAAAGTCATGATTTTGACTGCTTCTTTTCAATACAAACACAAAGATGTCACTTGCAACGACTGACCCAATATAATCTCTTTACCCTATTTTCCTCATCCTTTTGCTTTGTGGCGAACAAATCCTCGTAAATATGACAAATGCTAAATAATGCGATTTTTTTTCTCATCACCCCAAAGAAATGGTGTCGGCGTTATATTTTTTTTTTGTGTGTGTGTGTGTGTGTGTGTGTGTGTGTGTGTGTGTGTTATTAACAAACAATGAATAATGCGTGTCGATACACATTTTGGATGTGAAGGCTGAGTAGTGGTTAGAGGCACGGAATGAGAAATCGGCAAACCGATTTAGTATTTCGTTCGAGATGTTACATTCACTTTCTCATATAAAAACCCTTCGGAAATATGGGAATCTATGTCTTCTACCCTTCATCTATAGATTAAATAGCAATACTTGGGGGTGAAATTATTAAAAAAATATATATTTATTATATAATAATTTACATAATAATAATATTTTTACATTCACACTAATATATAACAAACTCATATATTAGTCCAGATATCTTGTTCTTTATGATAAATAGTGGTTTGCTTATTCATAGTAACTTGAGTATATAATTGGCATGTGGATCTTAGTATGGTCTACTGCTCCTGCTATATATTTAAATTCAAAGATGTTAACCATGTTTGCCGTAATCTCTGAATATAGAATCCAGTGAAGTCCGTAATATGTTCAATATCAGAGGTTGGCATTGAAGATATTTTGGGAGAAAAAACAAAATGGCTGCCTTTATACACGTCGCATTGAATATTTTGAGCTTTCTGATTGGTTAACCTTTCTATTGGTGAACTATAAAATGAGTCAGCTCATTTTGGCTAGCTCACTAGTACATAGTACCCAAAAATTATAACAAAAGGATAATCTGCAATATTATTGGTCAATACCAAGTATCACGACTTCAGTCACTTAACCCGCCATAATATCGCTTTCCTGTGCCTTTTTATAAATACTTTCATTATAATTGTTCTGATGGCTTTGAGCTCTGGGACTTGGACTTATGAATTTAAACACAGTAAGAGATTGGCAACGTGGTCTTATCGTTCTACAATTGATTTGGCGAGATGTAACCGTAAGGTCTTTGCTAAGAGTTTCTTTTCTCATCTGTGGAACTCTATCTCTCTCGGCTTCTTACTCAAGAACATTGATCTTCAAAAATTTAAATCCAGTGTCAATCGCTATCTATTATTTTCTTGATTCCTCTTCTTCTATTGCTCTCTCTCCTTAATAATCTTTCCTTTTTCTTATCCTTTCATACTCAGTAACCACATGTGTCTTAGTGGCTTTGTTACCTTGCTTGAGATGAAATGATTTAAAAAATATATATTATATATATTAAATCATTTATCTAGTTCGTCGAGTTTCTTTCCCATTAACAGACGTTCAGATACTAATCTTCCCCAAATTCAATAACGGCCGTTCGCCAGACTTGATTTCAAACCAACTCAGCAAAAAATATAAACCAGAAAACAGATCGTTCTTCGCCTAAGATTATAAGATTATTAATGTCGGTCCAGAAACCCAAAGTTTGAAATATCGATCAGGGAAAAAAAACAAAACGTCTAAGTTCGGGTGAGTGGTTCGTAGGAAAGAGGCGGCGGCGTCGTTGATGATGATGATGATAATGATGATGATGATGATGATGATGATGGGAGGAAACAT
>OZ010581.1:77723140-77728140 GCA_963932145.1 Acanthosepion lycidas | reverse complement strand
CCCGTCGTATTCGAGGCATAAGGATCAAGGAGCTCAGTTCCTCGGAACTGACAGCCCAGATGCCAACACATATGATTTGATTATAGTCGTGAAGGCTTTGTGCAGAACCAACCACACTTTTTGAAGGGCCAAATACAGAGACCTGGTGCACTACGTGCCACAAGGTCCCCAAATGACCCTCCACAGGTTTTAAATTCAAAGTTTTCTTTCTCCTAGATCATTTGCCATCCAAGGCTATAGAACCCAGTTTGTCCTGCTATTTACCGATAGTTTAGGGAGAAGAAGATTCATACCTTTCCCAAGGGTATTAGCACGTAAGTGAATGTAATCGATTCGACTGGAATTCGAACTCGGCTCTCCGATTCCTCAATCAATATATATATTACTCGATAATTGAAAAAGATTTTAACAAAGTTTGATTAATTCTTACTACCTCAACATATAATATATGTGTGTTTGTGTGCGTGTATCTGTGTATGTGTATACGTGTATATGTGTGCGTATGTGTATGATGTTGATGGTGTGTGCGTTTGCCTGCGATGTTTATGCATCAAATTATATTTTCATATGCTCAGAGATTTAGTGTAAATGTGCAAATATGTGTGCATGTAAGCATGCATGTGCATACATACAAACGTATATATGCATTGAGTACCCTTGTGTTTTTGTCTCTCTTGATGTAAGAGAATTTAAGAGGAAAGAGAGGCTTTCTGTGAACGCATCAGAACACGCAGTTTGTGTAATCGACATTGCCAGTAATATAAAAGCGATGAATATTATCCTCTTTTGAACGAAAGCGCAGGCGACATTACCACAACACTTTTTATCCACCTGGTCTCAGCCTTCTCTCTTCTCGCACACTCACTGCCTCATGGCATCTCCCGGAGTTTCAAGCTTCATTGAATTCTTCTCTAGTTTTGATCATTTTACGTTTACAAATCTATGTAATTGATTCCGGCCTCAAGGCACACGCACATTGATCGGACGGCATGTTATTAACTTATTCGCTGTTAATCACACCCTCGGCTTTCTACACTCACCATAAAAAAGAGTCCCATAGTCCATACAGAAAACCTAGATTGTCAGTCTTGTGTTGAAAACCGGGAGCCAGCAGAAAGGTTTAACTCCAAAATAGTGCCCATATCGTCTATTCGCTATCATCGACTACGGCAGATTGCACACTAACATGAAATAATTCTCCAAAGAACTCCGCTTTAAATGGCCATATTTATTTCCTTCTGATCGCATGTAAAACACCAGTTCGAGGCTACTGGAGCGATCCTATGATCGCCGCTGCTGATGATCAGCTCTCCTGATCGCATAGTAGGTGGCCGGAGGTTACCACCTTCTGCTTTGAAAATATTTTCATGAAAGAGGGTTTCATTCCTCGATAGCAGGGTTGGAAAGATTTATACGCATGAAGGATTAAATTCTTCCGCCATAATAGGCGTTTACTCGTGTCAGATACCAATCTAGAATTTAGAACCTTGTTCTATAGCCATTTTTTTTTTTTTTTTTTTTTTGTATCGCAGAGTTTATTTCCCCTAAACAACGGTTAAGGGTCTCCATCTATCCCATATATTCCATCGCAAGAAGGAGGAGGTTTGAAATCAGAGTTTTCCTTCTTTCAAAAGAACTGTTCTCGTAGGCTAACGACTACCGTCTATAAAGTTTCTGCGGATGGTACCTACTATTCCTAAGTGATTTTCTGTCCGCCGCTAATTTACTTTGGTTATCGGGCGAGGTTTTGTTTTGTTTAACAGTATATCAACATTTAATGCTGAAATTAAATTTTCTTGGAAGCTTTGAAGTAATGAAAATATGGTATATTATTCTGCTTTCACAATTGAATACATGGTAGATGATACTCTGCTTTTGTGCATATACATGTTTGTGTGAATGTAATTTCTAGAGACTATTGTCAGTCTTATGTTGAAAAAACATTTTATGTTGTTTTGTTGAAGTTATATTTTGGAATACAGTTTGATTTCTTTCAGAAATTGTAGGTTATTATATGGATTAATGTCATAAAAGAGCTCTTTCATGTTGGCTGTTTGGTAGTATTTTGTAGTTGGTTGGTAGTATTTTGTTTAGTGGTAAGTCAATCTTTATGGGTTATTTCATGCCGAAATCTAAATATTTTGAACGCAATTGTATGCCTTCAACTACAGAAAAAATGTATTGTTGGTCATTTTACTATAAAAATGCATTTTCATACTTTCATAGTGTTTTGTTTTCGTTTGGGAATAAACTATTTACCCATAGCTAGGACCCTAACAGGTGCTACGACCCAGTGTCCAGGTGGATCTGGGAACAACAATTAAAATCTCCAATCTCCCGATCAGAGGCCTAGCTGCCGGATGTAGTTTATCGTCATACCCAGGACTATGATCGGGAGAGAACCGGTGTGTTCTCAACGCAATATGATCGTAAGTCTGGTATTCATAATGACATATTGCTATGTTATTTTAGTGACGTCTGATAAGAATGCGAAACTAAATTTTTCATACGTCAAATAATTATTTATTAACTTCTGAACTCCATCAAATTAACGCTGACAGTGAAGGGTATGTGGTTTCTGGATTTTCTTTGTGCATTCTATCTTGCTCTTTCGAGGATACTAATTCTGCTTTCTTCATTCTCCTTTATAAAACTTCCTGGTTGCCTTGTGTATGTATATCCTAAGTTCAACTGGATTTAATTACTGTTTATATTAGTGTCCGCGACGACATCCTTTGAGGCCCGAATTTGCATTATATGGTTCAGAAGTTACTTTCTAGGCACCGGAGTTTTCATTAGGAGTGCAAAACGTACTTTGGTATCTCTTTAGGGGAATCCAGTATATATCGGGATCACCACAAATCAACTCTTCTGGGACAAATATAGACACTAAATTCGATTCAGTTATTTCTTGGTGTCGGTGACGTGCGGAGATTTGGTGATGCTTGATGATCTCCGGAGCCAACTCATTTATTGTTTACCTTAACCCTCAAGTAGGGGTGGCTATAGGGCCTAGTATTAAGAAATGTGAGAAGAGATGATATTTTAAATATGTAAAAACAGAGGAAACATGAAATAAACACTTTATTCAATTTAAATATAAACTAAATTTTTATTTCACTTTTTGATTGGATGCTCTCTCCCAATATGGATGCACATGGCTGTTGTACCCTTCTGCTCACCTTCTGCAAGCTATGACCTGGGTAGAATTATATACTACGATATCAAATGTTGCAGTCCCTCCCTCTTACAACATAAAGTTATTCTTAATAAATTATTACACTGATTTAGAGGTCACTTGTTGTTCTGGTCAGTTTCATTTACCTGTCTTGAAATATTGTTGTCGAGTTTGAGAAAAAATACGGTGGATTCTTCTCTTATTTCCTTATCATTTCATCATCTACCTCTCTCTCTCTCTCTCTCTCTCTCTCTCTCTCTCTCTTCTCTCTCTCTCTCTCTCTCCGATTTATTTTTTGATTGTCTAACACCTTCATTGCTTACACACATTTTTGCTTATGTGTCTTCTTTCCCATCTCTGGTTTTGCCTCTGCTTTGATATTTTACGAAATTTTTATCTTTTCTTATCTTTTTAGGATTGTTTGTTTTTGTCAATTGTTTTGTATTTGAACATTTTAATTTTTCTGGCAATTTCCCAAACATCAAGTACGTTTTCTCTTTTATCGCTTTTGTCTCACACACACGCACACACACACACACACACACACACACATATATATATATATATATATATATATATATATATATATATATGGTGGCCTGACGATTGCATATAGCATGAAACAGACTGTCGCCTCTAAGTGTTGATTTCTATGTTCACTTTTATATTTACACACGCTCTATCTCTGATATTGAGCACTTTATTCCATAAATATAGCACACCTTAAGAGTATATTTCTTTATATATATATATATATATATATATATATATATTACTGCGCAAAAGTAAGTGAATATATATATATATATATTACTGCGCAAAAGTAAGTGAATCCGTAACATAATATTTAAAAAAATTGCCTTTTTTTTTTGTCAGCAATCTTTCTTTCAAACATGTTTTACTGAATATTCCAGACAATGAGAGTTTCATGAATTTATTTATTGAGTTTTCTAGGAATTTTAAATTTTTTCCGTTTGGTTGGGTTGAGGCAGTTTTAAAAAATTATCCATAGTCTTTATTGTCCCAAAAGCTTTAAGCCACTTCTTTATCTATTTTCAAGCAGGTCTGATATTAATTGCTATTTATTTTTTTTTCTTGCTTGTCTTTTACGATACACAGATACACACACACACACACATATAGATAGATAGATAGATAGATAGATAGATAGATAGATAGATAGATAAGGAGTATAAACAGTCACTTGACGAGTGGACGTATGGGTCCATCTACGAATTTGTAGTTGGGATGCTGAAGGTAACATCAATTAGCTAAATGACAAACATGTTACTTGTATTATATATATATATATATATATATATATATATATATATATATATATATATATATATAAGGTGCGTCAAAAGTAACGTTCAAATTCTGTAAAATCATGTTGTTATTATCCGTCTTGGAGAATATTCATTTCCTTAATTAATTCTTTTTAGATTTTTATTTTATTTTATTTTATTTTTTTTTAAGACAGGCAGGTTCTTCGATAAATTCTCTTTAAATAAACGGTTAAATAAATTCATTGATTTCTAACGTTTTGTCGTTTGTAATACAAATAACAAACAATGTACTGAACGCCGTAAAAGCAAATATCGGCCGGCCCTACCTTTGACGCACCGTTATATATATATATATATATATATATATATATATATATATATATATATATATATATATATATATATAGTCTGTTTTTTCTACAAATATTTCTATGGCAACTGCTCTGGCGAGATTTTTTTTCACTGGTGCCCGGTCTACGTGTGTTTAAGCGTGCTACTAGATTGGCATCTAGGTCCCATCCTTTTACTGTTGA
>OZ010581.1:77703140-77718140 GCA_963932145.1 Acanthosepion lycidas | reverse complement strand
CCCGTGGTGTCACAAAACAAGCAGTGGGGTCGACGACCCTCCACAATGATGAGGATCGTCCGGTCTCGACAAGTCAAAATGTCGGAAACCTCCAAGAAACACTCGAGGAACATTGTCACCTGAAGGATTATAGACCCGGCAGCAATGCCCGTTCTACTCTTTACTAACTAGACCTCCTCCACCTATACTTTACGAAGAAGGTTCACACAAAGTCTTCTTCTACATCCATGGGAACTCCATGCAGAGTAATATGGGTCTTTCGTGTACCCATATATTCAGTTTGCATGCTCACCAACTTGGTGGTGAGGATGCTTCCAGCTAGAACTCTTGCCTCTTTTTCAGACGTCAGCAAGATATCCCACATTGCATTTGCGACAACACCTTCTTGCCAACACATTCAGCACAATGTTCAGACCTTCGAGCGCTTCCTCCATTCCTTTCCTGCTGATACCCACCAGCATTCTGGTATTTACAACCGCAGTCAGCAAAGCTGAAGAAATGGTTAATTCATCCCAGGAAATATAGTCCTGGTACTTTTCCTTATTAAGTAATATTCAGGCCCCTTTTGGGGGTGGGCTGTCTGTCAAAATGCTATCATTTTGTTGGGTTCCCATCCATTCCTGATCTTCTATTCATATATATATATATATATATATATATATATATATATATATATATATATATATATATATATATATATATGAAAATTTCTCCGATTTAACCAGTAGAGAAGACAATATTTATGAATAAAAATGACAATAGGAAAACTAGTAATTGCTGACGCTACTAACATTCTGTTTTTGTTTGTATTAGTTACCTTGTTAAATTAGTTACCTTGTTAAATTAGTTACCTTGTTAAATTGTTACCTTGTTAAATTAGTTACCTTGTTAAATTGTATTCATTTCGTATTTTGCTTTGATAAAGTCCACATTGGACGAAACGCGTCAGCAATTACTAGTTTTCCTATTGTCATTTTTATTCATATATATATATATATATATATATATATATATATATATATATATATATATATGCATTTGTGTGTATGTGTGTGTTTGTGTGTGTGCGTGTGGTTGGAAACCATTTAAAAATTGTAAAAAAATCAATAGATTTCAGTAGTATATCTAAGATCTCAATTCTATGCAAAAATAGGATCACACGAATGTTAAATTCCAATTTCTACATTAGCATTTATTGATCAATCAGCGACGTTGCTTGAGATGCAATTCAAAAGCTTTGAAAATGCAGACAACAATTTCTGTGTCAAGAAAAATGGAAGCTCACACCCAAGAAAATTATTAACAATCTTTTCCCACCTAAAAGTCAACATTAAAAATTCAGAAATATATTTATTAACCAATAAAAGTTCTAAATTTAATGAATGTATCTTTTAACTTTCTGTGATCCGAAATTTTCCTATAAATAACATAAATAAATAGACTAGTCTTTTGTATACTTCGAGCAGCTTGTGAATAATAGTCATTTCTTCACTCTCGACTCGTCAAAAAAACTTATTGAGTGCTAAAGTTCCTTTTGTAAAATTATAACTCGTTTTAAAAATATTTTCTGAAACCAGTTTGCACGGTTTATATTACGAAAACACAAAGCAGCGAAAAACAAAAAACAACATATTTCGAGCTGAGTTGTCATGAGCCGTAATTGTGCTCATATTTAGCTGATTGACCGATAGCTTCTCGTGCTGTTATATTTACGCTATGCAAACACAACAGAGTGTAGAGTTTAGATTTTCGCGTGAAAATACACGCACAGACGCTCCTCTCTCTACCAGTGCAATTCATTTAATCTTTTGGATTGTAAAAAAACAAACATTTCCGTATGAAATTTGTTTATTTTCTTGAACGAAAGGCTCAGAACCAACTGAACGAGGAACTTTTTAGCTTATTTTTTTCAACTTAAAAGAAAACAAAAATTATTTTACACTCAATAATAGAATTATTTGAATTTGTAAAGCTGTGTTTGAAGATTTGTTTCTGTGTTTGTTTCTTCGTTTTTTACATACTTTGCCCTTCTGCAAATGTCAATCATATATATATATATATATATATATATATATATATATATATATATATATATATACATATATACATGTGTGTGTGTGTGTGTGTGTGTGTGTGTGTGTGTGTGTGTGTGTGTGTGTGAAGGAGAAGTAATAGGTCCTTAATCTCCATATTAACCCTCCTGTTGACCTCTCCACCATTATCTTTCATGGAGAAATCGCCGCTTATTATCTGTTTGAACATTTCACGTAATTTCTCTTCTTTGCCGCCATATTTCTCGGCTGTATCGACACCGTCAACATGGTGGCTCTATTGATTATGATTTGCGTAACGCTTATCGATTAAAATTGTCTCCCTGACGTCGAGTTGACGATCGTGGTCATTTTCACGAAGTAAGATATCATATTTGAAAGTATCCGCCGTCTTCATTATCATTTTAATCACTATCATTAAACTCTCCGCTTCTTCATCAATATCATTGTCCTTAACATTGTAATCACTGATAAACACCAGATCGTACGAATTCACAAGTCTTCGAAACGACCAATGTCTAATATTAATTACACGTCACTTCCTGCTAACGTGTTATTATTTCGCAGTGTTAGCAATCGTTATTATTAAGAAGGAACCGATATTCTCATTTGCTTTGCTTCATGTGTATTGACTTTGCATACTTTGGTAATATCCCAGGATTTAAGATTCTAATTGTCGAAGCCGTTTGAAATAGTTTAAAATACTAAACCAAAAATATATAAATGCCACAGTGGACAGGTAGATATATTTTGATTTGAGTGATCGATTTGTTTTATATAGCAGATCTTATTTAAAGCAAGAAAGTATTCTTAGAGAGTAAGAAATTTTTGGAGACAATAATCATTTACTGATATGAGTCTAGCAAATTAACCAATAGCACAAATGAGTTCTATGCACAATGTAATCTTCACGTGCTGATTGAAAACTAAATGGTTACATAATTAAAATATTGATATATATCCCGGATTATTGCAATAGTTCAGCAGTCCATATTATTTATAAAAATAAAAATAAGTATAAATACATGAAAAAAAATGGACAAAACACATTCGCACAATCCATATACTTCCAACTACAAAAATAGAATTATAATTCAAATACAATTATGCACATCAAATTATTAAAATAATCCATATGTACGCACAAATGTCATTGCATATCAACATATGCAATTATATATATATATATAACCACATTTCTCACCACACAAGTGTTATGTAGTGGGTTCACAGTGGAGGCTTGTATTTGTATTAAGTCGGTCCTAAAATAGGTTCGACGTACAAAATGTTCGGAACTTGATATAATAGGTAATGACGCAGTAATCTAGTTGTGGTGGCTGATACTTTAATATCTGACTAACGGTCGTCCGACATCGACTGACTAACCAACTCACTGCCGACTCGCTGCGCGGCTGCTGCTACTAGTCCTACTTATTATAGGTGGGAGAGTCTATTAACTATAGAATAGGTGTATTCCATTATAACAAGACAGACATGCTTGGAGGTGTTGAGGCCTCACACTTATACACACGCCCATACGACTACACACCATCATTACATCATACTCCCTAAGAACCAAATAAAAAACACACTTAACAGAGGCACACCCCGTTTGCAGGAGCCAATAAAACTGCCAAAATGACCAAGGGAATTCAGAGCAGCATGAATCCATCCAGCTCTTATCTTAAATAACAACTTAAAAGTGACTGTTTGACCAAAATTCATGTTAAAAAAATTTAAAAAAAACAAATGAAATCTACAGACAAAAGTGCATTTTCTCCATCAATTTCTGTGGTTCAGTGCTACTAACAAGCAGAATATTTTTCTCCTGATGATGGACATGTTGGCCGAAACTAGTCGAGTAATCTAACTGAAATAATAAAAACGAAAGAATATTGATATACATACAACCCAGTGTGTCTGAAGATTTTAATTTTTTAATATTTTTATTGTTCAAAACACACACACACACATATATATATATATATATATATATATATATATATATATATATATATATATATATATATATTACATTTATAAAAAATAAGTATAAATGTATCTATCTACACATCACTATATATACACACACACACACACGAATGACATATATTCAAATGACTTACCTTAATTTGAAGTTTCACAGAGACACCATTCTGCTTGTAAGATAAATCTATTGAATTCATTAACAGATATCACATTTATTATTTATTAACGTTACATAAAAAAGACGATTACAAGAAATGAAACAAAGAACAAAAGATTAAAAAGCTATCTGTGTGAGATAGATAGATAGATAGATAGATAGATAGATAGATAGATAGATAGATAGATAGACTGTGTGGACATAGGAACCATCACTGCATGTAGCGCGGCATAGGAACCAACTCTTGGTCTGAATCTGAAATTGAGGCGTGAAACTGCCACTCATCATGCAATGTAGAGTCCTATATTGATAATCCATAATCGGTTCATCTCTCTTTTCTATTAAACAACACACATACACACGTGCATATATATATATATATATATATATATATATATATATATATATATATATATATATATATTATCTGCAGGACATTAGCTGACCTTACACTAGTTTTAAAACTTTTTATGCTTGCTTTTTTTTTCTACTTCATTCACCTACCCGAATGTGTAATGGCGGCTCAGGCAGCGATGTATGCACAAAAGCGCAGGACTGAAGAGCATAAAATGAAATGTTCACGGCGGACAACTCGATGAAATTGGATTCTCAAAATAGTAAAGAAGCCCGCCATTCATGGATTTTTGGACAATGATTTCGGAACAAAAAGTCTCTTCATATTAGTAGTAGCATTAGTAGTAGTAAATGTGATGGTGGTGGTGGTACTCGTTTTCTTTATCATTACAGCATTCTTCATCCACATTTTCTTCGTTCTCCATCTCCTCTTTTTTAACGTTCTTTCCTTTCTTCCCACACTTTCACCTCTTTCACCTGATTAGCCCTCACTTTTTGAATTCACTTCAACCACAGAAAAAAAAAAATGGGAGATTTTATTTTTTCCGCCATTTTTACCGGAAACTTTTTTTTCATCTTTCTGTTTCTTGTTTACCATCATAATTCCTGTTTTGTTTATTTTTCTCATTCTTATTTTTTTTTTTTTTTTTTTTTTTTTTCTGTCCGCAGTAATTTTCCGGTACCGGTGCTAAAATGACCTCAACCGTATATTATCACCAAAGCACATATCATTGACTTCAAACGCTACCAGGCATCCATTGCTTATATGTGTGTGTGTGTGTGTGTGTGTGTGTGTGTGTCTGTGTGTGTCTCTCTGTGTGTGTGTGTGAGTGTATACGAGGAAGTGCTGAATAATTCTCGGCCTGATTCCCTTCCCATAAAATAACAATATTCCAATGAGTATTCTGGATTTGCCCGGGCGCTTTTCTGGATCTCCTAGTGTAAAACTACCTGATCACTGTCAGTTTCACACGATAAGCGATTATCTCATGGCGTGAAACTGACAGTCACTACACTGTGTTGATTCTTATGTCTACAGGTGACATCTATCTCCGATACTGAGAACTGATTATACTGAATCAATTGTTACTACTACTGCTACTGCTTCGTTTGATTATATTAGGTTGGTGCAAAAATAATGACGTAATAATGTCGTTTTTTGACGTATTTTTTAAAGTCAAAAAACGACATTATTACGTCATTATTTTTGCGCCAACCTAATATTAACCCTCTCTGAGTTACTTTCCCACCTCTCTCTTTTCTATAAATATTTTCATGGCAAATGTTCTGATGGGCTCTCCTCCTTGGTACCTCGAGCGAATGAATTTCAGCGTGCTACTAGATTGACATCTAAGTCGCACCATTTTACAGTTTATCTAGCTAGATGCAACTGTATACAAACAGTGTCTCGGATATGGTTTTTCCGCCATCTTTCATTACAGTCAAAATTGAATGGTCTATTATTTATCTGCGGTAACGACAAGGCACGTGCGAACAAACTAACTAATTGAGGAAGGAGCAGAATTATATGATATTATACAAACATTTAATTGGAAGCATTCACATGGATTCTAAGAGATTCTTTTCTCGAACTTCTGGCTTATAGAACTCGCTTCCAATTTCTTGCTTCCCTGCCATATACAATCTTCAAAGATTTAACTGCAACGCCAGTCGCCATCTTCTGTCTCTCGGAACCTTATCTTTCAATGTCCTTTCTCCTCACTAAAATCTTCTCATTCTCTTTCACACCCAGTAAGCCCTTGCGTCCTAGTGACAACATTCCTTGAGGTGAGATGATTTTTTAAAAAAATCATCCCCCATAAATACAGCAAATTTTAAGCAATGTAAATACAGAGTGTGAGGAGTAAATTGTCGCCATTTTATATTTGTAATTTCGCGCATGCGCGTTGTTTGTTTTTGATTTTGTCGATTGTACAGTATAGTAGGGTCAGTTGGGCACCATCTGCGACGGGTCGCATGGCGCAATTCACTTCGCCGGAAATTTGTAAACAATATACTGTACTGCTTGGCATTCGCGCCGGAAGCTCCAATACAAACATTTCAAAGTGCATAGGATTCAGAAAGAGTTGGATGGTATATCTAGTCAACATCATAGTGTTTGAAGTGATCACTAGCAATAACAAAGTTATGCCTCCATTCATCTTCTCACAGGGCCTTTGACTCAACACAGAGATCTATATCAAGTGCCTTGAGGAGCTAGTGCTGCCCTGGGTGAATAGGGTGGCTGCTTTAAAACCCTATGTCTGACAACAGGATCCTGCAACAAGGGAACCCAGTCATGACTGAGAGACAATTTCTGCGACCACATCACCCCTTACATCTGGTCACCTAACTCCCCAGACTACAACCACTTTGATTATTATGAGTGAAAGACTAACAAAAAACTCCTAGTAACACCAAAGATGTAGTAAAGGCAAGAATTATGGCAGCATTGATCAACTTAAATAAGGAAACCGGCCAGAAACGTTGCAGGAGATTCTGAAGTCGTCTGGAGGCCGTAGTTGAAGCCAATGACGATTTTATTGAATAAATTTACTCATTCGTAATTTAAGCTATGTTTGTGCAATTTCGGTAAAATGTTAAAATGAAATGTCAGTGTTATTTTCATTTTTGCGTAATTTAGACGACATCGCATCCTCTCTGTGTGTGTGTGTGTGCGCGCGCGCGCGAAAGAAAGAAAGTTTTGCTCCGTTAATCATGATATATATATATATATATATATATATATATATATATATATATATATATATATATTGTGTGTGTATTTAGGCAGCATCTTTTCATTCATACACGTTTCATTAAATAATATAGACAAATCAGACGTTACGAAAAAAATTTACATAAAATAAATCGACAACACTTGTGTATATTATTTAATGAAACGTGTATGAATATATATATATATATATATATATATATATAATTAAGAGGATTTGAAATAATCATAATTAAGTAATTCATCGAGTCTAGAAGAAACCTCAACAGAATGCAGAAAGCACTGTTTATATAAACTGTTTCATTAAATGTACAGAATTTATTCATGCTATTTGCTCCTGGCCAGGACACACTGACTGCAAACAAATATATAGGCAGACTATTTTGCCTTCTATTTTTATGCTGAGAATCCCATGGATTGAACATGTGAGTAATGACGAAGTTTTAAGCAAAATGGAAACCAAAAAGATATATATATTTAGAATCAGAAAAATATAAAGAGACATTAAATTACTAGGACACCTACTGAGAAAAGAGGACGTGGAGATTTTGATACTCACAAAACACGTCGAAGACAAGAAAGACAAAAGGAAACAGTTAATAATCTACCTAAGAAGTTTTTTTATAAATTGGTGGCAGAACAGGAAGAGAAGGATGGTGAAAAGACGAACTATTTCTATTAACTACAAAGGATAGGAAGATGTGAAGAGACATGGTCCTGAAGGTTAACGGACATAGAATATTGTTTGCTGTGTATTTATGAATATAAAACTGTGGATGTGAGTACATTTAGGCAGTGGATAATATATTTCGCTGCTGATAACAGTGATTTGTGGATGACAAACCATGTTTCGGTTGACAATACACAACTGGCAACCCATAAAATATTCACTGCTAGTCGAAATGTACACTAAATAGTAGGAAATAATGTTTTGTAGCTAAAAACGTCTCTATGCGATAGTGTTATTGTACTCCCTATATGTTTTACTTTATGTTAAAAAAAAAGGAGGCATTACTTTCAGAACATCCTTCATATATTTAAAAGATTAATAATAATTCAGTATTTATCTTCCATAAAAAGTTGTTTCATTCTCTTGTGCCTAATTTATGCTTTAATATGATTAAAAGAAGATTATCGGAGTCCGAGGTAGTGGCAAATTCAGACTCCCCTACGCATTTGGCGGTATCGACCGTTGAACGGGGATTACCTCGATAGTCTCTTTTCAATGAGTAACTCGCTATTGTGGCCTTCTGTAAAACTAAGCTTGGCTCAAGTCTTTGCTTTGCTGTACGTCAACTTCAGTTAACATAAATAAAAGCAATGCCTCATAAATAAACAGACTATGTGCATGTGTGTGCGAGAGTGTGCATGTACATGTGCACACGTGTGTGCCTTTGTGTGTGCGCTAATTCTGATACTGACTTTGCTTATCATTTATGTTCAGTATTCGTTTTCATCTATTGTTTCTATTTCTAATTACATAAAAATTCACAGATTTTATTCAGTTGCCAACAAATCCCGATAGATAGATAGATAGATAGATAGATAGATAGATAGATAGATAGATAGATATGAACAGAATGAGATAGATAGATAGATAGATAGATAGATAGATAGAAATGAACAGAATGAGATAGATAGATAGATAGATATGAACAGAATGAGATAGATAGATAGATAGATAGATAGATAGAAACAGAATGAGATAGATATGAACAGAATGAGATAGATATGAACAGAATGAGATAGATAGATAGATAGATAGATAGATAGATAGAAAGAAATGAACAGAATGAGATAGATAGATAGATAGATAGATAGATAGATTGATAGATAGATAGATAGATAGAAATGAACAGAATGAGATAGATAGATAGATAGATAGATAGATAGATAGATAGATAGATAGAAATGAACAGAATGAGATAGATAGATAGATAGATAGATAGAAACAGAATGAGATAGATATGAACAGAATGAGATAGATAGATATGAACAGAATGTGATAGATAGATAGATAGATAGATAGATAGATAGATAGATAGATAGATAAAAATGAACAGAATAAGATAGATAGATAGATAGATAGATAGATAGATAGATAGATAGATAGAAACAGAATGAGATAGATATGAACAGAATGAGATAGATAGATATGAACAGAATGTGATAGATAGATAGATAGATAGATAGATAGATAGATAGATAAAAATGAACAGAATGAGATAGATAGATAGATAGATAGATAGATAGATAGAAACAGAATGAGATAGATATGAACAGAATGAGATAGATAGATAGATAGATAGATAGATAGAAATGAACAGAATGAGATAGATAGATAGATAGATAGATAGATAGAAACAGAATGAGATAGATATGAACAGAAATAGATAGATAGATAGATAGAAACAGAATGAGATAGATATGAACAGAATGAGATAGATAGATAGATAGATAGATAGATAGAAATGAACAGAATGAGATAGATAGATAGATAGATAGATAGATAGATAGATAGAAATGAACAGAATGAGATAGATAGATAGATAGATAGATAGATAGATAGATAGATAGATAGATAGAAATGAACAGAATGAGATAGATAGATAGATAGATAGATAGATAGATAGAAATGAACAGAATGAGATAGATAGATAGATAGATAGATAGATAGATAGATAGATAGATAGATAGATAGATAGAAACAGAATGAGATAGATATGAACAGAATAAGATAGATAGATAGATAGATAGATAGATAGATAGATAGATAGATAGATAGATAGATAGATAGATAGATAGATAGATAGATAGATAGATACTCAAAATTTCTGCTGACTTAACTCGCCAGGGAATAACTTCCTCACAGAAAAAATGATAGCAAATGGAGTTCTTTATTTCCTGCAAGACTGACTTCGTGAACTATGTGAAATGATCGGAGAGACACGTGAAACACGGGGTAATTTGACGCATAAACAATTTTTTTCATTCTTTTCAAATATAAATCAATCTTTTCTATCTTTTACACCCACACAGATTCACACACACACACATATTGTGCTACTCAAAAGTAGTAGCGACTATAGCAGGCACCTGTGCACGCGTTCACTGTAGAAGCCAGCACTGTTGTTCAGGAGTCATCTTCAAGGACGATCGCAATTAAATGTTAGAATAAATCATTTATTTTTCCATGTTTGAATTCCTTGAACTTTGAAGTCCTACTTGACATATTAACTGGAATAAGGTCACCTATCGCCCGGTTTATACTCCTTCTCCAGTTAAAAGAACTGGAGTAACGGTTTATCCCTTGTTTCCTTTTTAGGGTTAGATTTCTTGTTTATTCTTATTTCTCTTCCACTCCCAGTAGCCCCCCCCCTTATATCTTAATAGCATTATCGCCTTGTTTGGGTGTAATACCTAGCCATCCATTTGCACAAACTCGCTAGGCATGTTCCTCTGTCCCTCTTGCCTTCAATATGTACCGTGGGTGTCAACTTTTGTAAGCCTTCTTTCCTCGTTATGCTCCCTAGAAAGTTCAACTCTCATTTTCTGGTAGTAAATATAAGTGTCCTTTTGAGTGAAAGACATGTAGTTTTACCGACGGAGGCTGAGAATACCATGAACTGAATATGACCGTTTTAAGGGAAATGGGAACTAAAATAACATTTATATTAGGTTGGTGCAAAAATAATGACGTAATAATGTCGTTTTTTGACGTTAAAAATACGTCAAAAAACGACATTATTACGTCATTATTTTTGCACCAACCTAATAATTACAATAAGAAAGAGTCTGGTGAAAATTCTGGTAGACAGAACGAGGCAAGAGAGCATAGAGATCCTAAACTCACAGAAAATACTGATGGCAAGAGAAGCAGAGGTAATCAGCGAGTAACCATGACAAAGAGGGATGGTAAAGGGTCAAAAGTTACTTAGAGCAACAAAAGACAGGAAGTTGTGGAGAGCCATTACGACCAAGGTCCTGAAAGAACTTAGCATATAAATTTGTGTGAATAGATGATAGAAGAAGAAAGAGGTATGGTAAAAAGGTCAAAAGTTACATAGAACAACAAAAGACAGATAGTTGTGGAGAGCCATGATTTCCCACGTCCTAGAGAGAACATACTTACAGGTTGTCCCGCACTTATGCCAAACTAAGCAAAACTTAGTAAATATGTTCTCCGGACCAGGACGCCTCGGCGTGGGTTTAGGGTTAACGAGGTAATCTCGTGGACTATTATTGTCGTGTAAGGGAAGCCGATCCTCATTGAATGTTCTGTACTTGTATCCTTTTGCCAAATCAAATTAAACTTAGTAGATGTTCTCCAGACCACGAGTCTATCTCATATTTTGTTCTATGCAGCAAGGCTTACGCGAAATATGACGCAAGAATATAAAAAGCTAAGAAATGAATAACGATACTGTGAATTTATTTTATTTTTTAAATTGATGGAAACTTTTAACCTAACACTGACGGAAGAAGTGGGATTATTTAACCCAGTGGCTCCTCAACTATTTTTTCTCTGGGTCGCATTTTCGGGATTAAAATTTAATTGCTCCTTACCAAATTTTACGTGATAAAAAGTACATTTAAAACTAAAAATAACTGAGAATGGATTAAAGGGAGATAACTGCTGTTTCGAAGTCAAAAAATTATCATTGATAACTCTCTCCTCCAATTTGCGGATCCTAGTTACTATATTCTTAATACTTGATATCATGCAAAAATATCACAATGATAAAATCGGTCAATAACTATTTCTAACTATCTATACTAGGACTAATGCATGTAATTACAACTAATCCATAATAATATTTTAAATTTTAATATTTTAAATTATCGTTGGCATATGAATTTTTTTGAAACTGTTTTTAAATTTTTGATTATATTTCAATCATTTCGTCTGGCACCATATCTATGAGGAGCGCCGCACCCTTTGGGAACCACATGAAATCATTGTTATAACTATGCCTTTCTCACCAGTGCTTGAATGCTGTTTGTTCAAGACATGTGTGTGGAACAGCTTTTTTTTGTTTGAGCCTTTGGTGGGATAAGCTAAGCTTAATAAATATCTTTGCAAGCTGCAAGAAGATTAAAACAGCCACTTATATATCGTTGGTGATGAAAAGGGCAAAGAGGAAGAGATTGCGGAAGTGAAACTGATTGGCTGGTTTTTCACTAAAGGTTACTCGTTTCCTGCAAGCGTTTTTCTATTACGGAACGGGCTAATCCGAAAGCAATGCGCGACAACGCCGATCGGATATGATAGAAATTTTTAGAGAAGTAGCTTGTGGGCCTGGCCGGTGAGCTGTTCTTATCAAGAGAAGGTGACAGAAATAGATTTTCTTGGGCCTGCGATCAGGATTACAGCCGATCTCGAAGTTGATAATCCAAGGTCAGTTTTGGGCATCGATTTCAAATGCTGAGAAGTAGACAAAAGCAAGGAGGATTTAAATGTCTCAGACATCATGAGCAGGGACTATAGATAGATAATGAAAAAGAGTTAGATATCAATGAGTTGAGAGAAAGAGAAGAAAAAGGGGTTGATAAAATACAGACTGCTAAGAGAGAGAGAGAGAGTTGATTTATACAGACAAATAATATATATAGCGAGAAAGGCAAATAGGTGACTAAATAGAAATATAGTAAAATTCATTTTTACCTATCTCTACAAATTTAATTCGCCACAATTCTCTCTCTCTCTCTTTCTCTGTCTCTGTCTGTCTGCCTCTCTCTCTCTCTCTCTCTCTCTCTATATATATATATATATATATATATATATATATATATATATATATATATATATATATATGTTTGCTGCTTTCGGTTTAATTTTTTTAGGTTGCGCACCTTCTTCAAATCATAAGTCATAAGTATGTTTTCTTATAAGCAGTCTTTCTCATATTTATTCTCTCTCATCCCGCTCTCTCACCCACTTCAATCTCTAAATAAGAATGTTTCTTTGGTGAAAGGCATGATTGCGCATGTCTGTAAATTTCTGAATGCATCTCTTGCAGATATTAAGTCTCTCGAAATCTCACATACACACACACTTTTTCTCCTTCCCTTTTTCACATGCATGCATACTCATATATATATATGTGTACGTGTGTGCATGTCTCTCTCTCTCTCTCTCTCTCTCTCTCTCTCTCTCTCATTATATATATATATATATATATATATATATATATATATATATATATATATATAATTATTTATTTTAGGATATTAAAACAAAAACATGTTAAAAATCGCTACACAATTAGAATTATGTTTCAACACTACAAATGTGTCTACTCAGGTGATGGTAACCTAATGGCGAGTAAACATTCATTTTAATTTCAAAAACAAAATACTTCCGCTTTTTTCTCGAGAATAAAAGCATAATTAAAAATATGCTTGTGCGCTTTACCGTGATTAACCAATTGAATGTGACCTACGCTAAATTCAAACCCACCGAATTTTTTTTCTATTATATAGGTCATGACACGAAGTTGCATATAAATCCTTGACAATTTCATTATGGACAGATATAAATTTTACTTTACGTTACGTTACGTTATTTTGTAATATGTATAGAAGTCTGACGTTCAACTTTCCTAAGAATTAAAGAGAAAAAGGCGGAGAGGTAATTTAACATAATGCTAACTAGTTATATACTCGCTCAGCTACCTACATAAAAATGTGTAGTTAATAAATAAAAGGCCCCTTTAAGAAACTGGTAAATAAGTTAACCTTTTGGAAAAAAACATATCATAAATACAACACCACTTTTGCAAATTAATATGCAACCGTTAATAACCATATATGCAACCATATAAGATGTTAATAATACTAACTAATCAATGTAAGATGTTAATAATACTAGCTAAACACTTGTACATCCATATAAGATGTTAATAATACTAAATAATCATCAATACAGAGCTAAATTAAATGAAAATGAATTTTATAACTAGAATAGTAAGCCATATAAAGTGCACCGCAGTTCATCAACTGATTATTAGTATAAGAAAAAGTATTATGAAATTCAAAGTTTAAGGTAAAAAGTAGACAATGCCTACAATTTACAGTCAATTCACTTCTTTAGTTTAATATGGATTTTTATCACTAAATCTTATAATATCTAATTTTTCATGTAAGATTAATTACCTTAGCTTATCACCTACAAAGAAAATAATTAAAGCATCTGGAAGAGGCATAGTACGTGGAACTAGAACAATCTACCCCGGTGGATGAAATAAAGGGTTCAGTTCGAAATCCATTCACCTGAAGAATGCCGGAGCGAACAACGGCCGAAACGTCATGAATATGGCAACAAAAAATGAGGACAACACCCGAAAAATGTAAATAGTGCAAGGCCTTTGGTATGACGGCATCACAATCAAGAAGTGGCTGTCTGCGGGTAAGTAGATATCTAGTTCAGCAAAGCCCAGGCAAATCCGGCTGTGACTTTTGCGGTTCTCCAATGCTCACTGGCCAATGTCGGATTCAATGTGCATACATCTACAGTGCGACGAAATCTGAACAATGTTGATCTTCATGGCAAAATGCCTAGAAAAAGCCAGTGCTTACGGAATAGCGTGAGCATGCTCGCTTCAACTATGCCAAAGATCACATTCATAAGCTAGAAACATTCTGGCAAATGTTTTATGGTCGGATGAGATCAAACTAGAGTATTTGGGGAGGAACAAGAGGTGAGATATCTG